>JAENHJ010000004.1:2400000-3000000 GCA_025330945.1 Mucuna pruriens | reverse complement strand
GTACCTTCTAAAACTAATTATATTAACGAGTAAAATAAAAATAAGATTTAATTATATTTTTTATCCCAATGACAAATTATTTTACAATTAATTCTTTTTTAATCTAAAACTAACACTATATCAAATTTCATTTCACAAACCTTCAGTGATGAAAATCATGACACTCAGCAAAGTAACAACAATGCTACGAGTCTTCTATGGAGTAAAATAATAAAATAAAATTAACATAATACTTAAATTCATAAGAAATACTAATGTAATAGATTAATCTTTTGAGTTGAGCTCTTTTTTTATTTAAATTATAATAATTGATATTTTTATTGAGAATTAAACTAGGAATGAATTTTGTATAGGCTATATTAAGGTGCAATGTATCTCATAAATATAAGAGAAAATGACTGCTACGAAGTTGGTGTCAAAATGAGTAAGAGTCATTGTAAATGTTAATTTTTAAAATATGTGACAATGTTATGAATCTCATATTGAGATTGAGGAGAATACAAAAAAAATTTAATGTCATACTTAACCTATAAGATCCTCCTACCCAATTGACTAATATTTTTGTATGGTCAAGTGATAATAAATAAGGAGTTTGAATAAATAAATTTTTCTATAAGTATTCATAGAAAAAAAATAGTTTGATAAACTAATATAAATTAGAAATAAATTTTTAGAAAAATTAATATACTTCTTTTATAAATTAATTTTAATTTTTCGATAAACTTATTTTTTATATAAGTATTTATGAAAAAATTATTCTGGAGAATAGCTAATGTACTTTATTGTTATCTCAACGTGAAACGTTTTCATTAAAAAAAAAATCTCAATTTGAAAAGAAAGGAAAAATATAAACAGTCTTTAATAACATAAGAAATTACCGATAAATGGAAGCAATGTAATATGATACCGTGGCAATGCAGTTAGAGTTCAAATGTGGCCGTCACAGTTACAATTAATATAAAATGATGTGAAAACATTATGTTTGGGATCCGAATTAGGTTCGGCAATAACAATGCTATTTGTCACGATTAATTCGTGAAAAACAACATGAAATGAGTGCACCTGTTTTGTATTGTGCCGCTTTCACGATTTCACATTACTAAAAGTTAAAAGTGCATGTACTGTTACTTCGCATTTTCCGCTTCTACATATGGGGCAACATGCAAATTCACATTATTCGCGCATAAGGGCCTTCACTCTGTCAGTCTGTCCGTAGCATGCATATTTCAAACATTCAAGAGAAACAATCATTATTTCTCACTCAGAGAAATTCTCATTTACCAATATAGTAAATTTAATATCTCTCCTTTGACAATAATAATTGGCCCTTATAATAACAAACATTTGTGTGACAATAAAGTGATTATTCATGGATTTAGAATTACCATGAAGGCGCTCCAACACCCCGTACTTATACTTTCACGCGCATACGAAGAATTTTTTTTTGTTAATTTAGGTTAAATCTAATAACAAATCTTTCCAAAACAATTTTTTTATAAACACGTAGTCTGTCCACACAACATGAATTAAAATAATAATAATTTTTATTCAAGGCTGTGCTAATATTATTTGATTAATACAACAAAAGGAAAATGAGTGTGAGTAACTTTTTGTCAATTTTTTTTTACATTATTTATTATTTATTAAAATTATAAATTTGATGAGATTAATTTTTATTTATTAAGTCTTTCTCAGGTTAGAAGTGAATTGTATTGAAATTTATTATTTTTAATAAATTCTAGTCAATAATAAAAATAATATTAAAAAAGAATGTGAAAAAGAATATTGTCAAGCACCTTGTACTTGAAATTAAATTAAGTTTAAGTTGTTCAAATTTACTTTGAAAACTCTGTTAATTACGATTTTTTTCCTCGTGTCACGTTCAGCTGGGTTGGAATTTGTGCAAACATTTTTACAAACATACTTAATCCTTAACTTAATTTCAAGTATAGTGAATTTAGTTTCTAAAATTAAAAATAAATATATATTTTAATTCCTAAATTATCAAATAGCAGTCATTTCAGTCCTTATTTATGTAGAGACTAAAATTAGAATTTTTGTAATTTCCGGGACTAAACTAACCTGTGCTCATAATTTTAGAGAATAATTTTAGAGAATAACTATGTATTACTAAATGTTATTTCAATATTATTTTGAGCTTTTGATTGGTTACATGTATAGGCATGTAAGAATTACAAGAGTTACTAGTCTTGGAATGGTCTTTGATTTTCGCTAGCGCTTTTAGTTTGAAGAGCAGCACTACAACATTTCCTCTTGTGAGAATCCCAACCTTCAAAATTCAAATCATTAACAAACCAGCTTATCTTCATCATCTACAAGGTCAATATCCATGCTTTTTAGGTGACCATGCAAATATTTTTATTTCCTTTTCCAATCACATTTCTCTGCCTCTGGGCATATATTGAGAATTTTCCAGATTAATTTCATCAAAGATAAATATTACCTCCACTTGAGGTCTTCAATCTCATTGGGTTACAATTTCTGACATGGGAAGAACCAGCTGGAATACTTTCAATTATTTTCCTAAATCATTTACCAGTGGCAGTGAATAGCTCCACAGGTAAATAATTAATATAGTTATTCAAGTAAACAAGCTTTCCTGGTGATTATCAAATTAGCACCTCCTTAGGCATTTTAAAATATCAATGAATGTCTATCGAAATTAAAATTGTATCCGAAAGGAAAATAACAACGGAATGACCTACTCAACCCACACATTTTGTTCCTGAAACCTGTAGGTATAGCCGTATTCCCTAGGTTCCCATTACATTCTACTGCAACACATAAGGAGGTTAATTTTTAAAATATAAATTTCAATTTCATTTAATTTTACAAAATTCACTTGTAAAATAAACATTATTTTTTAATTATATACTTTATTTAAACAGAAAGCCACACACTCATGCACAAAACGCATATTATCCTCTTTCTCCTTGACACAAACATTCTCTCTTTGGCTTTATAAAAAATTTCAGTTAAATATTATTTGGGGGTCTCGTTCACAGATTATATGCATTTTTAGTCAGTAACAAAAACTTGGTTAGGTTTATTCATTTATTTTAGGAGATAGTGGGACTGAGTTGACAATTGCAATGTTTTGTATTTGAAATTGTTTTGGATGCAGGTAGGTAATAGGTAGGTAATGCAGTTATACATTAACTGTAAGGTCTCAGTGTAAGAAAATATCTATACAGAAATATCAACTTTAGTAATTTAAGTTATAACAACATATACTCTTGTTTACCCAGCGTCGTCTCACATCGAAGTCCAGAAATATGATATGAACTAAAAAGGCAAGTTCTGTTAACTTCTGGAATCACGCTGATATCATTTGTTGCAGGACTTGAAATCAAAATTGCACATATAAGTTAAGCTACATGGTTAGACAAAAAAGAAACACGTTGAGCTGCAGGACCTCATTTATGAATATACATATATAGAGAGAAAGATGGATAGATATTAAATAGAGCACAAGTGCCAATGTTTTATTTGCATGTTCTCCTCACTCTTCAGTTTAAATACTGTTAAATTATTAATAAGGTGAAAATCAAATTTCAACAAATGAAAAAGAAAATATGGTTTCTCTCAATCAATTTACCTGATATAGGTCCAATTGTAACAAGTCATAGTCTGAAACAACACCCACCTGCAGATTATTAAAGAACCTTCAGGATCATTTCCATAGTAATTAATCCTGAAAACTGAAATAATGACATTCAAGTTGGCCATATGAATGACCAATGGAAAAAGAAAAAACACACAAATTAATATATTCAATGTTAAATGGATTTATAGCCTCTTTATCGCTGAATTGATTCAAATTTCTCTTCCTATGAGAGCATTTCTCTTAATTGTGTTTCTTAAACACAATAGTTAACATTTGTTCAAGTCTATATACACACCAATGTTGATATGAGAATCTTCTGATTCATTATTAGATAATTGAATTATAGTATTTAAAAAATTGATTTTTTTCTTATATACAAACTAATTTTAGCTTTAGAAACTTAATTTATTTTTACTTCTAATTTTCTTTTTTTCTTAAGTGTTTAGTAAGAAGTTTGTTATCATCTGCCTTTTCTGTTTCAAGGCATATAATTAAGTAAACAATCATTTAGACAATAATGGGGCAGTAAAAGGAGTTTAATTTCTCATTAAGTTATAATTGACAATTTATTATATTTATAATAATAATAATAATACTTTATTTGAAATTAATTGACCTTTAAAGTTTTTTTACACATTAAAAAAATAGTTATTTCAAGATGATAGTATTTATTAGGAGTCAAATTTACTATAATATTCTTATTCTCTTAATTTCTATAAATGCATTATTAATTACTCCAAATTAATAGTATCTGTTAAGGGATAAAATTAAAATAGAAGAAACTGAAAACGTCAATCATTCTAAAAATTTTCTAAATGCTAAAAGATCAACTGAGGGAGTAATTAATACTCCGTTTCTGTGAAGGTGTCGATTTTTTAGAAATTTTTTGTTTCTATTTTTTTTTCAAATTCAAGATAATATTAATTGATTTTTTTTATCAATTATATTTTTAATTTTCACCTAATTTTTAATTATTTTACTCATTAAAAACTAGTATGTATTTATTTCGGAATAAAAATAAAAAAGAGTACAATAAAAAATATGAAAAATAAAAAATTTATTACATTACTCATTTTAAGTATAAAAATCTTAAAAAACACTTAAAAAAAGTAGCAGTAACCTTATTCCTTGGTGAGTTGTTTTTTTTTATTAGTAAAAAATTTAAGTAAATTAGATTTCCCAATAAACACTTACATAAATACCAACAAAAACTTAATCCTCAGCGAGTTGACCGATGTTCCTTAGCGAGTTGTTTAACAAACATTGAAATGAAAAAGGGTGTATAAGGATTCGAGACAAAATAAAAGATATAATAACAATAGAGACAGTGAGAATGTTTAAGAGTGACTCACTAATTTCCCACAGGGAAACCAGTTATTCTCTGTTCAACAAGAGCTTCCAGCTCTGTTTCAAAATGGATAGTACGTTAAAATTTTAAATTAATAAAAAACAAATTGTCATGACACGAGACACATGTGAGCATTAATAGTACCTTTGTCCACAGGTGTAGTATAGGCTTCGTCACATGCAATTCCTCTTTCCTCGTCATAAAGTCACCAACGGTATAAACTCCACTTGTTGGCTGCATGTAAAGCGACGTCGAGCCTCGTCAATGTAGCAACTCCTCGTACCTGTCTAAACGGTTGTATATTTGGGCCGTATAGCCCATCTAGTTAATGGGCCCGTCGTACCTGTCCAATCTCCTTGAGTACTTGCATGCTGTTCGCGTATGATTCCATAGTATAAGAACGCGTGCCGATTTAGTTATCTATGCTTGATGCTTATGACCAAAATATACAAAAAAGGTTATTTATGCTACTTTCTTTTTATCGTCATCCATGCCTTGGATATGTATGAATATTTATGAGACCACGTGAAACAATAAAGTATTCTATTCCTTTACCACTCACAACTCTTGAACAGATTTTCATTTCATTTTAAAATAGTTAACCAAATTATTTAAGGACATGCACCAATTTGTAGTTTTGCTCACTTTTGGGAATGGAAATTTTGACAAATTATAATGGCTTTATGGAGTAACATAGGTGGCAAAGGGGTGCAATTTATAATTGCCAAGATGCTCAGGCGGTTGGTTCAGTCCTTTAGGCTTTAGGAAAGATGACTTGTTTCGCCAAAATTATGATTCATATATGGTCATGAAATGAATGGTAAATCTGTTGCAATCTGCTCTGGCATAATGCATGGAAGAAAGACAAGGGTATGCAGGTGTTGAACAATTTATGGTCAACGTACCATTACTTCTGATTGTCCAATTACCATTTAAGTAAGCTTATCTGCTCGCGGAGGATTGAGGGGAATATTTTAGTTGGGTATTGTTACGGAGATAAATTACTACTAGAGTATTCAAAAGTGAGACTAGAGCATTCAAAAGTGAGTATTGTATGTCTTTTGAGTACAAGGAGGTCTTTTTTTTTTTTTAAATATGAGAAAGATTTTAAACTTGAGCCGGTTAACAGTTATTTAAATTATAAAAATATATTATTATCATAGAACTTATTTTATTAATTGTTAAATCTTTAAATAATAGTTAGTGTATTCGTTCATAATTCGAGCTCTCAATATATATTAAAAAATAGCTCTTATTGATTTAGAACTACAGATTTAAAAAGAGGATGCACAACCTTGTAGTCTGAGGCAAAAATACAAATAAAACTTCACAAAAATAGAATGTAATTGACAGAATTTGGATCCTTAAAAATAAATTGCACCCGGTACAGTTTAATCAAATGGTTTCTCCCTAATGTTTAATCAAATGTAATATTTTAAGGGCGAGGATGCATGCAGTTTAAAAACTAAATTGCAGAGAACGTATATTTGTAGCTCTACCTAAAACCAGGATATTACATGTGTCTAAGTAGAATGTTACGTAATTAACTTCCATATAGGCCGTTTGGCCTCCTTTCAATAAAAATAATAATAATAAACTTCCATTTAATTTGTTTAGTCTGTTAGAATCATTATAACAATAACATAACATTCTAGAATCTACTTCAGTTTTCTAATTGTAAACCAGCGACGATTATAAAATCTTATTTTGACCTAACAGTTTTAATTTTTATTTTAGATAAGCACAAATTAATGGTGAGTTAAAAGTTTGTTAGTCCAACCTAATTTTGGGCAGGCTACGAGGGAAATGGGTTGGAGGACGCCCGCCCAGTGTGCAACATGCTCTGGTCCCGGGATCTGCCTTGCGTTAAAGAGGGGACAAAGTTGACGGAAATAAGAGAGGGCTTTGCCTTTGTTGAATAAGAGCAATTAGTATTGGAGAAAGGCTTCCTATGCGTAATTCACTTTCTTAATATATAAAAAAGTAAAGTTATCGAAACAAATTAATTTTTATATAATAAATTATAGTAAAATATTTTCAATCACTATAAATAAAAATAAAAATATAGAAGTAATATATTATATTTTATATTATCTTATTGTTTTCATAATAACATCAATAACTTGACATTTGTAGTATAAAATATCAAAAGATAATAAGCAATAATAGAAACAAAATGCACCTAAAAAAATATAGAAACAAAATAGAGTGCATCGATGGTAACAATTAATAAATAAGAGTTAGAAATAAATAAATAAATAAAAACTCAATATAAATTGAATATGAATATTAACAGCACATTATATTTATCATTTTTTCCTTTACTAATTATATAAAAACAAATAACAATAAATCAGGTTATCAAGTTGTCTCAACGCACTACCATGTAGGTCAATTTAGACCAATAAAAAATTGAATTTAGTGGATAGAGACAAAATGAACTCAAACTTGAATTTTAACGATCCAACCTGATCCATAGATTGAGCTAGTCAGGCCAATCAAACAGGCTATTCATTTTAATACCTTTATCGATACTACAAAATACTCACATCATTTTAATTAAAAATTAATTTAATAAACTTTAATTACAACTATTTAAAATATAACTTATCATGGAAAACTTTTCACTTTATAATTTCATCAAACAAATAAATATTTTAAAAAATAACTTTTATCTTTTAACAAAAAGTTTTTTTTACAACTTACTAAATACACAATAAACATTTGAAAAAAAGTATTAGAGTACACAAACTAACTTACTAAGTTCTTTTTGGAAAAAAAAAATTCATAAGCTCTTATAAAAAAATATAATGAATTAGTTGCTCTCATAAATTAAAATTAATTTATACATCTTAACTTTTAGAGAAGTTATACTTTTATGTAAAAGCTTATCTAAACAATGGATGATATTATACTTTTTATGGTTTTTTATAACATCACACAATACTATCACTAGTGTCCTGTCTAACTTCAGAAGGAACAATACTGCAAGGAATTAATTTTTTGCTTCATGTAAAGCTTATTATATAGACGTGTAAAGGTGTGTTTGTATTCTTGTTCAACCACGTTGAACATCGATTTAATGTAAAAGGAAGTTCAGTTTGGCTAAACCAAACACCGTATAAGTAATAGAAACAATTATGTGAGATGGAGATTGATTGAGAATTAATAATACTTTCGTTTATAGAAATAATTTTTTTTCAATTCCTTTTTCTTGGTGTATTGACACACGTAACAGTGAAGGAAGAATTAACACATGAAAGAAAAGATTAATAAAATATTAAGTTAGGATTTAAACAGTTTGAACAAAGCATGAGAAAGGAATTTGGAAGCGGTGAGGTGAGGTGAGTCCCACAAAAAATACATTTCCTCCAAGAGGCGAAAATTGGGGGACTGGCCATTACAAACCCTACCCCGTCTATTCAGCCAGAAGAACCCAATACATGTGTTGAACAAAACCTTATTTGCCTCCATCGTGAGTTGCAGAACCAATTAAGTCAGCAGAGGATAAATGGAATGCACCAACTAATCATTATGTGTTGAATTTAGATATCAAAACTCACCAAAGGTATATTTGTCCTGGATACATTTTTTTACCTTCTTTTCACACAATTTTTCTAACCAATCTAAATAAACCCCCCGAAAATTTTACTAGCTGTTTTCAGCTTTATTACTATTCATTAAACGATTTGGATCATCTAAAATTTCTTATTTTAAATAGTAAAGTGAATCATCTTTATCATTAGTGAATTTTAACAGTTCTGATTTATTTATATACAATATATTTATAATCAATCATAACTGTTAAAATTAATTAACAGTACTTTACTCTATAAATAAGGCTTTTTAAATAAAAATAATAAAATGAGTTTGATAATGCAAACTTATAATTTCTAAATTTTTCTTTCAAAAAATTTCTCCATGTTTCACTTAGCATCCAAATAGAGTGCAACGGTTAGAATTTGCAGAAGATATCACACAATATTTTATTGTATGTTAAAATATTTCAGGATATCCTAAAGATTATTTCTTAAGATTAGTTTTTTTATTTGCTTAATTTTCATTTTTTTATTTTACGGTTTCCCCTTATTTAGTTAGGATTATTAGTACAAACATGAGATAGTGATTTATGTTTTATAATTACATTTTATGAAAGAGTTTAATTTTCATGTCTTCTCAATGTAAATATTTTATATATTATCAATAAATTAAAAATTATTTTAGGTATAATTTTTAAAATAATAATTATAAAAATTAATAAATTTATCAAACATGATAATTTATAATCAAATAATTATGTAAATTTTTTATACTACTAAAAAAAATTTCATATCAAATTATAATGCATCATATCATGTCAAGTTAATTAATATCAAATTCAAAGTATTTAATTTTAATTATTATTTTTATTTATGTCTATAACCTCATAATTTGAACATTAATAAAAATAGGGAGATGTTGACATCACATCTTCCACCTGTCCACTTAGTAAATAATAACATTTTATTGCAGATAATAATAGTCTTTAAATTAAGACTTTCACAGTTTAAAATAAGAAAATATTTTGTAAACAACAAAATGCGATAACGGTAATATCATAGTTTTTATGCTATGTTTTATTAAAAAGTGTTTGAGTGGTTGAAATGTTTTATTAAAAAGTGTTTGAGTGGTTGAAAGTATAATTAAATTTAATTTCAGTTGAAAAAGTTTAATAAAATGTTAGCCATTTCATGAGTTTTTGACATTTTAATGAAAATGTTAAATTAATGGTGAGTGAAATTATTTGCATATTGAATTTGTTGTTATTTTGTTGTTTAGACACTTATTTTATGTTGATCTTGAGTTGTTGGTTGAGTTGCATATTGATTTTGTGGGAGTTTTGATGAATTGAGTGGAATTGCATGTTGTTGTTCTAGAGTTTTTCTAGGCGAGCCCCTTGGCTTGCTAGGCAAGCCCTCTTTAGTAGGCTTTCCATTGAAGGTTCGTTGAGCAAGGAGAAACTCTTATTAATGGACCTTGCATTTTGGGTAAACTTTTAGGGAAAACATGAGATTTGCCAAGCAAGAACTTCTCTCGTGGGGAGAATGCTCAAGAACATATGAACTTATTAAAGGTCCATTGGCTGAGTACCTCACTCGCTGAGTGAAGCCTATGAACTTAGTGAGAAAACCCTATGTTCTTCGAGTGTTCATTGGGTAAGTGCTTCATTCGTTGAGTGGGGATATTGAGAACCTAGAAACACATAGATTCGTTAGGTGAGTTTTGTGTTGTGCTGAGTGAGAGTTTGAGGGTTCTCCGTGAACTCTTTATTTGGGCGAAAGAATACCTTCGCTAAGTGAATGAATCCTATTTGAATAAGAGGTGATATTTTCAGGGTACTCTATCTCCACACTTTGGCTAAGTGAGAATGACTACTCGATGGGCAAACATATGATGTTTCAGGAGTTAAGCCATTGTGGCGTGGCTTGCTAGGCGACAAAACATAATATGAGCTTTTTATGGCTTCATTCGCTGGGCAAGGCTAGGATCTCATTGAGTGAATGCATATACTTGAGATGTACCCTTACTATATGGTAGGATTCACTAGGCAAATTGTCTCTCTCGTTGAGAAAATTCCACTAGCAACGAGGAAATGGTTAAGTTGTAGAATCTGTATTTTTGATTAATTATAACACTTTAAAAGACTTGTTGGAACTGTTGTAAAATGTTGAATTGGGTAAGTTAGTTAAAAAACTAAAGTAGAATGCTAATTAAGATGAAATTCATAAATTTGGAATGTTGCTATCCATGGTGGATAAGTCATGTGTTACTGTTGAAGAGTGAGATGTTGGCCTTACTCTTAAGGGAACTAGTTGATGAACCAACCTTTTTGTTGTGACTTTTGCTTGCTTTGAAAGTACACATGATGAGGTGGCAGATATAGGTCATTAGTATCCAATTTCAAGAAAATGAAAAGTGTTGAATGTGGTGTTGTTGTTGTTATGATGAAAGTCCAATATAAATAGTAAAACAAGTAGGCATGTAAGTTGGATGGATCATCAAAGTTGATACTCATATAGGATTCTCAACCAGTGCTAGAAACTGGTGTGATGGTCTCGAGGGCCCAAGGGATAAAACAAATGAGTGAACTCCAACTAAGGTCAAGGCCTTTACACACCTTAGATTGTGGTAAAGCCATTATGTAACACCCTAGTTATTTATTTATTTATTATTGCCTGTAAATATGATTTATTAAATAAATTTTATTTGGGAATTATATGTGCGAACTAAAAATGGGTATATTAATAAGTGATTTGAATGATTTTATACATGTCATTAATTAAATAAAATTTATTTGGGAATTATATATGGGGGTCGAAAATGGGTTTTTAATTAAATAAAATAGAGAAAATGGTTTTGGGTTCGCGCGTCTTGGCCTTTTAAATAAAAAGTTAGCGCATTTCTAAGCATTTAGCTTCTGAGGTTAGCAATTTTGGAATGTTTTCAAACTAAAGAGTAGAAGAGAGAACCTATGGAGGAAAATTCGAAAGAGCACTGAAACGAACCCTAAAAATGTATTTTTTGTTGTTTTTCATACAAGGTAAAGGGGACTAAGATTGTCTCACTATTTTTTGGTTTTCTTTACATAAGTTGGGTAGTAGGGTTGTCCCTAGGACCCCATTTGTATATGTTTTTATGGTTCTTGATGGTCTCTAAAGGGAATTAAACCCTTGAATTAGTGTTGTGTCTTGGTATAATTTATGCATGTTTTGTTGTGATTAATTTCTATCAATTGTTAAAATAATGTGGTTGCCTTTGGTTTGAGGATTTTGGGGTTTGATTTGGAAGCAATTGGTCAAAATTGAGTGATGATTTGTGTGTATCTCTATTTGCTAAACTCGTGCGTGTGAAAAAACTTAGAATGAATGAAGTTTCCTCAATCAATTGTGAGAGTTTATGTTAGGTTTCTACAGAATTCACAAATCACGAACTGCTACTCATCGTTCCTTGTTGAGCGAGAGATGAACTTAATGAATAGGTTCCCATATGTGTGATCCTTAGAGGAGTGTGTTTTGAGGGCTTTGTATGTTGTTCCTTTGTGATATGGCTTGATTTTGATATAATGTTGCATTATGAGAATGAACATGAGGATTGAGATATGTAAAAATGAGTAAAAAAAGTGGTTATCAAATGAGCTTCCTTGGCCAAGAGATGGTAGGAAAGGAACTCAAATAACCCTTGTTACGTGAGCAACCTAGTCCTAATAGTGGGCAAGGATGATGCTTATTGTGTGAGTTGTGAGATAAGGTACCTAGCATGTGGAGGGCGAGTATGGTTCTTGTCGACCCAATTCAAAGAGAAACTAAGGAGAAATGAATTGTTGTGACATTCATCATATAATGTAACTGGTGTGTGAGAAAGTAGACATGATCCTTGTTAGGTGATTTCCCTTGACCAAGAGTTGACAAGAAAGGAACTCGGATGACCCTTATTAGGTGAGCAACTTAGGCCTATTAATGGGAAAGGATGGTGCTTACTGTGTGGGTTATGAGACGAGGTACCTAGCCTGTTGAGGCTAAGTATGATCCTTGTCGGTCCAATTTAAAGAAAAACTAATGAGAAATGAATTGTTGTGACATTCATCATATAATGTAACCAATGTGTGAGAAAGTAGACATGAGTCAAGCGATAAGGTCACTAGACCTACTAGGGGTTACTTGGTACAAAAAACCTGATGGTTGTGCTTAATCCCACAAACTGAGGCACATGGTGTAAGCTGAGTTGATCTGATATGCTATCAGAAGATATCTTGCTAGTGTGCATAATATTCATTGTGGATGTTTGTGATATACTGTGTTTGTTGTTGTATGGTTTTATGTGTGCTACTTGGGCTTACCGAGGTTGTCTTGATAGTAGTGAGATGTATTCTTACTCCTCATGTGTTGCTTTGTGTTACTGTTGTGGCTAAATGTCATTTGCAAGTGAAGACGAATAGATACATGATGACGAGTAACGTTGTTGTGTTGCTTTTTTTTTTGTTACTTTTGTTGGGTTTTTGTCAACTCTGATAAGATTGCGACATCAGAGTTCAACATACGTTTGCGTTTAATTAGGTTTATGTTTTTAATACTTGAGTAGATGTATTGGCCTTTTGAAGTGCCAGTAAGATGTTTATGTTTTGAGCAGTTTATGTTAAGATTGTAGTGGATGTTGAGTTTATAGATGTGTGAATCTTTTGCCCTTGCTTTCTTTTGAGACATTAAAGTTATGTTAAGGAATGAGGTTAAGGATGATCACTCTGCTTATAAATCTTATATACATGTGTGTGGATGAGAATCTACTATTGAATTGCTAATTGTATCTGTTAAGAGTTGAGGCTCACAATGGCGTTGATATTTCTAGACCGTGTAATGCTTTAATCGTGTATATGATGATTGTTGCATTATTGCTTTGTTGTTTAGATATAAAGGTAATCTGGTAATAACTTACCCTTATGTTTTTGTATTGTATGTGTACGACTACGATGATTTCAAATGATGTGTTTGTAAGAGTAGATGTTGAAGCTTTTGAGAAGATGATTTAGGCGCATCACGCAAGTGGTTCGAGGGCTTGTGGTACTTCTTCCTTCGGACATTTGCTGCAATAGTTATGTGTTTTGAGTAGTTATTAGTAGTTGTTGTTGACCAACTGATGAGTCACAAGTTATACATCTTTTAGACACCTAAGAAGGAGGTTTGCAAGAATATTATGTGATTAAGGATGGACTATTAGCTAAGATTCAGTTTATGAGCTCGAATATAGAGAAAATACAAATCTGTGCTAATTCAGACTTATTAGCTAATAAAAGTATCACTCCTTCTTCCTGCAGGTCAAGCCGAGTTGACCAAGGTCAACAGAAGTGTCTCAGCCGAGATGAAGTCGTCCCCGACCAGGACCGACTCAATCTCGGCCAAGCAAGAGTCGCCCTCGGTCGGCCCGTTGACTTGCAGCCCAGCAGCCCAGAAGAGAAGTGGCCCAAATGTATTGACCACATCAGCTATCCAGCTTGGAGGCCACCTCAATGCCAATTCATCCGCCATGTCACTCCTAGGAAATCGCCATGTCACGTGAAAAGATCTGCATAGGGGTAGAATCGGACATTCACTTTGTAATTCTGTTAGGATTCGTTAGGATTAGCTAATCATAGCTCGTGTATATATAGGAGGAGCTGTGCACTTTTTTAGTCGTCTTTGAATTCACTTTAATTCCACACTCACTATATCCATTTTCTCGCTCCTGCTCTCTCCATTTTTCACGGTGGTGCACGGCATTGGTGCTTCTCTCGATTGAGGAAGTGCAGGTCTAAGACTGGGAAGCTGGGCGTTTACCGGAGGGGACCGATCAGACTCTTGACGCACTCTGGTGGAACTGATCCTCGGCCATTAGGCTAACGGAGGTGAACCACCACCATCAACCTTGGCGATCGTTGAGGAAGATGGAACCATCCGAACTCAGGACCACCGTATTTGTACTCTGTTTACATTAATTGATTTCGTTCTGCATTTCATATCTCTGTTCTCTTCCTCTACTTTAATTCACGTTGAATCCGCGATTGCAATTTAACTGTGAACAATGTTAAGCTAAGCCGATTGGGCCCGGTTTAACTAATTCAAGTAGGTAACCATTTGACGATTGTTAATAGGGAACCTAAAATCAGCTCTGAACTTAATCCCTGTCAACCGATGAGGTAGCGATTGCATAAATCCTCGGTATGGCAATGGACGAATATTTGGCGATCGTCATAAGACTACCCAAGGCCGATATGGATCGAGAACTGGAGTGTGGAACCTGGATCGGACTTAATTAATGGAACTGAATCTGAATACAGTTATATAATAATAATAGATAAGTAGTAATAGTAGTATACATTCACCGCATTCATAGTCTTAGTTTATTTTCTCTTACTTGCATTCAAAACCCCCCGCTTATCGCTTTTTCTTTCTTGTTTTCTGGTTGAGACAGGTAGTCCCCCCCCAGAAGCGTGCTGTCTGCTCATTTCAGTAGAGACCAAGCGGATAGTCTCTGCCGAGACCATCTCTGTTTAGTCTCTGCCGAGTATGACTCGGCTACAACCGAGGAGAGTCAACACTTCTCATCTCAGATTCTGCATTGTTTAACTTGACACTAAATCACAATTGATTAGACACCGTGTCCTTGGTAAAAAATGACCTAGGGTTGACTATACTATAGTTAGCTTTAGTATTTGATAAGCGCGTAAAACGACTGTAAAAACGCCCATCATCACCAACTTAAGTGCATGACTGCTGTATCCCCGACCTCTTTAGTTGTATGTTGGACAATAAAATGTAAGTGTTAGGTGGCATAAATGTTTTGTAATCATTGTCCAAATTTGGAGTCTGATGATACGTATGTATGTTATTTATATTTTCAATATGTGTTTTATGTTGTCATGCATAAGAGTAGGTTGTATATGATAAAGTAAAAATTTACTCTCCTTTTTGTAAACAAATTAAATACAAGATTTTCTTTATAATTAACGTACATATGATCCTTATAGTTGCAGTGGGGCATTAAAAAAAAAAAAGTTGTCCCTTTAAATTTTGGTGTAAATCTTTTAGCCTTATGTGTATAAAAAAATAATAATAAGTGAAAGATAAAATATAATTCTGTATAATATTACATACGATATCAATTTTTAGATGTTCAGATAATGGAATTGTTAAAAATATCCAAGTTAATGAATATTTTGTGTCAAGGTATTTGAAACCAGCGTGAAGGAGCCCTCTTTTCAGCTTGGGGATATCGTGGATTTCTAAAGGGAAAAAATTCTAGGAATGTACCAATTGCACCCTGAAATTGCTGGTTCATTTCTTACAGACACTTGGAAATTCTATAATTATGTTGGATCGTTTGCAATTAAAATTTAAATTTAGAATTCACTATAAGAAAAATAGTTATTTGCAGCTACCTTTTTTTCCAACAGCAAATGAATTGTCCACAAAAATAGACATTCGGATACATTCAAATTTTGTTAGGAGAATTTTTTTCTTTGTCAACAAATCACAGAGAAAACTATACTCATCCCAATAAATTAAATGTCACTCCTAATACATATATTTTATTCTCGAAATATTTGAAGTCGTTGAAAAGATATACTATTTTTATATGGTAACGTGTTTAATGTCGTTGAAAAAAATTAATTTTATGTCAACATACTTAACGTCATTAGAAAAATAGGTTTTCTATAGTTTGCGTTAATTTATTTATTGAATTTTTGAAATTGAATTGTTATGATTATATCATTTCTATTTTTTATTTTATTTAGATTTTTAGTCAGAAACTCAACAACTTATTTCTAAATTTTTTAAAAAATAAGATCATATTTAATTAAAACACCACGTATTCACTTTGAATGCAGATATTAAAGAAATATGTACTATTAGTTACAAAAAAAAAAAGAAATATAAAATTATAATAAAAAATTAGATAGGTATTTTTTTTAATTATTTGGATTTGATTTTTGAAATAAAATTAAAATTCTGAAAAGATAAAAGAAGATAAAAACATAAAAAAAATCTTTTACATCAAATTAAAATTTTAAGATAAGATTTATTTATAAACAAATAAACAATCTAAAAAGTAAGTAAGATAATTGGGTCTTGACTTAAACGCAATTACATTCAATAAATAAAGTAACTCTCATTGGCCTATCTAAGTCATGCACACTAAAGTTTGTTAAGGTCTATGGAGCCTCAAGCCTTAAAAGGGTCCTCAATTCTCAAACGTGAACAAGAAGCCTATAGACATTATCTTTAAGGATTTTTGCTGCAATAGATCAATGAGAAAATCTTCCAAGATTCAACATGGTCATCTCGAGTATGTCCAAGAACACCAAACAGCGGGAGAAAACGATTAGCATCAGTATTAGCTAATAATAATAACATTAATGGGAGAACATGTTAACATCGGGTTAACTCATCCAAACCCAATCTTCTCACAAATTCTTTACTAAGTTTAAGCAAAGGATGATTCATGTACTTTTTGAAAGTTCTTTACTTAGGTGGTGTAGGACTTTTTTCCTTTTGAAATACCTTATTTTTGGAACGACTTCCAACACATATAATCATTTCTATGTCTTTCCTCAGCCTCTAGGACCATGTGGTACAGAATTTAATCCTTGTTGCTTTATTCTTCTAAACAAAATGTTCAAAGCACAAAGTAGGCTGTGTGCATGATTCATGCTTCATGTTCAAAGGACTCTAGCATAAAGGTGGTGTTAAATATAAAATCATTTGTGTACAAGCCAACAACTTAAAATTTTGAAAGTTGGTTGATGATAACACCTTCAATCATTAACGACTTGTGGGAGGGGGGAAGTGGAATCTGAGACACTTGGTTTTTAAAAGCTCAAGTTGGACTCTGGAACATTGCCTGCTGAACTTGATAGTATGAATTTTAAAACCACGTTACGATGTTAATAATGAAAAGCTACTTTCTTTTGTGGTATATTGGGCCGGTTGATGGTTGTGTTGCTTCCATTCACATCTATACAATTATTCAGTTTTATAGATTGTCTTAAGTTTGTTTGACTAATTCAACAGGACTAAAGCAATAGGTATGCTAAGATCAACCAAACCGAGAATTTTGCATTTACATGATTCACCAGGTTATTTTAAGATAAGGGCTGATCAAGGGGTGCACTGAGGATTTTGAGAGATGCCTTTCTTCTCTAACAGGTTAGTTACCTAGTTGCTAGCTGACAACTTTGTTAATATCCCTATTTTGGCATTGAGATGTGAGAGACTGAGTGGTCAAGACACCATCATCACATGTTTTATTTTATTTAATATATATAGAGAGGTTCTTGAATATGTTATCAATTTAATTCTTCAATTTAGTTTTTGAAATTGACATTCATTCTTAATCCCTGAGCCAGAAACTAAAATAACTCTAGAGACTAAATTTAGAAATTAATATAACAATTTAGAGACTATTATTAGTTTTATTAAATTTAGATATTAAAGTGACAATACTTAGCAGGTTTAATCTTTGTTTACTGGTTAAACTTTGTATCCTTGTTTTGGGATTTTACCATCCATAGTTGATAGTCTGTCGCCAAAATGAAGTAGCTATACATAAGCACCAAATATTTAGGCTTTCAATTGAAATTATGGATCTCAATTTCTTTTATTTTGATTGAAGCTTCTATGGCCATGGGCATGCATTTGTTGCTGTCAGCAGCATGCACACATATGATGTTTGGTATATGCATCAGAAGAAAAAGAAAAGAATAATATTCTTACATAGTTTACCACCAACTTTGACTGCAAAATTATGTAGCCGGTCATTGCTATATGTTAAAAGTAAGCTTCCAAGAGAAGCATAAAGTGGACAGAAAACCAATCTTCTCATAGGCTCCCTTGACTCGGTGCGTTTATTGGTCCCCTCCCTACATTTTAAATCGAGGGCATTGTACTCCTTTGTCCAGGTGGTCTATCCCATCTACCTTCTTTTCACAGTAATGATAACAATAATTAGTTGGCATTGTATAGTAATTGTGGCAGCACCAGCTGGAGTTACCAAAAATATAGCAGCTATTCACCTATGGAGCTCAAGGTTTTCCTCATTCAATTGCTTATAATATGGAAAAAGCCTAGTATTATATGATCGTGTCCTTGAGGTAAGAATGTACAACTTCATTTACTTGATTAAGGCTTTCATTGTATAACTATAATGCCAAACTTTGAAAATGACTGGAATTGTTGGAACTTGGAACTTGGAAGTGACATTGAATATAAGTCCTTGCTGTTCAGACAGACAGATTATAAAGAAAATGGTAGGTCAGAAAAAGGCAACTTAATGGGTCAGGCCCAAAAGGCCCGGAGTATCATAATGATCATGCTTTTTGTGCCAATTTGATCCATCCCTACACTTTTTCAAGGTTGGCAAGAAAACAAACTTATGATTTTATTTAAAATGTATTATAATTTCAACTCACTCAAATTTCAAGATATACACCTTATTTGTTTATACTCTTACTTTAAAAAAAATCCTTCCTCTTTATAATGAGTAAAACAGTCTTTTAATTAATAACTTAAAACTCATAATGAAGCGAGATTATTGACAGCGATTTGTTACGAAAATCAAAATTTAACAAATAAAGAAGCACGCATAGATAGATGTAATATCTATTTTACATCCTACGAGCCCGTGCTTTACGATCAAGAAGATCAACTACTACTGATCTTGTCGGGTGGAACAAGAAATTAGCGAGTAGAGATAGAAGAAAAAACAAATTATAATTTTCATAGAGGCAGTGTATACATAAGAGGATGACGAAATATTACATTTTTCACTCTTTTCTTTTCAACTTAACTGGATTAGTTAGCTTATAAAAAAAGGAACAGTTAACTGGATAGTGATAATATATATATATATATATATATATATATGTTCTGGAGCAAGGCTCACAAAAGCTAGAAAGATAGGTTAAGTGTAGGAATAATAACATACCCTAGAGAGCATTAAGCATTAGAGCGATAACCATTAACCATTTAAACTAGATAGCCGCTGGCTACAATTAACTACACTTGCTATTAAAGATAAGCAAACCACACTATTTAAGTTTTATATTAATCACATCAAAGGTACGTTTCAACTTTTCAATGAGACTATTCACCACTTGATTCTATATTTACTAACTTGATCGATAATATTCCATTGTTGCAAGCACAAAAACTCCCATATCCCATTAAAGAGACCACCCATCAAAACTTGTGGCCGCGAGACATATAATTATTCTCCAGGATTTGAAATATATATATATATATACACATATGGGCGTATTAAGTGAAAATGTGAGAGATGAAAGAAATTAATCTTACCCACACAAATAAGTAGTGTCTTACCACTTGATTTTTAATTTGCCTCTTAACTAGAAACATATTTATAAAAAATTTAATTTCCATGCACTATTAATCAATTAAAATTATTTTAATATAATTTTTAAAATGATTATTATAAAAATCAATAAAATTTCCATAAATAAATTAAATAATAATATAAAAATATTTACATTATAATTAAATTCTTAAATAATTATGCATTCTCAACCGACAAGACATATAAAAAATACAAATAATTAATTTTTTAAGAGATTAAAAACCAACAATAATACGACAATGATGACAAATCAATATAAATATCATAATATATATATATATATATATATATATATATATATATATATATATATATATATATATATATATATATATATGCACATGATTATTACAAGCTTCTAATAGAAATTTATTGTATTACCAATACATTTTTATGGATGTTTATGTAAAAAAAAAAATTATAACAAAAAGGTTTATCAAATTGATTTACCCCTCTTTGTTCGGATAAAATTGAGTTGAAGAAATAGCAAAGAAAAAGATGGAATATAAATATTAAATTATTATTATTTGTTTGAGAGTAAAAAATACAAACGAAGATATTTATTTCTTGAGGATTTACCAACCCTCCCCAAATTAACCTGAAATAAGAGGAAAATGATATCTCTTTTTATTTTTTGTTTTAATTTTTTAAATTAAACAATTTTTGTAATAAATTATTTTTTAAATAAATAATAACTAATTTTATGTCATGAAAAGTGATGAATTAAAAAAATATTTTATTTAATATAAAAATATTTTCATATAATTTATTTATTTATTTTCACTTTGTTTCATTCATCCAAATCAGCAAAGATGATTTTTCTTCTTTTCTTCCTATTACCCATTTATAATTAAACAACACACACCCTTTATATTTTAGTTGTCTTTCTATTTTTATATTTTATATTTTATATTTTTTTTATTCTTCTCTATTTCTCTCCTAATTTAAACAAACCATGTGTCCTATCTACAGTGCTATGCATGGTTTGTACCGAACTATTTATAAAAATAATTTGGTTTCAACTGAATTCATTTTATAGAATTAGTTCGGTTTGATTTTTTTCAAATAATTTATATTTTTTATTTTGTTCAGTTTTCTTTGCTTGCCTTGTATATGATTCGTTTTATTTAAAAATATTGAATAAAACCATTTTACAAAAAGCAGCTCATTTTAAACTGAATTTAATTTACATAAATGGTTCATTATAGTTTGCTTTGGTTTTTGTACTAGTACTTTACTGTAACGTATATATGACTTTTTAGTAATATTTTATTAGAAAATTATTACTAATATTTCTATTAATGATATTTTATAATTTTAGTAATATTTAATAAATATAAAAATATTATTAATAATATTTTGTAATATTATTTAAATATAATATTTATTAAAATATTATCAAAATTAATAGATAATATTTTTATAATATTTTTAAATAATTCCGAAAGTCATACATATTTATAACAATACATAAAGAAGATATTCCAGTTTGGTCTCCAACTTTTTTTTTGGACACATTTACCCCTTTCATATACTTCAAATATTGTTTAGGAAATGAATTTCCCAACTCATTCAGAACTTCGTATTTTATTATGTAACTTCTCTTCCTCTTTTTTATTTATTTGTTAATTTATAAAAAAAAAACACGACATTCGAGCCTCTTTTCTCTAGTATATATTAGTGTTGGTACAACATGATCTTTGATGGTTGATTTCTGGCTAGGTGTATTGTCACAATCTTAGTCGCAACAGGATCGACGTGGAATAGATATGTGGTGTTCATATTCCTTTTGGAGAAGGGAATATGGTGACAAGAGTCGCCACCAGCATTTTTGAGGTAAGTACCAGAAAAACCTAAGGTTGGATAAGGCTGGTTCTAAGAATCAGAGTTCGGATTCGGGAGTTAGTTACGCAGGGAGACAACATTGGTATTCCATTACGTCTGTATTAAGACAATTACCCTAACTAGATACATGAAGTAGAAAATGACTCTTATATTACAGTTTTTAGTTTTCATCTTTCATCGAGTGATGGGTATTTACACGGAGGAAACGAGTGATGTTTTTGGATTTTATGAACTTAACAAGAGTCGCCTATTACTCCTACATATCTCCCAAAGCAAGGAAGAAGTCAAAGTTTATGTAGTTCTAGCCGAAGTTTAAAAGGTCATATGGGAAAGAGCAAGACCAAATTGACCATAAAGAAGTGCTGCCTAAGTGTCAGCAGGGTTAATGTGCCAACTAGAAGTTAGGGAGAATAAAATAAATAAAAATAGAGAGTTGGCTTTCAGAGTCGGCCAAGGAGTGTCAACTCTTAGTTGGTCCTGGATACTAGGTACGGTTTAAGGCATGGTCGATTCGGAATCGGCCTACGGTTGAAGTATAGATTTTTAAGTTATTTTTCTTGAAGGTAATGCTTATCTAGGGGTTAGGATTGGACATTACTAAAGATATTAACACTTTGAAATTTCTAGAGTTTAACCAGATATTGAGGTGTTTTCTTGCTGTATTCAAGAATAGGTAGATCTTACTCTCTTCTCCTTCTTCTCAACGCTTTCTCTCTCTTAGAATGCTCTTTTTTCTAACTCTCTTCCGCCAACTCCCCCGCTTTTTTCCTTCGAGTTCAAGGCCTTTTATAGGTCAACTCCCATCTCCATGATCTTTCAAGGAGATCTTCCACCATTAATGCAGTGGTTCTTCTCAATTCTCATAAATAACACGGTGTCCTCTATGGCTTCCTCTCAATTAATGCGAGGACTTTTCTTTTAGTGCGGTAGTAACCCCTCCTTCCTTTTCTCTGACCGTCACGGCGGGACGCGCCTTACGCTTCCTTTTTTTTTTTGAGATGGCAGGTCTGAAATGACTTTGTCTGAGACGCATGACTCCCATCCCAGAGGTGCCTGTCCGAGGCAACTTGGAGAATGTGAGTCTATCAAACCTGTTTTCCTAGTGTGCTCTTATGACATTCTTTGTCTTTTTCTACTTTTGGGAGGGACAGTTCGCCTGCCCTTTTTCCCCTTCTTTATCCCTTTCCTTTTTTAATGATGGACGAAAACGAGTATCCACGTGTATCTAAATTTTCTTCATGCTATTACCCTTCTATGTTAAAATTGAGATTGTTGTCTGCATGGCGTCCGAAATGGAATTCAACCCTAAAATTCTGTATATACTACATACCCAAAATAATCCGAGTGTAGTTTTCATCAAAAAAATTTGTTATCTTTCATTAAAACATTTAACTTCATATAAAATATAGAAGGGAAAATGAGTTTTCCTGAAGATGGGTCTATTTAAGATCATGTATTTTGAAGCTTTCCTTTTCGCAAGGTAAAAGAAATGTTGGGTACTGCATATATAAGAGTGAGTGATAGTAATAGTACAAAGTGCGTGAAAGCGATTCTCACTAACCTTATTAACAAGTGGCTCCTGCAAAAGTTGCGTAGAGCACGTTTTGGATGCCCTCCCTGCAACTTTGCCTAGACAATATTAATTCCTGTCTCTGATAATGAGGTTAGAGTCTTGCTTGTTTTTATGGTAATTGCCATTTGGCCAGAAAGTTGTTGCCCAAGTTGCTAATTCAATAAAAAGTCGGTTTATGATTGGATAGATGGTGGCAAAATGCTACTCGATCTTCTGTTATGTTCTAATATTTAAATGAGTTAACCTCTACCGAGGATGGCATGGGTGTAGATAGGTTGGGAAATGGAGCAATGACCCTTTTCTTAAAAGGATATCTTTGGGATAGAAGATTTTGGAACGATAGAGAACAAATGGGAAATTTTTAATTTATGAATTTTTAAAATTAAAATAAAATATTAAATTAGCACAAATTTTTAAAACTTAAATGTTTTTGGTGACTAAAAAATGAATGATTTTTTTATTTTGATTGTTATAAAAAAAATACTTTTCACTCCTAAAAAATATAAAATTATTATTAAATCCTGTCGTCACGAAATATTTATTTACTATTTATGTATTAAATAATCGTTCAAAATAATTCTAATTAGTGTTTGTAATACTACATGAGTATGGGATTTTTAAAACAAATATCAATTATCAAAAACAATTATTTTAGATTTTAAGGATGATAATAAAAAATATTTTATAAAGATTAAAATCAAAATTTATTTATTTTATATAGATAATAAATAATTATTTTAAAATTTAAAAGATAAAATATAAAAAAAATTATAAAAACCAAAATCAAAATTTATTGATTTTATAAAAATAAAAAATATATTTTAGTTATATATATATAATATAAAAATATTATTTGATAAAGTAAAAAAATATAATAACAATAGGAAAATTCAAGTTTAAAATCATGTATATATTACCAAAATCCTCGTACCACTAAATTAATCCCAGTGATTTATACACATTAGAACCCTGTACATATCACCTAAAATCTCTTACCACTATACTAATCTTAATAGTTTATATATATAGAACTCTTTAATTTAATAAAAAATTATCATCTTTACTTGTCTTCTGAAATTCTATGTAAATAATATTTAATATTGGCAATTAATGCATATATTTAAATACAGTAAGAGTTGGCTATTAGTTTCAAAAAGTATATCATTTTTACATAAATTTTAAATTTTGCAACATCTTTTAAAAAAATATTTTAATTTCTCTCTGTCACGCCATTTGTCGTATATTTTTCTCTCTTTTCTTCTTCCATCTTATGATTATAAACATTGTCATAAAAAAGTGTTGTGTGCAGGAAAATTTATCAAGTGGAAATGCATGTTGGGGACCCTGTTTGATTTAGGTTTCAGTAATCACTGCAATTAATGACGACAGTTTCCCAAAGAAGAGAACTTGAGTCAGCAGCAACTAAATTAACGTGCAGATCAGATCAGCTCCTTTCTTAATGTATTTATGGTTCACAGTCTCAGATCCAAGAACTCTCAAGCGGCAATGTTATGATTTTTCCTAAAAAACATCATGCCCACTTGCAATAAGGGGACTTAGCCTAGCTTTCCCATGGCCTTAATCAATCACGATCAAGATCAAGGGACCTACACTTAATCATGACAGTCAAAGTGCCCAAATTATTGAGTTATTAACGTTCGAAATTTACACAAATTCATTGATGATATTGCCTTTTGGTTTTTGAACTGTTTATACTCAATTATCAAAACAAAAAGAAACAAGACTGTCAAGTTCATATATGTATAAAGTTTATTTTGGGTAACTTAATTTTGATATTGAGCAGCTATAAATTATTAACTATATATTATTTTTTTATTTGATTCATTCTATTTTGGGTCAAGACAAACAATATGACTGAGTACGTAACAATTTTTTCATTTCAATACAGTTGTATTCTTAAAATTCAAACTGAAACTACTAATTAAATTGTATTACTCTAAAAAACTGAATAAAAACGAATACTATACATGTACTTCATCTTGAGTCTTGAGAGTTTCTTGAAAAGTACATTGTCAAAAAGTATATACTTGTTCGTAATAATAGTATGAATTTAATTTAATTTATATACATTGTAGGAATAAAATATTTTTATGTAGAGATCTAATAGAAATTCATTTTACTGACACATCATATTAATGATAGGATAATACAATGATAGGATGGATTTTTATTATATATATATATATATATATATATATATATATATATCTAATAATGTTTACACAAGAGCTCTAAAGACAAATGGTATGCAACTATAAATACAACTGCATTGGATTTTGATATATAAAATTTACTTAGTCTATTTGGATATTAATATGAAGGACGTCCTGGCAATTACACATTTTTTTTAAATAATTATAAAATTATAAGTAAATGTTTATTAAATAAGAAGTGAGACGTATATAATCATATACAATTATATAATTTTTAATAAATTTTAAATAATAAAAAAATAGATTTGAAATTATCTTGTTAAACTAATATTTAGCCAAATGTGGTTGACTCTACTCCTCAAAGTTGCTTAATGTAGACTATTATAATACATTAATTGCTTTTATTTTTTATATAATTTAATTAATTTTTCCTAACAATTTTGAAAAAATTTTACTAAATAAATCCCATAAATTATCTCACACTTTTATATTTATATTTATATTTTTTTATTTTTCATATCATGCCCAATATTTATATCTCCTACACCTAAATTTATAAGTTCTTTAGAGTATTTTTATCTTTTTAATACTATCGTATATATAACTTTTGATAACATTTAAAAATGTTGTATAAATATAAAAAATATGACCTATTAATTTTAGTAATATTTTAATAAATATTGTATTTGAATTATTTTTTATTCTTAATTCTTAATTCTGTAATTTAGCGACACTCTTTTAGATTTTTTTTACTTTTTTATTACTGACTAAAATTATTAAAATTATATATTTTGGTGAAATTTATTATCAATGAGTTTCTTTCATAATTTATTAATTAGTGTATCTTATCAAATTTTATTATTTTTAATAAATTTCAGATAATAATTAAAAAAAAGTCTCAGAAAATATTTAGGAGAATCTGACTAGAGTTGTTCTATTATTGCCCAATGGCTTGATATAAAAGGAAAGTTTAACAGCCTGTATGGTTAAATGGCGGAGGAAAAAATCAGTTCCTATAATACGTTTGTGTCGTTTAGGAATGTTGATGGAATTGTTGGCAATAAATCAATAATTATGTCTACCTGTTCATGGAATTGTTTTATGGATAAGACCTACATTAAATTGTTTAAATTTTCTTATCTAATTTTTCAATTAAATGATAAGAGGTGGGTGTTTATTTAAAATTCTAGAGCACATATCTAATAAGAGTTATTTATTATTAGAAAAAAAAATATTCACGTGTCATCATTTAATTGCGTCAATTATATTTTATCCTTGTTAATTTCGACTGCTATGCTGTGTAACTATATCTAAAAAAAATTAATGTCATGCATGTACTAGGGCGTTTGGTTTTTAAAAAATGTTTTATATTTTTTATTTTATTTTCAATTACAAAAATGATGGCATTTTTATTTTATTTTTTATTTTCAAAAATTCATATAAAAATAGTGAAAATAATTTTTTGTTATTTTCTTTTTTATAGTTTACTTTTTCTATTTCTTATATGAACTTTTAAAAAACAAAGTGATGATTTAATAATTATAAGTAAAAATAAATAGAAAACATTTGCTTAAACTAAACAATATTTATATTTAGTAAATATAATAAAAAAAATTACAAAATATGACACAAGTTACTAATAATTTGTCTTTTAAGTATATGACATAAGTTTAATTATTAATTATGCAAACAAAATAATAATAATAAAAAAAAGTGTGGCCGTGGAGGGCGGTGGCAGAGTGTATGGTGCTACTGTTAAGGGTTAATGATTCTATGTAGCAAACACAAAGGACCCACATGGGCACCTCTCCTCTTAATTGTTTGGGCAACATAATCGATTTCCTCGTATTAAACAAGCTCAATCATGACTTACCAGAATGCCAATGGATAAAAGAGAGAGAAAAAAAAAGGCTGACAAATTTGGCATCTAGGATTTTAATTTTAACTCACAATGCCACCAACGCATGTTCATGTGAAAGAGTTTTCTAGCTCCAAAATTGTGCTGCCTTTCCCATCACATTAACTTTTGGGTTTGATGCCATGCCTCTTCCATGGTCCCCTCACCCTATCATCATCCCTTTCTTCTTGTTCTCTCACTTTCACAATAGTTGACAAAACAAGAATTTTAAAACACCACATATAATAAGCAATCTCTAGATTGCAACACCTCTGGTTTCTTCCCTTATTGGGAGAGCAAGCGCGAGAATACACCCACTCTGCTGTATTCCTAAGTGGTAACTTTCTCTTTTTTTTCTTTTCTTTTTTATTCTTCAAATTTTACGTAAATTAAGTCAAGAGAATTCATCAAAATTGAGATAGGTCTCAAGATTTTATAAACACTAGTAAATATTGCTTTTTAGTCTTTTTATTTCCCTACTTATATCTTTTTTTCTTAGATAATTGAATATTAAACGTTCTCTCTAGTGTTGTCGTTACTTTATGCTTTATAAAAAATTAGTAAATACCTGTTTTAATTAATTTATTTGAATCTCTGGGAAATTCATAATAAAGTATTTAATAGATTTTAACCGAAAAAGTAATTTTTAGTTTTTTAACGAAGGAAAGGAAAGTCGAGGTGGTCAAGCATATAAGTTTTTATTATTTATTATTTTCTTTAAGGCAATAGAACTTTATTTTTTGTGAAACAACTTGTGATGAACACGGTAAATGTACTGAAAACGAGAGCTTTTCAGATGGATTCGAGGTTTTACTGCCCATTTAACGAAATTTGGACCACGTCTAAAGCATATGAATTGCATTTTTATTAAAATTATATATTATTATATATAGTAAGTTTCTTTTTTTAAAAGATGAACTCGTATTATCAATTCTAAATAAATTCTATCAAGTTTTCCAATTATGTAGCAATTTTATATAATAATAGATGCCATAAAACCCCTCTTCAACTTGGCGTACAACCTGTTTCTTTTGCTCGTTCTTGATTTTGGGTTTTATAATTTTGGATTTCAGCCTAGTAATTAACAATTTAGGAAGTACTTCATGGGTATATGTTTTTTATTAGCTTCATAAGTTTTAATCAATTCATACACCTTATATATTGGCTTGCGTATCAGTTTGTATTTTAATTTTTAAGATCAGTGTGCCGATTGCCAAAAGTAATTTAATTTTTTTCCTAAAACAGAAGAGAGAAAATAACAATAAAAATAAATTATTAAATAAGTAAATAGTTTATGTATTTAATTATAAATAATTATGTACAGTAAATTTTTTTATTTTTTATATTAATTATTTAAAAAATTATATCTATTATGATTTCTTATTGGTGACAATATAAAATTTTTTACATCGAGGGATGAAAATTAAACTCTTTATTATATTAATCTCTTAAAATTTTAAAAATATTTTGTAGTTCTTTACATAAATTTTATCCTTTCCTTCTATTCACAGAAATGGTAAAAAGAAAATAAAGGAAAAATAAAATAAAAATATTAAATTTCTATTATTTATGAGAATAAATAGAAAAGAGGATAGTTTTCTATGGAACCCCAAAAAATTCCCCTCCCACTAAGGGGGAAATTGGGGAGGAGAATATTTTTTTTAAGTTTTTTAAGACTAAATATTCTTTTACAAAATAATAAATAATTTTATGTTAAAAACATAATGAAATAAAAAAAATTATTTTAGTTATGTTTAATTATTTGATTAATATTAAAAAAAAAAATTACTTATTTATTTTTACTTTTTTTCATTCATTCAACTAAATAAAAAATTACTTCTACTTTTATTTTTATTGTTATTCATTTAATAAAACATTTCTTTACTCTTTTTATTTTATTTTTTATTTTTTTTCTTCTTTATTTCACTCATTATTCAAACACTGTCACAGGGAAAGAGATATGTTTCCCTTAAAGCTAAATTTGCCATTAGAGGTAGGGATCGGATTTTTTTTTTTTCCTTTTACATTAGAACTATTGTTTCAATAATCGGATCTTTAGCCGATAAAAACATTGATTCACGGTTTCTTATATGAATTGCGTTTTTACTGTACTTAAACAAGTAGTAATTAAATTTATAATTTTTAATACTAATATTTCAAAATAAAAATATAAATTATAAAAATTTAATATATAAGAATTATAAATTAGTATAAAAGACTAAAACATATATCTTATGAGATAGAAATAAATAATAATTAATAAAATAAAATATATTTACGTGTAACATTTAAATATGTATTTTTATTTATCTTAAAAATATCTTAAATTAACTTACAAAAATAAACTAATAAAAATTTTAAAAAATATCTGTTCAACTAATTTTTGTTTTTACTGATTTTCAACTATTTTAAACCGATTCAACCTGGCCGTTCTCATCAAATATCAATGCTGAGATGCAAATTTTTAAAGTTAATAAATCAATCACTTTCGACCACATATCGGTCCAATTTTTTAATGTTGCTGAAGTAAGAGGAGACTTCTAACTGATCGAAATAATGAATAGCAATAGCCTGTTACCAACGATAATTTTTTTACCAGAGGAAAAGAGATATTTTGTGTTTTTTTTAATTAAAAATAAAATAAAAGAGACAAATGATGATTTATTGAGTAATTGTAAGATAAAAATAAAATAATAAAAATAATAATAAGTTATAAAAGTAGTTATAAAAATAAAATAAATATAAAAATATGTGCATCAACCCTCTCGTGTTTTCTTTATATATAATTATAGATTTGAAAATTTTCAAAAATTAAAAAATAACATTTTAATTATATTTTTTAATCTCAATTTTTTAAGTTTTAAATATTTTATACATTTATCATAAGTGAAATTTTATCACGTTAAGAAGTTTATAAATTTATATTTTTAATCATGTTAAGAAGTTAATTTTTTTAATAAATAAAAAATATTAATACACTTTTCATAAATAAAAAGAGAAGTAATAGTAAAAAAATTATATTAAAAAGTTAAAAATAATTTTAAAATAAATATTTTAAAATTTTAAAATTATCCTCTTAAATGAATAAATAAAAAAGATAGTAACTTAATAATTTATAAGATAAATATTCTCGTTCATCATTATACACAATGTTTAGAGAGTTAAAAAAAATCTTATATAAAAAAAAGCTAAAAAATACATTAATCGAGCAAATAAATAAAGTACGCGTGGACATATATAAAAAATATAAAACATTTATTAAATTTAAAGTATGAAAAATTATTTAATATTAATTTTTTAAAAATAGTTTAAAGTATTGAATAAAATATATTTAATATTTTTACTACACATACATAAAAGAGAGTTTGAAAATCATATCATATGTTCCCTGAAGACTCCGGTTCATAATAGCTCTATCCACGAATCAAACTGCCCAGTGTTCAAACCAAAACCACATATTTAATTGACGTCCATATGATTCACGTTGTCGGTGTTCAATAATCCTATCATAGGGGACCACGTAACTAGACAACCTTAGTCAACCTTTGCATATTTCACCATATTACCTGACTAATATCAGTTATATATATATATATATATACCCGTAATTCTAACGTACTCCGTCAAATATATTTTTTATAATTGATTAAAATTTAATAAAAACTATAAAATCGCAAGTGAAGTTTATTAAATAAAAAGTGGAATTCACACTACTAAGGAGGTAAGTTGACCCACATACTTCAATTTAATCAGTAATTTTAAATAAATTTGAGTGTTACACATGCAACTAAATGTTTGGTGTGGATAAAAAGTACAATATTTTAAATTTGTTGAGACCCAAATTTTATATATTAAACCTAAATTTACGCTGCAAACAAATAAGATTTTATTAGATATTAACTTTTAGCTAACACTATAAATTATTAGAAAAAATTATATGATTTCTTGTATTTATATGTTACAATTTCTTTTTTTTAGTGTGGTTTAATTATTTTATCATGAAATTTTGGAATTATTGATATTTTAAATATTTTTTATTTCACTTTATGTCATGTCTTATAAGTTTTTTTCACGTCACTTACACAAGTCTCGTCCAAAATTGTTATTAGGGTTTATTTCTTTAAATTAATTTCTTTTGCTTGCCTTTAATGTTAGATGGATGAGACAATGAGGTGCTAAAAAGGTTTTTCATATTGACATCAACTTGTGTCATTTTACAATGTAAATTTATATCAAGTGAAGTTTCTCTTTTCTTTTTTCCATTTTTTTTTCTCTTGGTAGGGTTTTTCATTTTAATTCTTTGAATAATCTCACTCTCCTTTTATCTTTCTTCATGTTGTCTTCCTCTTGAATAGTTGTGCTCTTAGGTTTCCACACCTTTGGAATACTATTTAGAATCTTCACATTATTTTGTGCATTAGTGAAACTTATGTCCAAAGGCCTTAAGACCATTAAGAATTGTTTAGAATCTTTTAAACACTCCATCAATAATTTCATCTTCTTTTATAAATATATAATACTTACAAGGTGACAACTTTTCTTAACTAAACATCTCCAGTTCCTTCATAAGTGATTTAAACAACATTTGTTATCTCTTTTGTTGTCTTATAACTGCAAAACTTGTTATATTCAATTTTAGATAATGCATAAGTAGTACGTATCTTGCTTTAATGTCAAGTTGTAATATGTTATAGTCATCTTGAGTGTATTTTGCTTTAGGTTTAATAATCATAAAATCTCCTTATGTTATGATCTTCCAACTATTGTTCTATGTAGATTTCATTTCCATTTGATCTCTCTAATAAGGATAGTTTTCACTATTAAAGGTTGGAGGCCTTGTTAAGGAGACTTTTTTTAGGAATAAACTATTGTTCAAGATTTGTCATCTTGGATCTATGTCTTGACATATTTAGATGTTAAACTCTTAGAGATTGAGCTCTAATACCAAATTGTAGAACATAAGTAAATACAAGAAGGGAGTTGGATTATATTTTAAATAATTTTTTTACAAATCACAATTCATCTTATAAAAAGGATTATATGAAATATTTTCAAGCACTAATATGACTTGAAAGATTTTTCTCTTATAAAATATTTCTAGAGAATATTTAATACAATAATATTAGAGATAAAAGGGAGATATGAAAACATTAAGTTTTTATATTGATTCATCTTATCTAAAACTACACCTAGTTCGTAGCACACCACCAACATTTCTATTAGCAAATAACATTGTTACAAGTGTTTTCTAACCCAATCTTTTTCATACTTAAACACGAGTGTTTGTTGACTTGCTTCTTCAAGCAACAATCTAAGTATTGTTTACACACAAGTCTCTCCAAGGTTAAACCTAAGTACTCTTTGAATCAAACCTTCTTTGGGCTTCAACTATTTTCACGTAAAAAGGTTAAAGGTAAAGCTAACTTGGTCTTATTAAGATGAATATGCAAATGAAATTCTAAGTTTTTTCTTTTTACACACAAAAATGAACAAAAAGTGAAAGTTAAGTTCATAGATAAAGCTTAAAGTACTTTTTTTTACACCTTGAATTCTTTGGTATTTATAGGTAGGCTTGAGATATATTTGTTGCAAGACCATAGAATCTTTATTCATATTTCTTGTGAAAATGTGAACGTTAATACACTAAATGCAATAGTAAGTATTTTTCACTAACTTGACACTTTTATAAGATAAAATAATTTACTTATCTTTCTTTTTTTCGAACAAGCTCTATATAATAGATAACAAAACTCTTTTTGTTCAAACAAGTACATTATTGTACCTTGCTAGTCAATTTAGCACATCTTCTGATGCAGTAGGTGAGCAGAGTTGTTAACTTTTGTAAGACTGCTTTCATACACTTTGTGACTTATCAAATTGTTGAGTGTGCTTCTTTTATTCCTCAAAAGTACTAGGACCAAACAAGATATGTATTCAAAAGAATTATTACAATAAAGTGTTATGTGTTGCTTTATCGCTTTACTAAGATGATTGTTTCGTCTTATCCACTTAAAACATGTATCCAAAAAACTTATTTTCATAGTTTGTTAAATTAAAACTTAATAAAGGTTACAAAAGCATCTTTCGACCCAACAAACAATTCATTGCTAAGAATTCATCAATTTCTTTGCTTAACTTCATTAGTTGAGGATTCATCAATCATCATCTTGCAAATTGGGATGTTATTTATAATAACCAAAACAAAAATATAACTTATTAGTTAGCCTATTTCAAATTTGTCACGAAAACATCAATTCACATATTCCAAAAACTAATGCAATTTAATGTTGTCGGCTATTAGTTCATATATGTAAATCTTAAGTTCTCTAAGAACCATGACTCAAAACAATTTTTAGACATTAACAACAAGCACTACTCCCAATCTTATGTATGTGATTCCCAAGATCACCAACTTAATTTAGTCTCTTATAAACTGCAAAAATTGCTCCACCTACAATAATCTTCAAAAGGAAAAACATACAAAAAGCTTACATTTAGTCCTAAGTAACCTACTGGAAAATCCATAAGAACTTGCACCCTTCAACTTGACATAACTAGGCATTAGTTTGCTCCAAAAATTATCAAATTCAACACCCTCTTAGTAACTAATTATTTATTATTCTGATGGAATATTTAAATCAACTAAGGTAGAACTCTCCCACCTTTGTAAAATCCATATAGACCTTATCGCAACAATAATTACATGAGTCACAACTAGACTAATACACTTCTAGTAAATTCATCATACCTTACTTGTTTGCATCAATTACCCTTGTAAACAGTTTTAAGTTTATGTTTCCTCTTGCTAACCCTTCCCTTTCTACATTCATTTTAGCTAGTCTTTAAGACCATAGTCTCAATAGAAAGACAACACTACAAATTTAGTTAATCTTCCTTGACATAACCACGACCAGTCAAATATCTAAAATAAAACAAGCTCATATCTTCATAATCACACATCAAAACCTTCTTCCCCACCAAAGTGAATATGTCAAAATCTTAACATCATCAAATTCAACCATGCATGTATTAAATTACTACTTTTCTTGCATACTTAAACTTGTAACTTTAAATCTTTTATTTAATTCTTTTATCTATTCTTTACTAAAACTTTTTTTTTGTATAACACATAGAAGTTAAATAATAATAATAAAAATAAGAGAAAAAAATAGATAAAATATTCTTAAAATATTTCAAATTTGATTTTAGTCCCTATAAAAATTTTATATTTTTTTAATTCTTATATTTTAAAGAGAAACACATTTTTATCCTTAATGAATGATTAAAACTACGTCACTTTTGATAAACGTATGGATTAAAAATATATTAAATATTTATAGAGAATAAAATCAAATTTTGAGGGATCAAAAATATATTTTATCTTAAAAAAAATTTAAATCAACTAAAATAATATACTTATAAAAATATTAACATAATAAGACGTATTTTATATAATAAGATTACAAAAAATAAATTAGTATAATGAATTTATGAAAATATTCACTTGTAAAAATATGTGAGGTAAGATAATTTTATAAATAAAATTATATATATATATATAAAAGTTCGATTTAAATTAAATTGAATGAATATTCAAGATCGCATCTACATTTTAATCTAATCTAATAAATCAATTTTCAATTTATTCAATAGGGCTTTTGTTACACTTTTGCAATTTCCATTGAATATGAAAAACTGTATTGGTTATTCATACAAGAATTATGGGTCACTACATATTTTTGTTTTTAACCATACATTATATATTTTTTTTAAGTAGAGAATTTAAATATCTTTTATTAGAGGTAATCATATTTCAATCTAGTAAAATTATTATGAGTAATAAAATTTTCTCCTTAAATATTTAACACAATTATATACCTAATATTCCAACTAAAATTATTGGTTAAACTTGAACAATCTCACACTAGTTAATTCATGTGTTGGTGGTTCTTCTTACTTTTATATAAAATTAGGGGTGATCAAAGGACGAGTTGGAGGGATTTTATCTTTGTTTTTACTTGACCTAAATTTTTTATTGGATCATTTATTTATACTTAAACCTGACCTGATGAAGATTGAAATATATAAAAAAAAATTCGATCAAGTTGGCTTGTTAACTTAATCTATTAATCTTAACATTATGTATAATTAAATTGTAATATAAAATAACTATAAAACTTAAATTAAGTATATTTTACAATATATATTTTAAAATAAATAATATTATTATAAATATAATATTATGATATATAAAATGATATCTATTAAATAAAATAATAATTATTAATAATACATAATTGTTAAAAAAATTATACTTTGTAAGAGAATATAACATCAAATCAAGTTTGACTCAAAGCATAACCTAAATCCTTTTTCAAACTACGCCATATCTATCTTCAAAATTCAAACATATCCAAATCAATCTCATAATAAATCATATTAGTAGATTGAATTAGGTCATGCTCACCTTTATATAAAATAGTATTTTCACTTAATATATGTATTACATGTCCATGAAATAGAGTATCTAAGAAGTTAATTATAATAACTTCATTTTGTATAAATAGTCAAGAGTAATTACACCAATCTCTCATTCAATATATAAAATTTTATAATGATATAATACCTATATATTATTTTGTTTGTCTCCTATGGTTTCTCCTATCTTATTAAGTCAATAACTAACATCATTTTATAGATTTGTAGCTACCACTAACTCAAAGAAATTACACTCATAATTAAACATAAGTACTCTCACTAGATAGATATCCTTTACTAGTTATTTTGTAATATTCTTGTTACTTAGTTATTTGTATATTTTTTTCATTTTAAATATATTTATATGTAATACTATATAGTAAATTACCTCATTTCGTCTCTACCATAAAATAATACTTTTCTTAAAATTCTACTACTATTTGTTAAATATAAATATGAAGCTAGATATGTAATTATTAATATTTCTTACATTACAGTTACAACTATTTTTAAATATCTTAAACTTTCACTTTATTTTAATAATAATATTTCAATATGATATACATTGTTTTTAATATATCATCTATTCACAAACCATAACTTAGAATAAGTTAAACATAATCTCTAATTAGTTGACCGCATAAGTTTTTTTATCCAGAGAATGTATATCTATTAAACTTATTTCTTAATCACAATAAATTTGTAATTATTTTATTTCTTTGACTACCATAATAAAAATTTTAATGACCGGGCAGAAGTTAGGTCGAATATATGCTGAGGGGGGTAAAGGACAATAAAGTTTGTGGGCCTGGTGGGTACCCTTCTCAGTTGGGAGGTGGCCTGGGCTTGAATAATTTAATGAGTGAGCAGATGAGAGAGAAAAAGAAAATAGAGAATGGAGAGAGAGAGAGAAAGAGAGAGAGAGGTATATAGTTCGCTGGTACTGTTTCCACTTGAGGAAAACGAGTTCCTAAACCTTAGCCTCGTCCCACTTCCATTACTGGAAGGTTGGGGTTTTGAGTTTGCACTCCACTCATTGGTCGAGAGAGAGAGAGAGAGAGTGTTTGTGTGTGTGTTTTATGGATCAGTTTGGTAGATAGGTGTAGGCATAGATGGTCACGTTCACACACGGTTTTCTTGGTTTTGGACTTCTTGTTCGGAATTTTGTCTGGGCCTCTCCCTCTGAGGTGTTCTGTTACTTGTCCTTCCTTTTTATCTTTCTAAATTGGAAAAATAAATTAAATTAAATGTATATCTCTAATTTTTGGTATATAGATGAAAAAATTATATAACAAGAAATAAAGTTTTTTTTAAATAGAGTGTAAATAAGATGAAAGAAAAATTAAGTATATGAATAAAATAGCCTTTTCAAATTACAAAAGTAAAATGTATAAATATAATCTTTACAATTTCGTTTAGTGAAGTTAGATAGTATCATTTACTTTTTTATTTGCATGCTTAAAAGAATAATATATAAATTAATATATAATTAATGATTCTTGATATTAAGATTATTTTTATTTTTATAATAGGATATTTGTTATGTTTTTATTTATAGAAAATATGTAAAATGTTTAAAAATTAGATAAAGTTAAGAATATTATTGAAAAATAATATTATCTTGAAATTTTAAATAAATGAATAAAAAGACAAATTCATTTAAATGTTAGGTTGCCTTTGTTTCAAGGTATTAAAAAAAAGATTCACAAGAAAGTGAACATAGGAATATCACATTCTTTGGTTTAGTACAAGTTTTGAATAAATATTTTCAAAAATTGTTGATTTTCAATAATATAAATTCTTCATGTTTCTTTTGCTTCTTATTCCTATTTGAAAGATGACATAAATGTATATCTCCTATAAGAATGCAAAATTATTTTTTACAATAGCTATCTATCTCCACTTAATTCTTTCATTTTTATTTTTTTAATTCATTAATTAAATTTATTTTATGTTATTTTCAGAAATTATTAAAGGCCAACCAAACATATTCATGAAAATAATAGTTGAACATTATATTTCCAAGAATATGATTCTCAAAAACACATATTATACCTCGAACAAACATCCTCTTAGACAAATAAAATAGACGAAAAAAACTAACATCCAAACATTCACACTCTATTTTACTTTTAAGAAAAAAATAATGTTTAAAAATTTAGTGTGCTAGTTGTAATATTTAAATTCGATATTTTATTAAATTTAAGATTTTTTTGGGTGACCCAAAACATCCCTCGACTAGGACTTAATGACTAATTTATCAAGGTGTTGTTTTTATTTTTTTAATTCATTAATTAAATCTATTTTATTTTATTTTTTCAAAAATTATTAAAGGTCAGCCAAACATATTCATGGAAATAATACTCTTAGACAATATATTTCTAATAATATGGTTCTCAAAAATACATATTATACCTAAAAACAATGTCATCTTAAACAAATAAAAATAAACGAAAAGTAATCTTCAAACGACCATACTCTATTTTACTTTTAAGAAATAAAATAATGTTTAAAAATTTAATGTGCTAGTTGTAATATTTAAATTTGTTATAATTTTAAAAAAAATTGGACAACCTAAAATATCCTTCTACCAAGAGTTAATGACTAATTTATTGTTTTTATTGAAGAGGTCGACTTCTTTCTATAGATATTTTTTCATATACGTAGACCACCTGAGAATCGAATTTCTTATCATATACTTTAAAAAATTGTTTAGTTTTATTAAATTGAAGATAACACCAATAGAAAATTGTTTTAAAAAAAATTTAGGTTTATAGTTTAATGATTTTAAAAGTAAGGAATTGAGTTGGAACTTCGGTGTCCACTCATCATTGCGTTTTTATGTTTTAGTAATATGAACATCTGTCTAAAATGTTTTATTTTTAAGTAAATAGCAATGGTTTTTAATTTATAACATATATTTGTCCATGATATCAACGATGATATCTCTCATTATCTATGAATCTTTATCTATCAATCCATCTTATGGTATTTGGTTGGTTTTACGAACCTACATTGAAACACACATCTCACGTTTTATTTCTTAAGTAAACATACAAACAAATGTATATCATTTTATATAAATTTCTTTTTCCCTTCCATTTACTTTTAATGATCGGAAATAAAAATATAAATGAGAGACTCGGGATTTTTTCTTTCTTTTTTTATTGGATTAATTATGCTTTTCATTCCTAAATATTTTATAAACTTTATTTAAGTTTCTAAATAAAATATTGATCAATTTTAGTCTCAATACTTTTACTCCATTAATAGTTTTGGTATCTTCTATCAAGTATCATTGTTAAGTGATATATTTTTAGTATAAATATGTAATTCAAAATTATTTATTTTTAATATAAATATATGTTATAAAATTATTATTTTTAGTATAATATATGTTTGTATTTTTTATTTTTACTTTTTGTATAAAATTTTATATTTTAACAAATATTTATAGATATTCTTGAATGTATATAAAATTCATGGATACCACTTAACAGGTACCCATGTAAGTATGAGTGAGTTTGGGATGACTATTACTCTCTACATGTCTCGTCTTACTGTCATCCCTACTCATAATTACTAGAAAATGTCTCAAACCAACAACATTTTATCACATGTTCGTCACATCAAACTAGTAGTTCACATGGGACAAGTCACGTGACTGTCAAGCGATTGTCACATCACTTTGTGATACTTAATGGGAGAGAATAAAAATAATAACGAATAATAGTTGAGGGATTAAAACAAATAAAAAATTATTGAGAGACTAAAATGGATTTTGTGAAATGATTAATGATTATAAATATAGTTTATCAAAAAATTTACACATGATTGTTATGTCATACTAACTAATGATGTGACAACTCACGTTTTTGTCATGTTATCACTTAAGAATGATAGTTGATGACAGAGACCAAAATTGTTAACAAAGTAAATATATAAGAATTAAGACAGATTAATATTTTATTTAGGGACTACAACATATTTATCTATTTTTTATTTATTCGAACAAGATAAAATATTCACATTTCTTTATTTTCTCTAATATCATTTTTCTTTTCTTTTCTCTTCAACCAAATATAGCATAATAGTATAAAAGAATAAATGATATATAACATTAATATGAACAATGGAATTAACATTAAATAATACATCATACCACAAAATCAAATATAACTTAGTAATTTAACTTAAAATAAATAAAATGCTTCTAAATATATAAATTTCTTTAAAAGATCTTGCTCAATAGAAGTCATATTGAGTTCATATTAATAAGATAGATTTGTTAAGTATTGATTTCATAAATAAGGATTATTCGGATTTTCTAGAGGAAGAAGATACACTTTAGATAATAATGTATCATAATGTCAATTCTTCTTTCAAACATAGAGTAAACAAATATAAAAAAAAATAGATATGGAAAAAATCATATAAAATATTTATTTTTGATTCATCTAATATTCAAGATCTCGTGTACTACCAGTAATATGAATATAAAATAACGTATATAAGTAAGAGATAATATTTGCTTCAAGATGCATGAACTAATTCCAATAGAAAAACATGATGTGAACAATACAACACAAAATACTATTTTTTATATAATTTAAAGCACTCTTTAAAAACCCATTTTAATACCTCTTTACACCAGATTTAATTTTTCAAAATATTAGTACTTTATAAAATAAAATAAAAACAAAACTTTAATAATTAATTTACTAAATAAATACATATTAAAATTACTATAATATATATATACATACATGATTAATAATAATAAAAGAATTATCGAGAGTGTTATAAATGTTAGGTTTTTGTGATCACAGGGTCCTGATAATTTAAAGAGAGAGAGAAATATATATATATATATATATATACACACACACGCTAGCAACATACTTTTCAAATATAATATCTACTATCCATCAAAATTAATTAGAAACCACAAAGTTGCAGGTCACACTTGCTATTTAACAAGTCTTACTCATGATTTTGTAATTTTTAATAAATTTTAATCAATATTACATAATGTGTTACTAGTACTGTATAGACATCCACTAATACTTTAATCTTTACGATGCATAAGATAAATGTTTATTTTATATAACTAAAATTAATAATAAATAAATATTTTAAAATAATTATATTACAATTTAAATTAAATAAATATTTTAAACATATAAATTAAATTTTAATTTTGTGATAAATAATTTATATTATGATACAAAATTATTTTTAATTATTGATAATATAAAAAAATTAAAATATAATTTACAAATAAAAGATAAAAAAAAGACAAGCTAAATGATATAAGAAATTAAGAAAAGTCTCTACAAATGGTCTTGTAGAAGAAATATCCTTCTCGACATAGGAAAATTCTTAAAAACACTCTTATTTAATATAACTATTATAATATATATATACATGATAAAAGATTTCTTACAAGAATACTTGGCTATTGTGAGAATTTAGAGTTGTAAATACTAATTATTAGATCATATTCTAAATAATCAAGATTAAAAAAAATGCATATGATTTTTTTTCAAGTAGTCATATATACCAACAATTAACTTATAATTTTAACTATCTATGTATGATTGTGTTATCTAGCTTTATATTTAATTTTTGTAATAACAAAGTGTTCTCGTATAATTCACCCCATACAAATACATATACATACGATGAGAAATCAATTTACTTAAACAATACCTTTGAAAAAACTAATTTTCATCCTTATTATTCATTTCCTTTTAATATAATGATTTTAACAGACAACTTATTCTTTTATATTAAAAGAAAATAAAAGATGAAGATGAAGATGAATATGAGAAATAATTCTTTTAAAGTTACTTGACTTCTTTCTTAAATGCTAAACTTGGTTATCATATTAAACATTGACTTAATTATATTTAATTTTTTTTTTGGTGTACTTGATTATATTTACTTTAAACATACTTTTTAGTTTAAGTAATGTGTAGTTTCAGGGTCTATTTCGGCCTTCTAGTTTTAAAATTAAACAAATTAATTTGTGGTTCCATCATTGATATTTTTTTACCTAAACTAATTGAATTGAGCACCAATCTGAAAACTTAAAATTGCGACTTGATCAAATCCATCGTAGGAGCAAAGATAACAAGTTGTAATATGAAAATAATTTCCTTAGGAAATGTCCATATATAGTTCTTAAAACAGAATCAGAATCCAAATCCTTTTCTTCTTCCTTTTGATGTCAAATTCTTAAATGGATGATACAAATCAAACAAATTCCCAGGAGATACGAAAGAAAAACCAATCCAGCCCAATACTTTGTAGCAAAGACTTAAGATTCTATAACGTGTGACTTTTGTAGAAGAGATGAAAGCAAAATTCAAACCCGTGGGAGGCAAGGTGTGTAAATTGTTTACTATATGATCATTTTATCTAAAAACAATTATTTAAAATAAATTATATTTAAAAATAAAATAAATAAATTTGAAGTATAAGTTAAAATAAAATATGAATTTTATAATAATTCATACACTAACGCAGTTTCGTGAAAAAATTTCATCCTCTTGTGTTATGTTTTATTTATATATTTTTTATACTAATCTACATATAGTGTAACGTGTAAAAATAAGAAAATAACAATGATTTATCTACAATTATTTAAGATTTTAAAATTTAAATATAATGTGAAAAAATTAAAACAAAATTTTGAATTTCTGTCACTTAATTAAATGTAAACTAATTACTTAAGAGAAAATTAAAATTGATTAGATAAGAGATAGTAAGTCTTTGTGGTTAAGTCATTCACTAAATTAGTTAAGTAAAAAGATAGTAAGAGAAAAATAAATTTATATTAAAATTATTATAACAATAATTAAAAAGTTTTATACTTAACGTATCGTAATTTTTTTTCTTGAAGTAATTCAAAATTTAAGGTGATTTAAGATAATTTGTTCATCTATGAGTTAAGTCTAAATATTTCCTCATACTTTCATGGAATATATTCATTCTCGTTTATTATATTTTATTCACATTTTCTATGGTTGATAAAATAAAACCTTTAATAAATTAGTTAAGTTAAAAAATAATAAACAAGAGAAAAATAAATTTCTATTAAAAAATTATTATAACAATAAATTAAAAAAAATCACACTAATAATTTAGATGTTATTGGCTCCAAATAAAGTAATCAGCCTCATAAATTAAGTGTCACTACAAAAAAAAAGTTGTTTGTGGGGTTAAAATTACAATTTCTAGCGGTTAAGAACGGCTACAAATGGTATTTTTGGGAGTTAAAATAATCCCTGGTACTATATACGCCAGAAACTATTTTTGGCGGTTTTATCTAACCCCTGATTTTTTCACTAGAAAATAAAAAATATTTATTGGAGGTTTAAAACATCTGCATTGTAATTCTTCCTTCATTTAGTATTTAGTGGGAGTTTATAACCGTCAATAAATGATTATGTTTACACTTAACATATTTTGACGGTTAAAAACCCCCACAAAATATAATAACATTTGTAGTATTATTTCCATTGAACTACCTACTTGTGACCACCACATCATTAGCATCACAATCCTATAGTTCGACCTTTTGGGATGACAATGAATAAAAGGGATTAGAAAGAATATTATAGCTAGCATATTTAGTGATAAATAAACAACAACAGCCAAAATAAATAATGAAGGAGCACTTAATCACCATTTCCAAACAAATTTTTAATGGTTTGAGCAAACTCAAAAGGATTATCCAAAGTATACGCACAAGTAACTAATAGAATAATAACCCATGCTACAACTAAAACAACCTTTAGAATTTATCTTAACTTAACATACAATAACATACTTCGTTGTTCTTTCCAACTTAGGATCACATCAAGAAGAACTACCCAAGTGGGGGAGAAAAGATTAACATGTGTAACACCACTCTACGAAATGACAAAGTATTCCTATTCCTATAATATACATTTCCAGTAGGCAGAACAAATAAGAAAACATAAAGGAAATAAATATTGACTTCTTAAAACTCATTACTTTCATTTCCAAATGAAACCAAATCTTAACAATAAATATGATATATATTTCTGAGTCAAGAAAACAAGGCATGCTAATTATTGTACCTTCAATTTGCCATAGTACTTCGACAACTAAATCTTTATTTAACAAAGAAGCATTGAAACTATGACATTGTAAATGAACATTCCAATCACACTTGAGAAGTTACACAGGAAAAGGATACTATTGATAAAGATCCAGAACTTTCTACCTTTGCACATAGAAGTAATGTGTATCTCAGCAAATAATATTACTAACAAGATTTCAAAAAATATAGAGAGAAACAGCTCACCTGCTCATTTTAGGAACCAACATATGCAATTCCTGAAAAGGAGTCAAATAAGATTAAATATAGAAACTAAAAAGATGTCATACTCTCATATCGAGCAAAGGGAAGGATAAAAGGAACTCATAGGATTATAATCATTCTTGATGCTACAGTTGACAATTCCAACACCCAACAATGCACCAGCAATGACATTATTATCATTACTATGGAAGTACTTGTCAATTTGAGCAAGTCCAGAGTTAACATCCTACAATAAAATCATATCCTGTTACAATACCCGTTTACAAATGAAATTATATGGACCACACTACAGACAAGAAAAATTGATTTGGTAAGAAATTGCATACCAGACTAGCTCCAGCACTAGTCTTCCCATGTTCCTTATTTTTGAAAAGCCAATTTCTAGAAGAACCACTGCTTGAGGAATTTGATGGAACAGTCATTAATTTATCCTGCACAACAATAATGGAAAGTGAGGAACAGAAGAGATCATTAACCCAAAATCACAACATACAAAATCTTGAAATATGAAATACATTGTACCTGACCAAAGCCAACATTTACAAATGCATTAACAAAAGTAGCAGCAAGGTTCTATCTAGCTGGATCAACACTTGCACCAACACTAGCCCGACCATCAAGCAAATGTGCCTAGGTAAAACCAAGTAGAGTGAAACATAAGGTTGACAGTTAATTCAACAAAATGAAACACTAGACAAAAACAAACAAAGCAGGTACCCTCTGTGACTTTACTTCCACAATCTCATCCTAGCACAGCAGCAGCACATGGAACTTTGGAACAGAGATAAGTTAATAGCATCGCAACAGCAGAACCCTTGGAACATAACCTTTGATGCAATCACAGGAATTATGGTCATTAAGGCATAAATTAATAGCATCGCAACAATAGAGCAAATGGTGTTTGAGATCACAACCACCCTTTCTTTGCCTTTTTTTCTACATCATTTAACAGAAAAATTAAAAAAAAAAAAGTCAACACGTGAAGAAAAATGGGTATTGAGAAGAATTAAATTTTTACAGAGAGAGTTGAGATTTGGTTTTCATGACTAAAGAATTAAGTTTATCATTTTCCAAGTCAATATTCTATCCTAAAATAAAAGATAAAAGATAATGTTTGTGAGTAAAAATTTCTAGAGATAGAGTTGTAGAATTAAATAATTGAATTACTCCAATTCATATGAAGCTAACGTCCTTACCTAGTGGGTCAACATAAAAAAGGCTATATTTAGATACATAACTAAACTATATAGAGGTCATATAGTTCCTCAACATACTAGACATGTATTAATACTTCTGGAATTGTATCTCTATGTTGGATCATAAAGCATTCTGGAATTGTATCTCTATGTTGGATCATAAAGCATACAAAGCTGACAATTTTGAAATCGTGATCTTATTTCCCTACCTTTATCTGCATCTCAGACCAATTGATTGAGAAGGTGGAAAATGGAAATTTGTTTGAACATGATAAAATCTAGATGAAAGATGCTTTCATTTTCCAACTTCTCAACCAAGCATGGCTACATGTATGTTCATACTAGTCTGCATTGACTCATCCAAAACATTTGACACAAGGATTTCAACAGAGAAATGAATTCCATATAGATATGAAGCAAAAGACCTGCAAACCTTCGGCGTTTCCATTCCACAAATAAGGTCATCACCATTGGAGTTAAGTGTCATCTTATAAGGCAATTCAAAATCATTACACACCTGAAATATTGAGAAGGTTATAAACAAGACCGTATAGTATTATAAGCATCTTTCTGTAGATATCTTTGCACAATCTTAGATGAACAATAAAAAATTAATAAATCAATTGCAACCAATTCGAACAAACCTACTTCTATAAAACAACACAGAAAATCAACCACACATCTAAATCAAGAAACTAGTACAAATTCCTTAGACTATAATGAAAACAAGCACTAATCCACACTGCATGACACAACGAAAATCCTAATCAAAACCAGATCTGATTCCTATAGTTTCGAATAACGAAATTCTCGCTGCAAAATCAAATCCCGAAGAATCCCTAAGCAAGACGTAGAATTCAACACAACATCGAAGTGCGCAATCACCAAAGCATTGGGGATACCGCTGCGACCTGCTCCACTACTACCGATGAACACCAGGTAGTTACCGGCGACTATGGCATGCTCTGGCTCTGGCTTTCCCTTGGTCGCAAACGTGGAGTTGTGATTGGAGTTAGAGGAATCATCGGCGGTTTCAATTTGGCGCGATTTGATAATATGTTGGGGAATCCAAGCAACAGAGTAGAAAGGAACATCGTATTTCTTGAAGTTAGGAAGGTCTAAGATGTGTGTTTTCCCCATTCTCGATCTCTCTCTCAGCTTATTGCCTTGTTTGAGACAAGTGAATTTGATTCAGCCGTGTCACGCTACTTGTTTTGTGAAGACTGAAAACATTAATTAAAAATAAAAGACTGTTATATCTTTTGTGTTTTGTGGTGGTTAAAGAAATAGTCAGAAAACATACTATTTTGTGGCGGTTTATAATAACTGCTACAAATAAACCTCCACCAAAAATTGAATTTTTGTAGTGTGTATATTTCCCTACATGATTTCATAAAAAAACCTGTTCATCAATCTCCATATTTGTGTGCGGAAGATAATAACAAATCCATAGATTTAATTTTTTTTTGTCATGTAATTAAATATAAAATAAATAGGTAAAAATTATATTTGTTCGAATAAAAGTCTTTAGTAAATTAGATGGGTGAGAAAAAATAAAAAATAAAATATAACCATACCGAAACTATTAAAACAATGAATTATAAAAGATACTAAAACTATAATAAAAAATTATAATAATTAATATGTTGACGTGTTTTTGTAAAAAAAATAAAAAAAATTAGTGTATTATATATTTTTTATATTAATAAATTTTGATGTAGATATTAATTTGTAAAAATAGGGAAAAATAATTATTTACCTACAATTTTTTAAGATTTGAAAATTTAAATATCATATGAAAGATTAAAACAAATACTTAAGATAATTTTTATTTTTGATAATTTAAATAAATATAGACTAATTACTTAAAAGATAACTCAAGTTTGATTAGATAAAATAAAATATTCAATAAATTAGTTAAGTCGAAAGATATTAAGAAACAAAGAAAATACATTTAATAAAAATGTATTAAAATTATAATAAAATATAATTTCTTTCATGATGTTAAAATAATTTCAAGTAAAATTGTCATCCAACATTCATTTCCATTTGTTATATTCTATTCTCATATTCACACACTCAATACATTTAATAAAAAATGTATTAAAATTATAATAAAATATAATTTCTTTCTTGATGTTAAAATAATTTCAAGTAAAATTGTCATTCAATATTCATTTTCATTTGTTATATTCTATTCTCATCTTATGTATGTATGAATGTATGTATATGTATATATTTGAAAATTCACAATGAAAAATGGGTATCCTCATTTGTTATTTTTTTTTGAAATTTTAATATCAAATCTCAATAGCTAATGTCTTGCAATACAATCTAGTCATTCTATTGTAATTTCCATTTAATCATTCATTGATTTTAGAGTCTTGATATGCAATTTATGACAACAAATGTTTAAAAATATGAAGCAGTCTAGGAAGAAAATATTGATATTTTTTACAATATACTACCAATTATACAAAACAAATTAGAACCAAAGGAATGGATGTAAAGAAGTAACTAATTTTAGTCATAGAATATATAAATTCAACAATAGAAAATTTTATTTCAAACAAACATCCACAAATACCGCAAAGAAAGATAAGGCACCAAAGTACATCCTCTAGTAAACAACATAATTAAAGTATATATGATTTAAGGTCTAGCTTTTGTCATTTTCAATGTTGTATACGTCTAATAAAAAAACCTTACACATGACTTGAAGTCGAAATGGAAAAACTTGTCAAATTACATTTAGGGAGATATATCACACCAATAAATGATGGTTAATTCTAAAGTATGACAAATTAAACCCCTCTCATAAATGATTGTTGCCAAATACTAAATGATTGTTTCTCTCAATATTTTTTATGCTCCAACAGAGGGTTTCAAATATGTTGCAAAGTGGATATTTGTCTCACATGCAACTTTTCATCAGGTACAACTTGGTCATCTCATCATATTAGATTGCTCATCTTATTGTTATTTGTCTTCTCAATTAACTTGGCCATCTCATCATACACAAATTTTTGTTTATTTTTCTAATGATAAACTCGTGCTAGACCTTGGTAAGCTTGTGTGTCTAATTGCAAGGACATTCTTATAGCATGGTTCTACAATATCAAGCTTACAATGATCTACATAAATACTTCCTATGTTATTTAGTGCCAAAAATTTTTAGCACATAATCAAATGATTGTAAAACACATAACTTAATCAATAATATGCACTACTGTAAAAATAGTTTTTTATAATAGGTCTTTTACATCGATTGTTTAGAAACTGATGTATACAAAAATGTGGTGGTATTTTTATAAATATCTTGAATTTTTTTACATCGGTTCTTAAACAACCAATGTAAAAAAGACTTTTTACATTAGATTTTAAACAACTGATATAATTTTTTTATATCAGTTGTTTTGATAACTGATAGAAAAAAAGTCTTTTTTACATCAATTATACAAATAATTGATGTAGAATTCTTTTAAAATCACACCCTACTAGAGCTTCATGAGGTGTCTATTCACTCGCAAATCATGCTTGTTCACTCTCCTTAGAACCATGAGATCAAGGTCTCTTTCACGAGGAATAGGTAGTGCGAAATCTCCTTCACGAGGTGTGCAATTCCATAACATTAAGGTTCTTTGTGATGTTAGCAAAGGGGCATGCAACGCAAATTGTAGTGCCATCCTTAAAATGGAAGTTTTCCTTGAAGTAGATGGTAGAGATCTCATAAAGGTATGTCGTGAGGGTCTTGTCCTAGTCGATGACAATGTAAAGGTGGAAGTTAGATGACAAGATGTTGGAGGCAGCTTTGGTGATGACAATGAGGGTGAATTCGGGTGAGGCAACGGTAGTGAAAAATGACTACCAATCGACCTAGGAAGCAGTTGCAACAATACTACAATTACTTTTTTCTTTATTTCCTCTTGACTTTTGTTTTCTTCTACTACCAAGTCTGACAATTTTCATATGCAACCCACAATTTATTTTACTTCCTCCTTTTGTCTTTTTTATTTTTCTTATTTTCTTTCCACTAAAAGTGAAACCGTTTATTCTTTTTCCTCCATCTATTTCCTTTTTTTCTTTAGAACTGCGTAGTTGTGGTAATTACTAGCACATGTTTTTTTTTTATTTTTTTAATTTTAGACAAATCTTAAATGAGTTTTCTTCTGAATTTTCAGGGTCATTCTTGGTGAAAGCTTTTAAAGGTTTTCTCTTTAAGTGATGCAAGTAGTAGTAGCTCACTAAGCAAGAGACAAAAAAGATTCTTGTTTATTAATTTCAAATACTTTTATTTGCAAAATAAAGTAAAGGAAAAGTTCATTGTGAGGGGGAAATTGGACTTTTTTGATGAAAAGAACAAGAAGCAAAAGTTGTTAATGTAATTAGAGGATATTGTTTTTCTTTAGATGGATCTAATAAAAGGAGGGAAGGAGAGGGAGAGTTTAGGGGGTAGGGGGTGCCTAGTTGTTGTGAAATGGAATGCTGAGTTAGGATTGAGAGGTTGGTTGGATTATCATTTTCTACCTCAATTGTAAAGACAATGTAAAATGTAATGTTTTCTACATTAGTTATGTTTATAACTAATGTAAAAAGTTGTACATTTTATAACGCCAATATCTATAATGGACGAACAATCAATGTAAAAAGTCTTTTTTAACTAATGAAAAAAGCTTTTTATGCAACAATGATGGATAGTGGAAGTGAACACTAACTTGTTCTTTGTGAAGACCATCTAAAGGACATTTAATTGTTTCTTTTTGTAGAAATAAAATAAGTTAAATGATACTTAAGTGAAGGGTAAGGGTGAATTAAGTACTCAAAATTCTTTTCAATATAATTTTTCCCTTTAAAAATATTTTCAAAAATAGTTCACAAAAGAGTTTGTCCAATGAATTGTTATGAAATTTCCTCTGAGGTAATTTATTGGATATACAATACAATTCTAACCTCAAACATAAGTTCTAATGCAATCCTAACATGTGGTTATTCAATGATATGTAATGTGTCCCTCAATAATATAATTAAATGAACCCAAAACAAATAATAAACAAATTACAACAATAGAACAAGAATCAATAATAAGACCAATGTTCAATTATCTAAATTAACAAGCACAATGACTAGTTAATCAATGAGCCAAGTATCTTGATCAATATAATTCAATTAAACTAAGAATTAATTAAGAAATATTAATAAATTTCTTAATTAATAATCTATAAAACAAAAATTACGGTGATTAGGATTTAGAAGATTTCATGTGAGATTTATCCTAATTCATTCTGAACCACTATAGAGTTACATTTAGTCCTCAATCAATTCCATTGAGATTTTTCACTAAAAATTAATGGTACAACCAAAGATATTTCACTTTGTTTGCTTGGGATACCCCACCCAAAACCTAACACAAAACTTAAAGATACCTTTACTCCAAGGTGCTTGAACTCTTTTTAAAGTCTTCTAATATTGCATAACCATACCAAGAATCAACAACTCACGTATGATAATGTGTAACCTTGATTCAAGATATCAAAGAGAGCACTTGAACAATGATTTGGACAAAGTTCCTCATCTTTTTTACAAGTATTTTTATCATGATTTTTGAAAGAAATAAGTCATTTTTTATATAAAAAACAGTAGGCTTTCAAAATGAGCCTCTAATAGAAAATATTTGATTACTTTTCACTCAAAGTATTCAAATATTTGAGAAAGTATTTGAATATTTATTAAATTCTAAAAAAAAAGTAACTCTTTATGGTATTCGAATACTTCTCAAGTATTCAAATACTTATAACAAATTTTCATAAAAAAACAATTCTCTATCATAATTAAATATATAAAAAGTATTTGGTAGAATATTCAAATATTTTTTAAATATTTGATTGAGTACTTCTTAAAGAAAAACAAATTTTTAGCTCTTTGAAGTATTCAAATACTTCATCAATTACTTGCCCACACAAATCATTATATAAAAGAGATAATGAGTTTTGAAAAAGGTTTTCACAAGTATAAAGCCATGAAAACTCATAAGGGTGAAACTCATGTCAAATGTCATTAAAGATTAAATGAAGACACACAACGATCCAAAGAAATAAACTTTGGGGCACTCAAATTTTATCAAAATATATAGACAATCCAAATGAAATACATTAAAAGTGGGAATAGAGATATATAATCATCAAAACTAATGACTCAACCAAATAACACATGTGGAAGAATATATTCACAAACATGTTAACATCTTCCACAAGTTTGATAATGTAAGAAGTAGATTCAAGATACAAACTTTTATATGCTAACACATGCTTTTAGAAAATAGGGTTCAAATTATCTTTGAATTGTACTAGACCTATCAGTCTTAGCTTGTGTCATCATGATAACCAATATCATATAGAATCCATTATTCATATATCATTAGCCTGCACATTACAGCTTTTTGACGGTTTAACCTATGAATTTCATAAATGTGAATAATTATCTTAATATTGTATTTTATTAACTAAATTTAATTGTGTAGATAGACCAAGAAGTATTAACCTATAAAAAGCATCATGGACAATAAACAATGTGATAAGCTTATTAAACACTTACACAAGGTCTATAGAACAAAGGAGTAGAGACTTTCGAAATACTAATAGGCTCTTTGTTGGCTCATTCTCTAGCATTTGATGTATAATAGTCAAAGAACCAACATCATTTGTATATGACCATTGTTCGTATAATTGCACTAACATTCAGCTTAACTTTTATATTGTATTGCATGGCTAAGAAGATGGACCAAATATTTCCCTTTGATATTCCCTTGTGAAGTTATATAATTTGGTTCTAAAGCTTATACTTCACTTTGGCTATACTACCCACAAAATCCACAACTTACTTTAGTTGCTACCTAAAAACTATTTTTATAATACTATTTCACTACAACACCTCAAATGAGCTATTGTTTCTAAACATGATACATTATTAACGTAGACTTGAGTTTGACCCCTAATTTTAAAATTATGACAAAAAATTTCTACGTATTATGAAATCTAAACCTAAGTATATATTAACTATATTCATCACACAAAAGGTAAGTATCCCACTATGGTTTCTTCCTTATAATCATTAACAACTACATTGTTGGAAAACATATATAACACACAAAAATGATTAATTAAAAAAATAAAATAAAAATTTGGTTAGGAAAATCAAATAAAACAATTAATATTTTTTTTTTCAATTTCAAGCATTTGAGAAGTTAAGAACATATTTGTAATCGAATATAAGTAATGAGATTTCAAAAAGACAACTATAAATTGGATAAAAAATCTTCATATGACGCAAATTCCTATAAACTATTTGGCATAAAATTTGCTTGACAAATAAAAAGCCTTATAGGATAAGGTAGAAGAAGGGAAAAGGCATTCAAGGGAGGAAAGAAGAAGGAAAACAAAAATGGTATTAGAAGATGGTAAGGTAAATGAAAGGTAAAAGAGAGAATGAAAATGAGGGAGCCATAAGGAGTAAGAAATAGTGGACAGGAACTTGATTCCAAGTCAATTCAAAATTCAAAATTCAAAATTTAAGTCCAAGTCCATTCAAGTTTCAAAAGCAATGCATGTTATTTTCTAGTTTCAATAGTAACACAAAAGCTCATATCATGGTTTCTCAATATGATTGACCAAGGAATCTTTTATCCTCAATTAGAAAAATTTTTCTTAAAATAGGGGTGTACACACATTCGAGAACAAAAGTAGGTATTACTGTTTCATAATATGCAATTTGAAATTTACATTGTAGTGCGAATTGTGAAATTCAAAGGCAAGCTTGTTTATTATTACTCTTTAATTATTTAAGAGTCACCAAATATGGGTTAGCCGACCTTATTTCTACAAAATTCATTTGAATTGTTGGAACATGACCTAATTTTAGGCGTGGTATATTTTTCGTTTGAACTATACATACATTTTTGCAAATAAATTGCCTAAGAATAATTATTATAAACATTTTTTCACAATAATTATGATGGAGAAAATGCCAATTCAAATAGAATGGACTTAAAATGATGTTACTATATAAATCAAGTTTATAAATTCTCTTGTTTTCTTCAATTAAATAAATCTAATACTTGAATATGGACCCAACTATTTCAGCATCATAAGCCCAATGTTAATATTAGATTAGGTTTAATGCCAGTTTTTAGAATATTTAGGAGAATAAAGGTCCAATTTATTTCAGCATCATAAGTTCAATGTTAATGTCCTAAATTAGAAAGCTTTTCCAAAAAGTGTAAAATGTTTCAAGTGCTTCACAATTGACACATGTATAAAGTTTTCCCATCCTAAGAGTGACCTTAAAATGTGTATATATATATATATATATATATATATATATATATATATATATATATATATATATATATATATATATATATATATATATATATATATAGTCATATACTAATAGAATAATATTAGATTCTATTTGGTGTATCTTTATTGATTTAGCTTTATTCAATGAAAAATATTACACAAAAAACATTGTTAAATAATACTTTTTTTTTACCTTAGATATCACTTGATAAGTGTTATTTATCTACCTTCTCTTTATCTAATGAAGGTAACACTTAGATAATGTTTTTAAAGTGTTATATAAATGATCACTCAAATAATGTTTTCTCAAGAAAGTGCTATCTAGTGACGAATCAGATAATGTTTTCTTAAAAAAGTGTTATATGGGTGATGACTTAAATAATATTTTTTTATGCTTTCTTTGATAATACTTTCACTATTTGTGCATAAATGACTAACAAAACAACAAACGAGTTCTAGTCCCAAAATATTTACATTTGATGAAGTAAAGAAATATGGAGATGAATTCAACAATAGTAATTATACTTGGCCAACCCAATTCAATGGACTTAATTCAACAACATTCTTTGCAACATATACAAAATGAGGTAAAGAATCAAGAAGAAGATTCATAGGAAAATACCCCTCATGAAATATCCATCAAATTTCAGGTGAATATCAAAATGACTAAAAAGCAAATTGCAAACCTAACACCTATAAGGCTTCTTCTTAAACATCATATACTCCAAAACTGAGCACCACAAACCCAAGCACCATGAGTCTTGAGTCGCCTACCCGAGTACCATGAACTTAAGAAACTTGCATTACACTCGCATATTTCTTTGTTTTGAACCTAAGAAATTGAACCTTTGTCATTTTCCCTCTATTTGCATTACTAGTGGTGTCACCTAATATGCACCAAATTTGAACTAGACTTGCAAAACATCTACAACCAAAATCCAATATAGCAAACAAATAATGGAGCTTTCAAAAGAAAAATAAAGAGAATCATAGACAAAATAGCTTGAGCCAAAGTTAGATAAATAATGGACTTTTTAGAAGTACAACAACTACGAGTTGAGGATTGACCGTCATTATTGGAAAACTAGAGGATGATGGTTCACTCTTCCCACAATGGTGAGGACAAAGAAGCAATTAGGGTTTTAGATCCAAAACTCGCTTATGTGTTCTTTGTGTCGTTCTTCTCTTGGTTGAATTTCAACCAAGATGAATCTTGAATGTTTTGTAATGGAGTTTCACAAGTTTGTGACTTTTGATGACCTTCACAAGTACCCTTAACAACTTTGTAAATTCGTTGAATTCGAATCCCAACATGTTTGTTAATCATCTCCTCATCCATGACAATATTATGCTTCGTGTGAGTTGTGGGGTGAGTGTTATCGCCACTATAGGATTACATGGGGAGGAAGAGTGTGTATGTATTTTATTTTTTGTTTTAGAGATGTTGCTTTTGTTAGTGAAAAGTACGAGAATGAAGAAATTGAAGCAAATGTACATAAATAAATTGAAGTATATTAAAATTTCCATGAAAAGGTTTAAAATTCTCAAATGTTTTGAAAGAGGGAAAGAGAAATGATAGGAATTTGAATAATGCTTACTCAAGTAAATGTTATACAATTTATTTAAAAAAAAAATTTAAATAACGCTTTATTTTGTAAGAAGAGTTATCTGAAATTAAAAAAATTCATACACAATCCACTAACACTTATATAAATAAGTGTTATCTAAATGAGTATTAGATATTATTTTTTCAAGAAAATGTTATCCAAAAAGTTGGTGTCTATTAGATAACCTTTTCTTCTAAAATCAGTATCTCAATACCGTTACCTAATAGTGATTTTGGTATATTTAAAATATATAGATTGCTAATATAAATATGATTGGCTTACGTTAACAATTTAATTTCTATTAAGATAAAAGTATATTATCAAATATAAGTTTAATGCTTTTAATATTTTTTATTTCGTTAATAGATTTTATATATTATCCATCCATTTCGATCAATACCTTGTCTGAATCAATGCTCCGGTCGAATTTAATAGTTTTAATGTCAAGTAGTAATACAGATAAATTTTTGCCAAAAGAGCATATATAATCAATTAAAAACAAACAAATGCAATGAATTACTGGCGTCAAATTGTTATATATCATAATTGGCGTGAAATTGTTATAATATGTGTTAGTCAGCATAAAAAATTTATATACTGAAGTAATAAAAAATTATTATTAATATAATTTTTAAAATAATTATTTTAAAAATTAACAAATTTATTGTGCATAGTTATTTATAATTAAAAATAATATAAAAATTATTTATACTATTACTGTATACAATATTTATTCTCTTTATGTTATTAGAAAGGTAAAAATGTGAAATGAGTAAATATTGTCATTTAAAATAAATGATTAATTTTAATTTAAGCAAATTAATCTTAATGATCATGTATAATTGAATTACTAAAATTAGTTCTTATTAATTTTCATGCTTTTACTGAATGATAATATTTTTTTTTTATCTCTTACACATTACATATAGAGAGAAAAAGAAGGTGAATACCCTTGAACGAAGATAATTTAATGAGAAAATACGTCATTAACTAATAGTGTTATTTAATCACTATTATTATTGTTTATTATAAATTTATTGACTTTTACAAATTTCTTATATAGTATATAATAATAATTTATAATTAAATGAAAATATAGGATTAGCGTTTAATATCATCAATATCGGGTATTTATGCGCATAAGTATTTGCTGAGCAACAAAAATGATCAAATAAAATATAGGTGCATATTATATTTCATCAGTAGGAGACAAATGCACGTACATCCTTACTGTCGTGAAATTGATATGTACCATAATTGGGATGGTGGAATGGTGGTGGGTTATATGGGAGAAAAGAAGAAATTTGCTAAGAAATACTTGAGCAAAAAATATTTGCTAAGAAATACTTGAGTTATACTAATTTTGTTTTTGTTAATAGGAAAACGACCTCACCCGTCCTTACGCTCATGGGTGTGGAACAACTTATATTGAAAAAGGTCAAGTCTCAAATAAGTAATTCGAAAGATTATTCCCTATTTTTTAGTGGGAGATTCATATTCTGGACTTTAAAAAAAAAAATCCTCTAATGATTTTTTTACTTTTAATTAATATTACAATTTTTAATTATTATACTTAACTCATTTCGTTAATTTATCTCTACTTAAAATTCTTATGTTTTCATTCTTATATTTTCATTGATTAAATCATTTAAAAACCTCTTTTATTAAAAAATGTACTAATTAAAATTGTAAATCTGACCCAAAATCAGAATATTTTTTTCTCTTCAAAATCTTAATTTCTCTTCTTAGTTTTTTAAATTTAATCAATTAATCAAAATTTCAAATCAACTATGCTAATATATAATAAAAATAAAAGCTCGAGCACTTTATATGGTATAGGTCTATCTCAAGTAAAATTTTCTTTTTATATAAGCCTGAACATTTAACATACATGAGCCTATTTGTATAACAGAAAACCCTATTATAATTGAATATATGGATCCGCCCGTCCATTTAATTTCGTTTTGCATAAACCTGTAATTAAAAAGTATGGATCGTAATATAAATAGTTTATATATCTGCATCACAGTCCACCAACTAACGGATCAACCTCCGATTTGTAAATAAAATGTTTAATTTTAATATTTAACTTTATTATTTTAGAAGAAAAAAAAATTACATGTAAATGACAAACTAACTCAATAATTATAAACAAACTAAATAACTACTATTTACGGACTTTTTGTTCTTTTATCTTAATCGATAAAAATATGACACTTAATTTTCCAAAGTCAAATAAATAATAAAAATTAAATATATAAAATAAAAATAAATAATATTTTTTTTAAAATCAAACATAATTATCAATTAAATTATTTAAATATTAAACATTTTAATGTTGATTAACCAGATACACTAACCAAATATAAAATTAAAAGTTTTACAAACTAAATATATTTTAAGAAAACATATTTGATAAAAATATGTGATTAAAACTAGATAATTTCATTTGAACCATGAGTTAAATAGGACAGACCGAAAATATTTATATTGTATATTAACTACATATTTTAAAGTTTTGTCAAATCTCTTGATATTTTTTTTTTTTTTTCTACTCTTAAACAATTTTTTTAATTGTTTAAAGAAATATTACACTCGTATTCTTATTATACTAATTCTCTTAATTATTTTAAAAACCATTATAATGTGTATTCTTACCGGGGAGGTAGCCGTAAACATGAGCCAAACAAAAAAAGTTGGGTGTAGCCTCACAAAATATTGGAGAGTGAGTATAACTTACTCTGACTTGATTATGTTGATAATTTTATAGATGCGACGAGATAAAAAAACATAGCGGTGAGAAAATGAAAAAGAAAAAGCGAAAAAGCAAGAAATTGACAGAAAAAAAGAATTAAAAAATATAGAAATTTGGTTAGTATAAGTATTGATTTAAAGAAAAAATGTAATAGAATGTAGTAGTGTTGAAAGGAAAAGAAAGATTACAGTAGGGGTAACACGCGCAGTTTGAGGAGAGTGAGGTAGTGTGAGAAAGGGTCATAAATACAAGGTACAGCGTAAGAAGGGCATTGGTCGCTGGGAGAACGAAAGAGGCAAAGGTGGCCCTCTTCCCGTACTCTTGGATTGGACTTTTCTGGAAAGAGTTTCCTTTTACTACTATTATTCTCATTTCCTTTTCTGATGCCAAAACCTATCACAAACACAAACCCCCCTTCTCTCTTTGCACACTACTGTGCTCTAGAGTCACAAATACAATACAATAATTATTTAATATCCCATCTCCCTCCCCAAAATACCCTCCTCCACCATCCCTAATTACTTTCCTTTTTTGTCCTTCCACATGGTAAAACGTAGTCACAATCCTAAAAAGATAAAAACGCTTAGAGGCGTGCGTGGATCGAAGGAGGGGCTTTGCGACTTGCGAAATGATTAACGATTAGAAGCTAACAAAAGCTAATTTTGAGTAATTATCTTTCTTTAGGACTCCTCGCGCTGTCTATTTCCATTACTGGGTAATTAGGAGCCAGAAAGACGAGGGAGAAAGACACCCCGGATGCTTTTCGATTTGGTTAACGTGGGAAAGTTGTTTAAGAAAGAGACGGTTCTTTCTTTCCCAATTTTCCCAACTAGTATTTATCTCTCTGACTCCCTCTCTAATAAATAGAGAAAAACAGTAAAAAAAGAGAGCAAGAGAGTTAGAGGAGAAAAAAAAACAGAAATAGAAATATTTGTTTTTTTGGGGACGAATGACATAAAAAAAAAGGACAATTTAGAGATGGAGAGAGAGTGAAATAATGAGTCATTGAAAAGAAAAGAGAGAAGCAAGTGGTTAGAGAGAGAGGAAAAGAAGGGTGTTAAGGAGAGGGTGAGATGCTTTCGGCTAAGCTTGCTCAAACTGGCCTCGTCTATGCTGTATTGGGCAGTTGAGGAATACAAAGATCTTTGAACATCTCCTTTACTACATTTTTGCAACACCTACCTCTTTCTCTCTCTCTCTTCACTCGTCCTAGGTTTGATTTTCTTCTCTGAATTCCCAACCTCGCATCTCCATTATTTTATTCTCAAACCACGACAACATACCCCAACCCAAATTAAAAAACCTGAACAAAGTAGAGAAAGGTTTGGTCTTTTGATGTGAGAGTGGGAATCCGAAATCCGGGTAGCTACTCTTGGTTAATGCTAGAATGTGGGATCTCAATGACTCACCCGATCAGAGGAAGAAGGACGAGGAATCCGAAGGGTGTTCTTCCCTCAAAACTTCCATCGACGGGGATGACGAAAACAACAAAGGCAAAAGGGTTGGATCTGTTTCCAATTCGAGCTCTTCCGCGGTGGTCATCGAGGACGGATCAGAGGAAGAGGAGGAAGACGAGGAGGAGGAAGAAGAACAAGGTGGCAGAAGAAGCATGAAGAAACGAAGCAGTAGGATTTTCGGGTTCTCTGTCACCCAAGATGAAGAGTCCATGGACAGTGACCTCCCACCTGTGACAAGACAGTTTTTTCCGGTGGAGGAGGCTGACGTGGCGGTTGCGTCGGGTGGTGGAAGTGCTGGAAGCTCTACCTTCCCTCGTGCTCACTGGGTAGGAGTCAAATTTTGCCAATCGGAAACACTTGGCGCTGGAAAATCGGTGGAAGTTTCCCAGCCTATGAAGAAGAGTCGCCGAGGACCGAGGTCAAGGAGTTCTCAGTATAGGGGAGTCACCTTTTACAGAAGAACGGGTCGGTGGGAGTCTCATATATGGTTAGTGACTAGTTTCCATTTCATAAATAAGTGTACCAATAAAAAAAAAATTGGATTTTTCTCACAATCAAAATTTGATTCTGTTCGTGTCCGTCATATTGCAGGGACTGTGGAAAACAAGTGTATCTAGGTAAGTATAACAATAACAATGATTGTGTGTGAGTGTGGCGGTTATTTTCTCTAAATCTTGTTTTAAGTGGCTAAAACGGTTTTTTTTTTCTTCTTTTGTGTTTTTGTCTTGGCTATGATTCGGTAGAGACAAAGTGTGTGTGTTATGTGTGGGTGTGTGGGTGTGGGTGGGGAAATTTTTTTTTGTGGTGACTGACTTGATGGTTTTGTCTGGGTAAATTTGTCTAGGTGGATTTGACACAGCACATGCAGCTGCTCGGTGAGCCCTTGCCCCCTCCTCTAGTTTAACTAAGCTTGTAATATAACTTTTTCTATGTCTTGAACCGAATCAAATATAAATCACATTCCGTTGTGGGAAATGTGAAGCTAAAACAAAAACGCGTCTTCATCTCTCTTTGCAGTGCGTATGATAGAGCGGCGATTAAGTTCCGAGGAGTGGAGGCGGACATAAACTTCAATATTGAAGATTATGAAGACGACTTGAAGCAGGTGATCGGTTTGTGGATTCTTTTTTTTATTCGATTAAAAGGCATTCATTGTTTTATCTTATCTTAAACAGTCTTACATATCACTCCTAGATGCTCCTTATCTCCTACGGTTGTTATTTTTTCTTTCTTGAATTATTCTCGTGATTTGGTTGAATGCGATGTTATTAGATGAGCAATCTGACCAAGGAAGAGTTCGTACACGTGCTTCGCCGACAAAGCACTGGATTTCCGAGAGGAAGCTCCAAATATAGAGGTGTAACTTTGCACAAGTGTGGAAGATGGGAGGCTCGAATGGGCCAGTTTTTAGGGAAAAAGTAGGCCCTTTTTTCTTTTCTTTTTTATTTTTTCTAGAATTTTTCGTTGTTCATGCTCTTCGAAAATTCTTATCTTTGTGACTAAGATTAATTCATATGATTTCACTAGGTACGTCTATTTGGGTCTTTTTGACACCGAGATTGAAGCTGCAAGGTATCTTGCTTTGCTCACGTAGTCAGTTGTTGTTTCTCTTTCCCCTTCCATTTACTAGATTGCCCATATCTAGTTTAGGGTTTTAAATTTTATTGCACATTTTTACTATAGGGCTTATGACAAAGCAGCCATAAAATGCAACGGGAAAGAGGCTGTTACCAATTTTGATCCCAGCATCTATGAGAACGAGCTTAATTCCGGTGAGCAAAAAATGGACTACAAAAGTTATATACCTTTTTTTTCTAATTTCTAATAATCATATTAATTACATCCACATATGTATTACGGAGGAACAGAATCCACAGGTAAGGCTGCAGATCACAATCTGGATTTAAGTTTGGGGAATTCAAGTTCAAAGTCTGGCAATAATAATGCGTTGGGGAATCACGCCACAAATGCTGCAACCCATGATCAGCACCTGCCATCTGAGTCTAATTGGCGGAATGGGGGAAGCAAGTCTAAGGTAAATATATATACTTGTTATTATATAATTTTTTATTTGCTGGTTTGTTTTATTCCTTTTCAGTTTCCTAATATTCTTCCTTTTTTTCCTCCGTATTAATATTTGATCCAGCTGGTGAATATACTTCCAAAACCATGTAATAGAAGCAACAAGGACGCACATGGAAGGGATGTGCACGGGGAGAGTGAAGCATTGAGGATGCTAAGTCAAACCCACCTTCATTCTCCAGCCTCCAATGAAATGCAAAGATATGGTCCCTACAGGTCTCCTGGAGGAGAGTCTCAAATGCTTCAAAATTTCGCGCACATTCATCCACCAAATTTTCATGTGGGTACCTCTTCAATTAATTCATTTTATCTCCCACATTAAATAGAGATAAGAAAATATAGAAGCACGAGCCCCCACTTTATTATTACTACTAAAACATGTTAGTATTGTTCATGTATTTATTTATTTTGGAAATGTAGTTTCCCAGCAGCAGCATTGGAGGCCGAATTGGAAGTGATCTTTCATTATCAATGGCCGATCAACAACAGTGGCAATCCGGGCCTCCACATTATTTAGCAACTGCTGCAGCATCATCAGGATTCCCACAACAGATAAGACCCTCTTCTCAAGGTTGGCTGCAGAAAAATGGGTTCCACACTCTCATGAGACCCTCGTGACCTATATAGAAAATTTCTGCCTCGCCAGTTACATTCAAATAATCATAATCTGCTCTTAAGTAATATCACCCTCCTCCACCCCCACCCCCCTCCCCCAAAAAAAATTATTATTTTCTTTTCTTAGCATGTAAAAATGGATGCAGTGTTAGGCTGTGTCCATGTCCAACCCCAGCCCCCATAGAAGACCATAACTTTTCTATTGAGGTGAAAAGAAAGGATAAAAGAAAAAAAAAAGAATCCAAATTGGGAACTTATTACTGGTCTTGGTCTGGGTCAGTCAAACTAACAAACGGACGAAATCTTTAACTAGATATTCTGGGCTCTGACTAAAATTTTATGATCTTATATAACTCTGATTTATTGCTTTTCTGCGTTATGGTATTTATGACAGCACCTATTCGTTTCTTAATTTGGGATGTATTGCTATCACATACACATGGTTGTCAATTTGTTCCTTATTTCTCTTTGGATTGGGGTTGGTCTTGAAAAGTTTTCCAAGGAAAGATGCTAGCGTTGGTTGCTTAGAAGGGCAATGCTGGGTTGTTTAGCTTGACAAAAAACGTTGAGACAAATCTAGCTAAAGCTTGAATGAGCAAAACAAAAAATTAAAAAAAAATAAAATTATGAAGCAGGGAATTTTTATATATATTGATAAGAGTAAGGAGGCAGGGAAAATCAGAGATACAAAATGGTTTATTTTCTGGTGTCTTGGAAATATCATCGGATGGTGATGAATAGTCTCCATCAACGGTGTCCTTTGAATCAGTTCTCTCGGCCAAAAGCAGTCAGACAAAGCCATTATGATGAGAGGGACCTATCATTGTTCGTCTAAAGCTTCAAAAGGACACTGATACATGGAGTGAGAGAGAGAAAAAGAAGCGACCAAAAGGGTATAATGGCGAAGGGGTTTGAGGGGGTTTAACGCTTTAACCGGCCCTGTCAGTTTTAACCTTTACGACAAAGCAGAAAAGTAAGTGCATAATAACAATGTTAATTAAAAGCAAAAACTAGTGTTTGTTTTATCATAGTATAATATGTGATGTACTTTTGTGGAGCAGAGGCGTCATTGGTTAATGGATTGGTTGGGTTCAACGATTCTAGACTTGTGAGTTTGAGAGGGAACAGCTTCTGACTCGTTAATGAATCAGACACTATGTTTTATGATAAACTTTGTTATCTCGTAGGTTGGAAAAAATAATACTTGTCACATTAAAATAATCATCCATTTGGTCTTTCGACCTTGTGCTTTGGTAAACAATTAAAAATAACAATTAAAGCATTCGCGTATTCGTCATCACCGGCGTCATCTTAGATATTTCGAGAAAAGTATGCTTCAAATAGTTTAATATAACACCCAAGTTATAGGTTGGTTGCACTGGGTTTTACTACCGAAGTGGAAATATAAAATAAAAGGAAAAAATTATTAAACTTGATGAGTCTGGTAACCACATTATTTGAGTAGGGAAAAACGATACCCTTTCGTCTATAATATTGATTGATTTGTTGTTGCAGCTCACCGTCAAAATAGATCATAACACTTTGTTTGATTTGAATGAACAGAAAAAGAGAAATATAATTAGTGGACAAAATAGGATAGAAATTAATTATTTTTAATGTTTGGACTGTGGTAAAATTAGAAAAGGAGAAAATTTTCTTGGGTTGAGTTTATAAAAAAAAAAACAACAAAGGTTTCTCCGTGTGGAGAGATTTGTGTTGAAGAGAAGAGCCTATTTATTTTGGTTTCTTGAAAATTACTTTTTTTATAAGAAAAATAATTTCAGGATAAGATAAAAAAAATATCAAATTGATATTATCATTGTTTTACTCTCTTCTATTTGTCTAAACATATGGAGAAAGATTGTTTTATCCATCTAAATAATATAATTTTTTTCTCATATTTTTTTTGTCTTCATTTTCTTCCCTTTATTCAAACAAATTTATAAAAGTAAGTTTGCATAAGGTTACCTTAGATTACAAAAAGTTCCTCTATAAATAGTCATAACATATAATAATGTAATATTTTAAAATTATATTTAATAACTATTGTTGTAGGACTATGAACTTCAAATACTCTAAAAATAAGTATTGGTACTATACCCACATTCAATACTAATACACGTACAATATTTTTAGATATGTGTGTGGCGAGTATCGTTTAATTTTCTTTTATTTTTTTAAACTTTAATTGACCAATACATTTTTTATATGACTTTGAATAGGACTATAGCCACAATAAACAGTACAAAATTATCTAGAATCCAGAATTCTTTTAAATAACATCAATGATATTTTTATAACATTCTAACGTGATTTAGAAAGAAAACACCTAATTTTTATGACATATTCATGAGAAAAAATTTGAAATTGTTTTTATTATGGTTACAAAAAGTATTTTTTTAATTCTGATTATCATTTAGTGATGTAGTCATGTATCTATAAAAAAATGATTAATATCTCTATAAATTGTGTATTTATATATAACGTTTTTTTCTTACATATTAATGTATCTAAGCTGATAGCATCTTGAATTTTTAAGCAATTATATTTATATCGTATATCTGTGTACGTGTGTGGTATTAAATATTGAGCCTAATGGATGAAGTACTAGCGTGGTCCAAGATCCCGTTATACAATTACAAAGCCTCATAGGAGTAAGCTAAGAATCATAGTTGGCTCAGATGATGAGAGGCACTGCCAGGATATATAGATGAACACGAAGAGGTTCGACCAGTGGCGTGGTCCAAAGATTTGATGCCATGGACCTTGATTCTACGTAAAGAAAAGAAGAGAACAAAGCCAGTAAATTGCAGATTGGAGTACAAAGTGAGACTGCAATTCAGTGCTCAGTATAGGTTAAAGCCCCTCCTCACCTTAGATCTTTTTTCTTTGCATCCTATCAATGAGACACTGCTACACCCATAGAGGCTCATTTCTCTTTCTCACTTTCTCTCTCTTTCTCCCTCACGTCCCTCTTTATTTTTTCTTTTTCATACTAGTTTTACTGTAGGAAGTTTAAGGTTTAAGGCAAATATAAAGAAAAGATAAAAGAAACATGGGAAACAAATATGAAAAATGTTAAATGTACACCTCATTTTTGGATCTTGGGGAGCCGGAAGAGAAAAATAAGAAAAAACAAACAAAAGAGGAGAGAGAATCGGATAAATATGATAAAAAAATAAAATATTTACTAATATTATGTTAGTTTAAATAAAATTGAGCTTAAATATCTTAGATAAAATTTTATTTTTGAACATTGTAAATAAAAAACATGATTGAAATAAAATATCTAAAAAAAAATAGTAAGTCAAATTCTACGATAAAAATTAGTCATCGCAGAAATGAATAACACAAGAATATGTTAAAAACAAATTCATTCAAGAAACATAACATGTTTCATTTATGCCGAGAGTAAGACAACTTGGGTCCAGAAAGTGAAAAAAAATGGAAATCCAAAAGAGTAAAGTCATCTAGCAAATGGGTTGGGTCGAGACCACCTTTTTTACCCTTTAAGTTGGGTGTTTCCATAAATGGGATTGCTTGAACGGTTGGAAAATAATTGGGGTCTACTTGAATAAAAAAATTGAAAGACAAAGTTGTTTGTCCATGGTGTAGTTTTACAATAATTGACAAGTGGTGTGTGGTAGAGAGAGTTTGTGTTGGATGCTAATATATAATATAATAAATAAATGTGTGCACATGATGGTGACTGCGACAGAGACTAGGACTTGGGTGAGGAGTAATTGGTCCTATCATGCACATTGTGCTCTCATTTGTTAGATCGCTTTCATCATTCACTGAGACAAACTACTCCTTTGGTTTCCCTTTCTGGGACGCGCTTCTCCCCTCCTCTCTCTCTCTCATTCCAATTTTCACCGACTACACACTCTGTGCCTTATCTCCCTCTCTTGTTGCATACACAATACACTTTCCTTTTCTAGCATGCTTGTGGGTTTGTTATTGTATTCTGCTTGGAATTTTCTACCTCGCATAGCTCTCAGGCATATATGTAATTTTGTGTTAGATCCTCCTCCCATCTGAATTTTCAGCAGCCGCTCCTCCCACATATGGTTATTTCTCTTTATCATCACTTCCACATTTAATTATATTTTACTATTTATAGTACAATAAGATTCTTTTTAAATCAATATTTTTTAATTAAACTGTATTTATAATTTAGCATTTTTAACTCTATTTATAAGTTATTTAATTTTTTTCGTAATGCTATGTTATTTAATTTAAAACATGTCATAATCTTAACATATTTAAATTTAAAGGAAAATACTACTGTGTAAAATTGTAAGTACTTTCAGTATATATATTTTCTAGATAAAATTTATTTTAATAACTTGTGTCAATTTTTAATATTGACTTTTACGTAAGTTACTGAGATGCAGCTTGATAAATTTTACTTAAATATTATCCTATAATTAGTTCGAGGATATAAAAATAAAGGGTGCAGAAGTTACTACAAAAAGTAACTTTTACGTGGATACTATAGGTTATATATTTCCTCTTTTCATAATCATTTTAATAACAATTTTCTTTCAGGATATATATATATAAGCTAAAATTTTAAATAGATGTATTCTTATTTATTTTAAAAATAAACTTATTTTAGAATTTTTTTTCCTATTTCTTGATTAACTCTTCAATACAAAGAAAGAAATTAACTATTAATATTATATAAACTTTCATAATAAATTGTAAAGTTATTCAAATTCACCTATTTATTCATTTTTTTTATTTACAATTGAGATCCTTCACATTTTATCTAAAATAATTTGTCATTTTAGATAAATCAAATTTGTATCTAATTTATGTAATTGAATTTTATCATTTTATCTTGTAAAGATATTTGAGCACCTAGATTTAACAATTTTCCACTTAATCACATGGATGAGTAACTAAATCATGTTAATCCCTACCATCGTAAGTAATTAGCGGATGTTTAATTTGAAGGATCGGAAAAAAGAAGAAGACTATATATTGAGGGAAACTCTAGCTCATAATACATAAAAAAAAATTGAATGTCTTAGATTTGATTATCAATTTTACACAAACTAGCAAATATTATGTGGATTATGAGTTTGTAAATATATGTGAAATATACCAATATATTCTTTATCAATATTTAAGGAACATTTTTTGTTTATAATAATAAATATAAATTAAGATATAAAAAATGTAAACATTTATAATTTTGAAATCTGAAAAAAAATAGTTTAATTAATGAAATATTTAAGTATTGATTAAGAAATCAAACAGAAAACTACAATTCTTATTTGATTAAATAATTAACTTAAACACATTATTTATTTGATTTATAAACTGATAAAATACGTGTAAAAAAATTAAGAGAGTTTTACTATTTAGTACAAGAAATAACCGGATGAATTTTGCACGAATACATGTGTACATTTTTATTAGGTATTTGAAAGTTAAAAAACGAAAAAGTAAAATCACATATTTGACGGAAATCACCGAAATGGGTTCATACATGCTTTCGTTTAAATTTTTTTCCCCAAACAAGCAGTATTACTCAAATTTAAAAAATAAGTGTGAGTGTATAAATTTTAGGAATAAAAAATTAATAAAATGTTCCTACTAACGTTCTTGTTTAATTTTAAAGAAATCATTATCATTATCTTAATTATAATTTAATTATTTTACCAATAAGGGTTAGACAGTAAGCGAGTTTCCATTTCAAAATGAGAATCAAATTTCAAACCCTAAATAAATACAATACTAGACTTCATAGTTAATAATCATTCATAACATTGTTTGAGGAATTAGTCTTACAATATAAATGTGTAGTCAAAAACAAAAAATCCATTGCATCATAATTTGTTTTTGAATTTAATTTTCCATTCAAATTTGTCTTTATTTGCCACAATATAATGTGATAATTTCAAAAGGATATTTACTAATTAATAAGTGATTATTATGTTGATATTTTTATGAGTTCAAATTATTTAATCACACTACTTATAAAAATATACTAAACAACAATTGAAGTAGTTTATTCTTGAGAATACCTGACCTACAATATGATAATAAGTACATACTAATTTTGAATTTTCATTTTAGCAAATTAACTAGCATGTGATATAATAGACCATATGCTGCCAAACATGGGGACCAGAAAAACCCAGTCTCGATTAAACAAGAAACCCAGGCATTATGTATGTTCATAATAGAATGCGAGACATCATGGCATATCTGGTATTTAATTTCCACCCAACTAGCCGTATATTACAAATGATCATCAATGAGACAAAAGCCGACCAAACATGAATAAATTTCATTTTGCATTCTGAAAGGAAAGTTTTTCTACAGTGGATAACAAAAATAAAAGAAAAAACGAAGAGTGGAGGAGACTAAAAGAAATTGGTGCAATACTAATTTGTTAGGTCATAAATAAGATTAGTGTCTCAGCATATCAAGTATTTGGAAACCTCATTTATTCCTTTCGTCATACGTTAAGAAACCGGACCACAAATATATGGACCGTGGAGGCCTCTTGTGAGTGCAACACCTACTAATGGAAGGTTGGCTTCTGGTCCCCTCTTCCTTTTCTCAAAAAGAGATAGGCTACAAATGAAGATTGTTATATATGCATGCTCTTCCTCGCTAACTATTAATTAACTTTCATTTTCTAATGTCTATTTGTTTTAGTTCTATCGATTCTTTTGTCACTAACTTAAGCATCTGTAACATCATTTTGTTCATTTATGTGTAGGGACAGAATACGTGGCTATTGATCGTTTCATTGATTAGCTAAGGCTGGACTACATTTTGTTCCGTAATTATCACTTGGTTTAGCCATCAAATTATCAGAGCCGTGCTTATTGCTAACGCATTGCTATGCCATCTCATTGGCTATTGTATCTTACTGCATAAATGGGAAACAAATTCAATGGTAGAAGTTTGACGCAATCATTATACTGAAATTAAACTAGATAAAAGCTTCAGGAAACTATAACGCAATTCTTTACAAGTACCATACGATAAATTACAATGTGCTCATTCGGAGGAAAGCTAGGGTAGGAGGTAAATCCTAGAGCAAATTATTAAAAGGAAAACAAATATCATTCTTCTCATACGTAGAGAATTCGTTGTTTACTCGAAAATTTAATAGTTAAACGTGTTTGTTTTCGTTAAAATTAAAAGAATAAATTATACTTTTTTTTTCCCGGGATATATGGATAGTATTCTTTTAAGTTAAAGAATATGTTTCCTTTTCTTGACGGATTTAAATATATGGATTTGCTTATTTTTCAAATTTTCTATTAAAGGTTCATAAGCTTTTACTAAAAAAATTATTACCAAAATATCTTTTACATTATCTTTTCTCAAATATGTAAGTATTATATTACTTTTCTTTATTGTGATAAAATACACTATCTTTTCTTAACAAATGCAAATTCGTTATTCTTTACTATAATGTATATTTAAAATTTAATTTTAGTATTATTGTTTTAAAAACTAGTTCACAAAATTTATTTTAAATATTATGCATACTAAACGTATAAATTTTTAAAAGAATTTATTTATATTAAAAAATATTATTAAATAAAATAAAATAATTAAAATTTTTAGTATATATATATATATATTAAAATATACACGAGATTATTATTATTATTATTATTATTATTTAAAAATTAGTTTATAAAATATATTTGAAATAAAAAATAAATATATATTAATATAATATATATTAAAAGAATCTTTATCTGGTCAGCGAATGAGAACTTTGTAAATTTAAAATGTCTTAGTATGCATTTTAATTAAAAATATATTTTAAAATCTTGTAATGAATTCTTTTGTATTGTTAAGTTAAATAGAGTAAATTATAAATTTTAACATAAGAAAGGAAAGATAATATAATACTTGCATCTCTCAAGGAAAAAACGTGTAATTTATTTTACATTTAACATAAGAAGGGAGGTAGTGTAATACTCGTATCTCTCAAGAAATAAAGAATAATTTATTTTAGTAGTGTTAAGTTAAATGAACTAAATTATATGTTTTAATATAAGAGGAGAAGATAGTATAATATTCTCATATTTTTAGGGAGAGAAAAGTATAATTTAGTCAAATTAAAAATAGAATTTTAGTAGAGCAATTATGTTAATGGAGTTTAATGAAATAATTAATAAATTTAATCAATTAATTAGTTAAGGTATTTTGATATTCATTGTATTTTTCCTATGCATTTAATACATTATAATTGCCAAGAGTTATATTGTTTCAAAGTTATGTCTATTGTAACAAGATGTGTTTGATGTGTTTATAAATACTCATGTAATAGCCTATTTGTAGTCAATCCAAGAAATTTAAATCAAGTGAATTTATTAAATTGTTTAAGTGTTTTCTTTCACTGTCATTCTATCTCTCTTATTTTCTTCAAAATAGTATCAATATTGATTCGATTATTTGACAATCAAGGAAATGGACCAGAAAGGTATATTCCTAATACATCTCTTAACCAACATAAGGTTACCATTTCTCATTGCACGAGCAACTTGAGCAATCTATAAACAATTGACGAGTTTGAGATTTGGACCCATGTGCCCACCCTTAGAGCCAATCCACTTCTTAAGGTTACAAATTCATTTTGTCAACTTTCCTTGACTACATTATTTCATTGACTAGAGGTTATTTACCTTCGAAGACTTGGTGTGATTATATGTATGATTGAGTGTGGGAGGCACTTGGTCCTCTAAATTTTTAAGGGCCAATAGGGAACACTAGACACAACACAACATGTAATTCTCTTCAATTTTTGGACCTTACCTCTAGCTAAGCTATTTCTAGGGTGAACATGTTAAATAGGAAAGATAACTTTTTTCAGAGGACACCAGCGTCTCTAAACTCCCTATCATTCTTATCGATCGTCACATCCTAATTCATGAATTTTATCATAATTCTCTTTTAGTGCATGCACTTGGAGCATTATCAGATAGGTTTCCCTAGTCCTTTAGGATCAACTAACTTATGTGCAAGTGTTGTTCACATGGAACCTTTCTCTTGTTAAGTCTTCAAAGTTCTCATTTAAATATTTTATACTACCACCAAGATTTGCATCAACAACCGCTTCGACCAAGCCCATGCCCCATGTTTTATAAGTTAGGTGCAAAAGTCATGGATTCATCAAATGTCCCTTATGAACAATCTCTTTATATAAAAAAAAGATGAAAATGGAAGTATTATTCTTGTACATATGCTTTTATGTTGGTGACTTGATCTTCACATGCAATAATTTAGAGATGTTTGAAGAGTTCAAGAAGGTAACAACTAAAGAACTTGAAGTGACAAATATAAGACTTATCTTCTATTATCTTGGTATTGAAGTGAAGAAAGATGATAATGATATCTTTACTTCTCAAGAGATTATGCAAGAAAGATTTTATAAGAATTTTAATATATAGTGAGAAATTGTAAGCTTGTGAGTTCCCCAATTGTTTGTGCAACAAAATTGTCTAAGTTGGATGAAAGTGAAATGGTGGATCCAACTCTTTATAGGAGTCTTGTTGGAAACTTGAGGTACTTGACGTGCACATGACTCGATATTTTCTTTGGAGTGAAAGTTATAATTTCTTTCATGAAAGCTCCAACTAATACTCATATATCAATGACTAAAAGGATTTTGTGATATATCAAAATGACTATGGTTAATTTGCATTATTCTTCTTCATTAAATTTCTAAGTTGTTGGTTATAGGTGGAGGTGATGTTGAAAATAGAATTAGGGAAGTGATGTTAATGATAGAAAGAGCATAAACAAATTTAATTTTTCTTTTCATGAGTGACACAAATTTTATTTGGAATTTTAAGAAGTAACTCATTGCAACTCTTTCAACATGTGAAATTGAATATGTTGTGGCTAGTTGTTGTATCATACATGTAATTCAAATAAGAATGTTGTTAAAGATATATGCTACATGTGACTCCAGATGGAGCAACTACTATTTTCATGGTGCAATTAAGAAAGAATCTTATATATCATGATCAAAGTAAGTACATACATACAAAGTTTTATTTCATAAGAAAGTAAGTTGAGAACAAAGAGGTTGATCTTTTTTATGAGAAGTAATAGTCAAGTAGATAATATGGATTGAAGTTTGAAAGCTTTGCAAAGTTGCTTGCATGGATTGGAGCCACTGAGAAGAATCAAAATTAAAGTATATATTAATTAAAAAAAAAAAGAAAAAAATGTTTTTGGTCTCTATACTTTCAAAATGATGAATTTAATCCTTCATCTTTTGAAAACCTACGAATTTAGTCCCTCCCCGTTAACGACTAACTTACTCCATCAATGATTATGGTATGTTAAACAATTTGTGGTTATCTAAAATATACCTTTAAAACCCCTATAATTTACATCTATAATTTATTTAAAATAAGTATTTATTGGCAAATTTATTACCACCACAAATAGAGAAGCTCTTCCTTCTTCCTCCTTTTCTCCCCCTCTCTGCCCTCCACAACCGAGATTGGTCATCATTGTCATCCTCCCCTCTTCTTCCTGTAACTCTCTCTCCTCCCTCGCCAACTCCGACCCCTTCTACCATTAGCTCTATGATACCTTACTCTCCACCAACCCCTACCTCTACCTTTTTATCGTCATCCTTTTTGCCAACCTTTACCTTACCTCATCCACTTCCCTTATCCTTTGTCGGCTTTGAGGTCGTATTCCTCACACTTAATGTTGTTGAGACCAAATCCCGCAATAGCAAGTCTCTTCCTTATCATTATCCTTGACCTCTCCCACCCTTTCATCTACCACGCCCCTTTCTACAAACCCCAATCCTCATTCACCTCTTATGTCGGTGTTAACTACCCTTCCTTAGAACCTTAACTCGACACCAAATCCATCAAACACCCTCCATAGTGTCGTCCTCCACTCCTTCTTCCCCTAGATCTCTCACATGTTCACCTGGTACATGCTTGATTTTGCTAATTCTGGTTGTTTATATTGTGGTGGTCTAAAATCGACAATAAATGGTAATCAAGTTTTGAGAGTTTAAAACTCCTAGAAACTATATTTTAAGATCTTCACAAAATCCATTTATTAGCTACATCATGTTGCAAAAAGAGTTAGTAAGGAGGAACAAATTTCACGCATTTGTGATAGTTTGAGGACTAATTTCATCAATTTGAAAATATAGAAACCAAAAACCAAGTTTGACAAAAATACAGGGACTAAAAACACATTTTTACCTTAAGAAAATTTGAAATTTTAGTGAAACAATTATGTTATTGGAGTAGTATAGGAGGATATTCAATTAAACTTGATTCATATTTAGTTATGTATTTTGAGATTTATAGTATTTTCCTATGCATGTATTGCATTCAATATCTTATAGTTTGTAAGAGTTATTTTGTTTTAAAATATATCCATTGTTCTAAGATGTATCTTATGCATAGATAAATACTCATGTATTAATAGATTTGCAATCAAGTCAAGAAATCCACCCTACTCTTCGTCTCTTTTTGTTTTCTTCAATTCACTACAAGAAATATAATTTTTAATGACAAAAATTCATTGAGAAATACAAAATTTGTCACTAATTATATATTATTTATAACTATAATTTTTATTTAATCACTAATATTATTCACAATATTAACCGAATTATAAATCATCATCATAATTATATTAATAGTCAAATATATATATATTTCACATATAATTTGTCGCTAATATGAAATATTATATGTTAAATTTGTTAAGTATATATAAAACTTATTAAATATCTATAAACTAATAGTGATAAATCATTAATTTTTCATAAATATTATATCATTAGTACTTGTTACAAAAACAGTCACTTATTTTTCTATTACTAGGGACAAATAATCTATATGTTTATAACAAATATCCAATATAATTATAATAGTTATGAAACGTAATTTCATTATATTAGAAATATTTAGAAAATAATTATTTATTTTATTTTAGTATATACATTATTATATTGGTGAGGATTATAAAATAGTCATTTACTTTTTATTATTAGTGACAAATTATTCTTCACTTGATATTTAAAATATTTGTGTGAACAATAGTTCGTCACAAATATTAGTATTAATGTATTAATATATTTTAGACTAAAATAATTTGTATTTGTTAAATTTTTTTAGTGTAACAAACTTACAGTATATTATAATATGGAAAAAATTATTATTATTGATTAATAATTCGTCTTAATATTTAGAATAATTTATCACAAATTCATTTTTATATATGAAATGAGATAAAAAAAAAAAAAAGAATTCGTCACAAATATTAGTATTAATGTATTAATATATTTTAGACTAAAATAATTTGTATTTGTTGAATTTTTTAGTGCAAAAAAATTATTATTCAACTTCCTTTCACAAACCATCCTTAATTCGACTATGCTACAACACAATTATATAGAACTCACATCCTTCCTTTCACGAACCCTCCTTACTTGCACTGTGCCACCACACAATTATGTAATATGTAAAGTTGATATATATATATATATATATGAAACTTTAATAAAAGAAATGTTTTACTATATTTAAAAATATTTAGTGTTATATTATAGAAAATATGTTTTAATAAAATTATATAATATAAAAATTTACTTATAAATATTATAGTATTATTAAACTTGAATATATAATTTTATACTTGATTATGAATATATATCTTCATGCTGGTATATTATTTAATGTTTTTTTTAATTATCATCAATTTAACAATTAATACAACGGACAAATTAGTATTTTTTTTTGTTTAATTATGTTTATTAAAAATTTAATATGACCAATTATATAATAAAAAATACAGTAAATAATACACCATATCATAACTTCTTTATTTATTAATGTCTTATAATTTTGATTATAAAATCGATTTAACGAGTAACTCAACAATTTGACCAATAATCCAATGATTCAATGTTCTAATTAAATCAATGACCAATGTGAGTTTTATAATATTACATTTAGTCTCTCTTATTTTTTATTTATTTTATTATTTTTTAATTTAAATTTAAAAAATATATTTATCTCATACATTTTTTCTAATTATCTCCTAATATTAACATATTCACTTCAAATATAAACTAATTATCTCATAGTATTATCATCTCAACTTTAAATTCAAACTATTTGTCCGTTAATATATATATATATATATATATATGAAATTCAAATTAAATCCTTGTTTCATGATTATCTTTATCAATTCATTATTAAAATAACAATTATTTTTAAATTTAAGTTTGTTTGCATAATATTTTAAAAAAATTAAAGTAAAAAACTAAAGAATAAATTTATAACATATATATATATATATAATATGATTAAACATAGATAAAATTAAAAAAAAAACTTAAACATAGATAATAATAAAGTTTATTTTATAAAATATACAATATCAATTTAATCATCATCATTATTGTCTTCATCAATATCACAACTTTCTTCGTCTTCTATTAAATTTAATATTCTCCTAATCACTTTCTTATTCATCATTGAGAACTTTAATAGGCACTGCCATATTTCCATTTTTGTGGACTGAATTAAATCATTTTTTTTCTAAAGACAACTCATGTTCATTATTTGATGCATTACGAGTAAAGGTGATTGAGCTAACTTCATCATTCTCTTAACATGCCTCACTTCCTCGGGCATATCATATAAGTATAAGGCTTTGTTTTTACAACAACTACTCAATTAAGATCTTTGATATCTTTAACATAATACACTTGTTAAAGTTGACTAGCTAGGTGATAATGTATAGTTTATAACCTACAAGGTATTAAGATGGATAGAATAGACTATAAATTGTAGTTAAAAAATCACATATTAGTTAAGATTCAGAGTTCCAAGGTTAAAATTCAGAAAATACAAATCTAGGCTATATTGTTGAGTTTAGCTAATGAAAAGAATAGTCTTGTTTTGCAGGTCAAAAGGGAGTCTAGACGAAGTCAACTCGACTAAAGGAAGTTGCCTAGGCCAGACGAAACTCCTCCAGCTCGACTCTGTCCCGGTTAGTTGAAGTCATCTCAACTGAGGTTGTATGCGTCCCAGTCGGATGAAGCTGACTCCAAGTCAGCCCAGATGAGGAAGGAAGCATCCCAGCCAAACGAAACCAACTCTGCATTGCCGACTTTATCATCAACACTCGGATGCTAATTCCGCATGTCGATCCCTGTAGAGCCGACTCCGCAGGACTAACTCTGTGTCCGAGTTCTATCCTAATGCCGACATCAGAGAGACGCTTACTCCAAATCAGATGTCGACTCTCATCCGTCCAGATCCATCTCGGCATCAAGGACCGATTCCACTTCGGCAAATTCAAGCATGTGTAGAATTGTAATTTAGCATGTGGTCATTTAGGAGAGTAGTTAGTGGTCGGATAAGTAGTTATTTCCGTTATTTCTGTTATGTCAAGTCGTTAAGTCAATTATTTCCGTTGTAGAGTTAGTTAGCTGATGCATGTATAAATAGAGACACATGGCTACATTTTGAGGTTAGTAAAGCTTTGCCAATACACACTCATACTCCATTATTCACCTCCGTACTCTCACTTCTCACTTAACTCCTCTTTGTTCCACGGTACTTCAGAGGGCGCCTAGTCGGTCGAGTAGGTGCAGGACCTGTGTCTGGGTAGCGGCCAGTTGCTAAGAGGAGATTGTTAGATCTCACTGGCACACTGCTTAGTGATTCAAACCCTTAGTAGTTGGCCAACTTTGGTGGAACACTACAGCTACCACTGGCGGCCGTTGTGGGAAGCTGACCACATCTTTCCCTTGTATCCACTTCATGTATCGGTACACTGTTAATCAATGAATAACTATGTTTTTCTTTGCTTTTACATTTGCAATTCCTGTTAGATTAATCTGTTCTTGCTATGTCACGATTGTGCATAATAGGATTAGATCACGCTAGATTAGGAATAGGTAATTAATAGATAACCTATACTAACCACGAGCGTAATCCCTGCCAAACTCGAGGTCGCGATTGTGTAAGCCCTCAATAGGAAAGGGACTAATGTTAGACGAAAAATGAATGTTTGGAAAAGCTCTTTGGATGTGTATCAAAAGAGCCTAAGGCTACACTTGGCTGCAAAACTCTTAAGCCCTTTGGACGAATGTCCAAAGAGCCAACTAAGCCTACATTGTTACTACAATTCTCCCTTCCCTTTTGATGAATGTCCAAAGGGGTTGGCCATATTCTACATTGTTGTTCTCGTGCCCCTTGGACGAGCAACCATGCATGCACTTCCTTTGGACAAGAGTCCAAAGGAATTTGTCCTTTTTCTACAATTCCTTTGAATGAGAGTCCAAAGAAATTTGTCATTTTCTGCACTTCCTTTGGACAAGAGTCCAGAGGAATTTGTCCTTTCTACATTCCCCTTTGGATGAGTGTCCAAAGGAGTTTGTCTATTTTTCTGCATCTCTTCCAACCCCTTGAACGAGCTCATCTGTGCTGCTATGCATAACCTTACCCCTTTGGACGAGAGACCAAAGAGATTCACTCTTTTTGCATATAACAGAAAATTTGTTCTGCCTTACTTTGTGCCAGTAACTTCAACTTTACAGACAAGCACCTTTTGCTTTTCTGCTCCTGCTCAGCTTTTCTACTACTCAGCTTTTTTAGTAACATCCCCTGGACACCTTTCGTTGACAACACTCTGTCTCGAACCAGCTTTCTATTAATTTCTCTACTCAATCATTGACAACTCCTGATATTGCATTGCAACTCCAACTCAGCTTTGTAGTCAAGAAACCATCTTTTGTTAACAAAAGAGGTTTCGAGCCCGCTTTCTATTAAATTCCACACTTAGTCATTGGCATGTTGAACTCTGTGTTGCACCTCAATTTAGCTTTGTTGTCGAGAAAATCCAATCTGTAATCCAATTCATTCAATGTTGTGATTCATGGGGGGTGTATAAATAGAGTGAGTCAAGCTCACAGAAGAGGACTTCAACACTTGAAGGGGGGAAATGCTAGAGAAAATGAGCTAAGAGAAGAAAAGAAAAATCGAGCAGGCAAACTCACAAAGCTTGGAATCAAGTAGAAGGAATTAGAAGCTTTGTAGCAACAACGAAAATCCCTCAACAATCAGGTAAGATTACTCACCTTGATGTAATATCATATTCGTGCATGGGGTCCCCTTCTGTCAACATTTGGAAGGTCCATTGGTTTCACAAGCATCTGTGCTAGCTTTCGTTTCCCTACATCTGGGGTCTTTGGATGACCCTTGGGATGTACACTCTTTGGACAATTCTATAACCTTTGAACATGAGCCTTTGGATGACTTCTCTCCTTTTCCCATTTGTTTGCCGTTATTTTGTAGCATCTGTAATCAAGTCCACTGTACGTCCATTGGAGTGCTCTTTTTCGTTTCTATTATCTATTGTTAGTTACATGCATCCTCTTCCTTCTTTAGTCGTCTATCTTTTGTCTTCTATTGTCTACTATCATGTATTTTTCCTACACATCCATTCCTTTGGACAAAAAAGCTAACGAGTGGCTTTTTTCCATTTTTTGTTGTTCATTGTGTACTATTCTCCCCCTCATTCCCTTTGTTATCTAATATCAACTATCTGTCAACTATTACCTATTGCGCGGTAATCACTTGTTATCTATCATGCCTAGTTATGCTACGGATACATGGGTCGCTTTAAACGCCCCTATATTGTCCACTCTGTCTTGTTGCTTCCTAGTGCCCCTTTGGACATTAAGACTGCTTTGGACACCCTTAGGCAGTTCATTTTAATTTGTTCAAGCAACCCTGCCTTGCTTGGAGTGTTGTCCAACCCTTTGGAAGTTGGGGTCTCTTTCAACATCCCTTAGGCGATCCACCTCACTCCATTTGTTCTTCTAAGTCTTCCTATCTCTCGTTGAACACAGTCTATTCAAGGATACTATCTTTCTCTGATACATCCCATGGAGCTCTAGTTACGTTTAGGATACCATTTGGGAAGCAATTCCTATTTGGTTGCTGCTAGAAACTTTTCTCGAAATCAATAATCATTTTAGATGTACTTCTATTTTGGTTATTGGACTTAAGTAGAATTCCTTTGCTGATATCCTTTGTTTAAACCCCTTTGGATGAAGAGCTTTTGACAGCTTTTCTCCCAATTCCTTTACGGATATCCTTCGTCTAAACCCTTTTGAACAAAGAGCTCTAGATAGCTCTTCTCCCAATTTCTTTGTTGATATCCTTTGTCCAAACCCCTCTAGACGAAGAGCTTTAGATAGCCCTTCTCCAAATTCCTTTGCAAATATCCTTCGTCTAAGCCCTTTTGGACAAAGAGCTCCTAACAGCTCATCTCCTAATGCCATTGTTGCTACCTGTTTCATCCCAAGCCCTTTAGATGAAGAGCTTTTGACAACTCTTCTATTTATCCCATTACTACATTTGTTTGGATGCAATAGCTAATGAGTAGCTCCTACTCCTTCCTTCTTTCATCCATTCCATTTGTTTGGATGTAGGAGCTAACCAATAGCTCTTGCTCCTTCCTCCTTTCATCCACTGCATCTATTTGAATGCAAGAGCCAATAAGTAGCTCCTGCTTCTTCCTCCTTTTATCCATTACATCTGTTTGGATGCAGGAGCTAACAAGTAGCTCCTGCTCCATCCTACTTTCATCCGTTGCATCTGTTTGCATGCATGATACAACGAGTGGCTCCTACTTCTTTTTGTAATCCATTCTCTACATCCTTTGGACATAGGAGCCAATGAATGGCTCTTGTTCCTTTCTGTTATCCATTCTTTGCATCCTTTGGATGTAGGAGCCAATAAGTTGCTCTTACTCCTTTTTATTATCCATTCATTGCATCCCTTTGAATGTAGGAGCTAGTGAATGACTCCTGCTCATTTATATGCCATTCCCTATCTATTATGTTCAACCCTTTAGATGAGGAGCCACTCGTTGGCTTCTGCTCCTCCCTATTTCCTATTCCTCTTTTTCTTTGGATGCAAGAGCCAACGCCTAGCTCCTATTCCTTTTTATTTTTTATCCCTTTTTTTCTTTGGACACTAGAGTCAATAAGTGGCTCTTACTCGTTTCTATTTTCTATTCCTTGTTTTCTTTGGATGCAAGAGCCAACGAGTGACTCCTCCTTTCTATTTTCTGTTCTTGCTTCTATTTGGACGTAGAAACCAATTAGTGGCTCCTGCTCCTTTTTGTTATTTGTTATGCCTTTGCCTTTGGACGTAAGAGCCAACAAGTGGCTCCTGCTCCTTTCTGTTATCTATCATACCAACTATTCACTTCATTGTTCGTCCCTCCTTTGCACACACTTCATCATTTACCTTCTAACTATGTTTATGATAGTCATTTGAGATACACTTATTATTTAGCTACCCCTTTTAATCCAAGCCTCTTTGAGAGTTACATGAACTTTGAATTCTCCATTACAAGGAGATATGTAGGAGCACGAGGTCACTCTTGTCAAGTTCAAAAACAAGAAAAACATATCTTTCCTCTCCCAATAATAAATCCAATTGAGTATTTTGTCGAAGGGTAAAAGTATCAATTTCGAAGTTATATTAATTTCACACATTTAATTAAAGGTAATTGTCTTAGGATTGATGTTGTAAAGTATAATATCTTCCCTACACATAATCAACTCTGAACCCCAAATCTATTTTCAAAGACCGACCTTATCTTTTCTAAAGGTTTTTTTTTATGTTTCCCTTAAAAACATTGGTGACAGATCCATTAAGTTCATTTTTCATTCTTTAAAAGGAACTTGAATTTCATTTTTCTATTTTTTATCGTCCTCGTCGTGAACCTATTGCGACAGATGGCAATTCCACTGGGGATATCTTTAGAGAGTCAAGCATGTATAATTAATTGTGTGAAATCAATGACTTACGCTTTGTTGTTCTTGCCCTTCATTTGTTTTATCTTCACTTTATTGTTTTTTCCTTGTTTTTTATATTCATTTATTTCACTCTCATTCCTTCATTTTGCCTTGACATTTCTATGACTCGCCAATTTTGTTTTGCAAAATGAATATGTTGTCTGTTCTGCAAATTTCGGGTAGTTCTACTGGTAGTTTGTTTATATGTTATTGCCTAAATTAGGTGAATTGATTGCCTCATTGTTTTTGCAATTCATTGTGCTTAATCTATTTCATTTTTGTATGGTTATTTTGATTAAACTCTAGGATAGAAGACATGTGAGTATGATGTTTTGTTATGCAATTTGAGCAATTCTATGGTTAGTGCCTCCACACACCACTCTTACACAATTCACACACTTTGAGTAAGGTCTTATACTCAGGCCTGAGTGCAACCTAGGGAGTGAGAGACAAGTAGTAGTGGTCATTTTAGGGTATACACCCTATTTGATTATTGTGAAAGTCCCATATAAAGCGTGACCTTTTTGTGAATAGCCACATTTTGGACATACTTCCTATTTGTGGCGAAATAGGTACTAAGCTCTAGAGGCCATGAACCTTTAGACATAGAACAACCTTCCACTCATGAGGTTCACATATTAGAAAGTCATGTCAAATCCTAGAAGTTTACTCAATTTTATTCTTTCTGTTCTTCATTCTTTTTTTTTCAAAAACGAAAACAAAAAAGAAAACGTAGCATGTATTGCATTCTGTTCTATTACTATAAATCACCATAGCATGTCGCATCTATTTTCCATTAGGTTGTTAGGCTCACACATAAGTCATGCAACTTATGGTTCTCTAGTAACCATGCATTCCAAACAAAGTGCATATACTTAGTTTCATTCTCATTCCATCTCATGTCCATTAGCAATTAGAATTGATAAAAGAATAAAGATCAAAGCCAAGAAAGCATCCTTGCCAGATGCCTATGAGACATGCCCTAAGACAAAAATTATGGAAGGAGTTGTGAACGACCTAGAACAACAACATGAGATGTTAAGGAACAACATGAATCAACTCAAAGAACAAATGGGCCAGATCCTGAAGATGTTACACTCAATGCAAAATCCAAATAGGAGTGCACCTAAGAAACCTCATGTCACCTCTAACCATCCTCTAAGATTCACTCCAAATCAACCCCATAATCAAACTCTATTTCCTCCATATGGCCTCCCTCCCAACTATACACCACTTGTAAATAATAATACTGACCCCTACACTTTCACCTCAAACCTCCAAAACCAAACACAACCCCAAGACCCAAACTTCAAAACCAATAGTACGCAAGCTTTCATCCTACCTCCCACCCATGACAACCTAAATTATCAGGCCATCAATCCAATGCCAACTGTTATCCTGCACCCCTGCCAATCTGAAGATCATCATTCCAACAAAAGGCTACAACTCCTAGAATAAAGGTTGAAGGCCATAGAAGGAGTTGATTACTCTGATTTCAGTGTGGCTAATCTGTTCTTGATCCATGATGTCATAATCCTGCCTAAATTCAAGCTACCAAAATTTGACAAATACAAAGGGAACACATGCCCAAAAAACCATCTCACCATGTATTGCAAAAAGATGGCTTCATGTGCTCGCAATGACAAATTGCTCATCTATTTTTTCCAAAAAAGCCTTACAGAACCCGTTCTAAGTTACTACATGAACTTAGAGCAAGGAAGTGTCCAAACATGGGAGGACCTGCCAAAGACCTTCTTAAAATAATACAAGTACAACATGGACATAGCCTCGAACCAAACATAAATACAAAACATGGTGAAGAAGGGAAATGAAATGTTCAAGGGGTATGCTCAACGTTGGAGGGAAGTAGCTACCCTAGTATAACCTCCCATGTCCAAAAAAAGAAATGGTCACAACGTTCATTGATATGCTCCAATCATCCTTCTACAACAAGATGATTGGAAACATATCATCAAACTTCTCGAACTTAGTCATTATTGGAGAAAGGGTCGAGATGGGAGTGAGGAGTGGAAAGATTGTTCAAGGGACAACAATAACAAATACAAGCAAGCCCTCAATAGTTGCATACAAAAGAAAAGAGGGAGAAACAAATGCAGTCACATCAGTATCAAATCTCCCCAACCACTGCCAACCTCAAGTCACCTATAGTCTATAAGTAGCGGCAATCTCTCAACCTCCATACCAACAACCTTACTAACCAAGAAGGGCCTTCCAACCATCACCACTGCAAGTTTCACCCTTCCTATCCACCCAAACAACCCACTAGGAGTCCTACAACCTGACAACGCTCAGAGGAGGGGAATATAATCAAATAAGGGCATTTGTTGCTACCTATTTCATCCAAAGCTCTTTGGACGAAGAGCTTTTTACAACTCTTCCAACTACCCGTTACTGCATCTATTTGGATGCAGGAGCTAACAAGTAGCTCTTGTTCTTTCCTACTTTCATCCATTGCATTTTGTTGGACGTAGGAGCTAATGGATGACTCCTAGTCCTTTTTCCTTTTATTCATTCCTAAACCCTAAACCCTAACGAATATCTCCTTTTCCTTCCTCCTTTCATCCATTACATCTATTTAGATGTAAGAGCCAACGAATGACTCTTACTCCTTTCTGTTATCTATTCTCTGCATCATTGGATGCAAGAGCCAACAAGTGACTCTTGCTTCTTTCTATTATCCATTCTCTGCATCCTTTGGATGCAAGAGCCAATGAGTGGCTCTTGCTCCTTTCTATTATCTATTATTGCTTTTCTTTGGATGCAGAAGTTAACGAGTGCCGCCTGCTCCCTTATATTATTTGTTCTTGCTTTTCTTTGGACATAGGAGCCAACAAGTGACTCTTGTTCCTTTTTGTTATTTGTTTCATCTTTACTTTGGACGTAGGAGCCAATGAGTGACTCCTGCTCCTTTTTGTTATTCATTCATGCATCCCTTCAGATGCAAGAGCCAAGGAATGACTCATGCTCCTTTCTCTGCCATTCCCCATCTATTATATTTAAACCTGTGGACGTAAGAGCTAACGAGTGACTCTTACTCCTCTTATTTTTTGTTCCTTTTGACGCAAGAGCCAACAAGTGGCTCTTACTCCTTCCTATTACCTATTCCTCATTTCCTTTGGATGCTGGAGTCAACGAGTGACTCCTACTCCTTTCTATTATCTGTTCTTGTTTCTCTTTGGACGCAAGAGCCAACAAGTGACTCCTACTCCTTTTCGACTATTCACTCCATTGTTCGTCCCTCCTTTGGACACACTTCATCATTCACCTTTTAACTACGTTTATGATAGTAATCTGAAATGCACTTCTTGTTTGACTATCCCTTTTAATCCAAGTCTCTTCCAAAACTACGCGAACTTTGAATTCTCCATTACACAAGGAGATACATAGGAGTAAGAAGTCACTCTTGTCAAGTTAAAAAAAAAAACATATCTTTCCTCTCCCAATAATAAATCCAATTTTGTTTTCCATTAAAGAGCAAAAATATAAATTTTGAAGTTATATTAATTTCACGCATTTTATTTGAGGTAATCGTCTTAGGATGAACATTGTAAGATATTAATCTCTTCCCTACACGTAATCGACTCTCGAACTCTAAATTTGTTTTCAAAGACTTGTCTTATCTTTTCTAAAGGTTTTCTGATATTTTCCTTAAAAAAATTGGTGACAACTCCATTAAGTTTATTTTTCTTTCTTTGAAAGGAACTTGAATTTCATTTTTTTATTTTTTGCCATCTCCATGACAACCCAAGTTGCGACGGTCTTCCTTATATCTTTTTTATCTAAAAGATACATCTTACCAATCAATTTTAAATAAAATAACATTATTTTCAACTGCATAACTCAATTCAATAATATTTGTCAAGACACCAAATAATCTAGGCAAATTATCTTTAACTATAACTCCATTGTTTTGTGATTTGAGCTGCATATCCTGATCCTTTATATTAAACCTCCAACCATTTAAATAACTTATATATCGAAACGCACATGTATCAAATCCATAAGTCAAGGTAAATAATTATTTTGTTATATTTTCTTTTCCATCCTTTTTCAAAAGTGCACCATCTATTAAAAATAAATAAAATAAAAATAAAAATAAAAAATATCATATTTTTTTAATTAGAAATTAGAGGTGTAAGAGAATACCAATTAACAAACGAACCCAGTCAACCCAACATAACCTAATAAGTGTGGTTTGGTTTTGATCCAATGGTTGGATCGATTTTGATCTACATAATTCATTCAGGTTCAATTTAGATTTCGATTGATGATTTGTAAAATTGATAACATTTGAACTAAATTGAAATACACCTAGTACTATAAATATACCTTAATCCTTTCACCCACTACTTAGTACCTACACATACCTAATTGAATATTAGTGTTCCGTAAACCCTAAGTCATCCAGTATCCTCTCTCTTATGTTCTTAATCCTTATCATTGCTCGTTCATCCACTAGTCACTACCCCTGACTCTACCTTGGCTTGTTCTTTTCCGCTTCCAAAGATCAGTTGTTGACTTGGTTCCCCCAAGATTACATTATCATCCTTATGAATATGACCCTTGTTCTCCACCCACTCCAAACAAGTGTTGCTCTTAAAAGTGCACATAGATTTTTTTTCTTTTGCAAAAGACTTGTTACTCAACATTATATCTCTTCTTTAAACAACATTTTCAGTCTTTGCTTCATCTTCTCCTTTCAAATCCAATAAAGAAGTGAGAACCTAGGATTGCTTTAAGTAGCTTGAAAGCTTCTTGGGACATATTTGACTGCTCAAGAATAACTCATCAACCTTCATATTGTGTTTGCTTTGAGAATTTTTTCTAGTTTTTTATTTTGTTTTTTGAATTTTTAATATTTTAATAATTAGACTCGGCTACTTGACCCATTCAATTTAGATTTCACACTCAAAATCAAAGAACTAGACTAGGAATGTTAACGGGGTGTGATAGGAGCAAATAATAGCTTCTCACTACTTGCCCAGCTAGATAAATATTCGTGTCATATATGTCTCATATTCGTAAGAATTTCTGTGAAGTAGACTCCTATAAATTTTTTTAATGTCCGTGAGTATTTATTAAAAAATAAAAAATAAAAATAAATAAAAATAGTTTTAAAACATTTTAATCATAATTCCTAATTCTTCTAATAATTTTAAGAAATAGTTTAAAGAACATAAAACTAAAAAAAAAATTAAATACTATGTACAATTATGCTACTCAAAACACTTCCATTTAAAAACTAAATAGATTACAAGCACTCGTAAGTATTAATAATATTATACTCACACCTGTCCAAATAACAAGCAAATGAAAAAAAAAATACTTGTATTCATTTCCCATAATTACCTATTAAAGTTCTATCCATAACAAATTTGATCTGGTGTGCAATTGTTTTTTTACCACCTGTGGACCCAGGAATCCAACCTGCTCTTGTTTTGTTGATTTGGACTTCGAAATAACTCAAACCTGACCCAATGTCACCCAATTTCACCTCAGCCGATAACATTTTTAAAAGTTGTATATATTTGTAATGTTGCGAGATCAAAGTGTCGGCACGGTGTCATTTATTTCAGACCCATCTTAATTTTTGAATATTCAACAAGTTTAGAATGTTCCTTCATTATTACTAATCAACCACTGCTCACGTCTTACTTGTCCTCACCTGCAATATTGTCATCAATGCAACCCACATGGATTGAATTAGGATAATCAATATCCTCTGTTTATAATATTAAATACCACATTTTGATTATTATTATATTATAATTTTTTTGAAATATGAAAATTGTGTTTTATCAATAAATTACTTGATAGAATTATGAAGGATTCTGTTCAATATGATTTTGGTAATTTAAGTAAAACTGCAAATAGTTTTCTTAATATATCAAATCATAACTTGTAAATTATAATTAAACATTAATCATTTATTCAAATAATTTAGCCGCTTAGAAGAAATGCTGATGTTAAAAACTTATTTAACTGAATTGATCAAATTTTATAATGCATCCGTGAGATATCGAAATTTCTTAAAATAAGGTTAGGATAAACCACTCCCACTTAAAGTGATCGGAGTTGATAAATAAATATATATATAAAAAAAAACATTACTTAGATAAAGAATTTTACTATCCATAATATAAAAAAAAATTGGTCGAACAGAATTGATTCTAACAAAAAGAAATATAGTTAATAATAATAAAAATAAAGACAATAAATAAAGAGCATAATAATTAAGTTCTTATAAGTTGGGGAAAGAAAATATTCCTATGATATAACAGTATGTCCGGTAAATGATTATTTTAGAAAATATAACTATTTTTCAATTTTATTAAATTTAGTTGAAGTCTTTTGTATTAAGACTAAGTTATCCGATGTTGCTTCATGCCCTACGTGGTTTTAATAAGCTGAATGAGATTTTATTTAAATAATCAAACATCTTAAAATGTAATTCTGGATGTAATTCCTATGAAATCAAATACACACCAAATTAACCCAAACACTCAAGCTATTGAAGAAGCCTAATTTTTAACTTTCTTTTCCCTTCAAACATTAATGAAGAAGTCTAATTACTCCCAAATCATAGGGTAATCATAGTTAAAGAACCAACTTGATACATATATATACCTTTTTTTCATCACATTACTTATTATATTTATGATTTATTATTATTTTTTATCTGTCTTATTTCCACTTTACAAAATGAAGTGTAGCTTTTTTTGTCCTCTATAGTATACAAAATTAAAAAAAGTTTCCGGTTCGGGCGTATGTCGTAATCTTAATATCATATCAGTATTTTAGCAAGTAAAATATTCATGATAAATGTTTATTTTATATCATTAAATTTTATAATAAATGTTTTTTAATATAAAAATTATATTATAATTAAAATTCATAATAAATAAATATTTTTTAATATATAAATTATATTTTAAATTTATGATAAATAATTTATATTGTCATATAATTTTATTTTTAATTATTAATATGTTTTAGTAAAAATATTAAATTTTAATTTAAAAATAAAGATAAAATAAATAAATTGAAAGAAATAAGAGGTTGAGAAAAAATTCTTAAAAATACTCTCATTAAAGAATTCTTTTAAAATATTTTTGTCGAAAAATTACTTCTAAAATTTTTTTCATTCAAAATAATTATTTAATTTATACAGAGAAGATATTGATAACTTTGAATATGAAATTTATAAAAGAGGTGGAAATTATAACATAAACATTGTCATGGAAAGCTGGAAATACAACACTTTGAATTTTTGGGTACATACTGTTGGGTTATTTTTGGGCTCTAACTATGTGGACAAAAGTTCAATACTCTCAAGTTTGCTAGGTCTCTTTATAAGAGGAGAAAGGGTCAAATTGAAGAGACAAACACACAGAAACACAGAGATTGAGAGAGAGTGGATTTTCACAGCTAAAAGAGAGAAGAGAAAGAGAGAGTGAAAGAAAGAGTTTTACTTTCAAAATCATGACATCTTCTTCGCTAACTGTTGGATTGAGTTAGAAATTTGACATCAGGTTCAACACATATAATTTTTCATCTTGACCGTTCGGATCTTGAGTTAGAAGTATGTAGTGTGAGATATCGTGCTCATATAATAGCACGATTTTGTTAGTTCTTCATTTTCTTGTTTCTCTTTTTTGCTCTCCATTTGCAAGCTTTGTTACTTGATTGAGTTGGTTGGTTGTATGTACAAATTTGTGCTCTCGATTGAACATTCTTGTATTCCTATCTTTGGTATGGACTCCGTGGTTTTTACCTCTCACGTCGAGGGGCTTTTCCACGTTAAAAACATTGGTGTCTCTTACGTAATTTTTTTTCATTGTTGCTGTCATTCTTAGTTGTGATTACTCCTCAGAGATTCTTACACGTTAAGGGAATTTATATCCGTTACGTTGTTGCATCATTTTATGTGCCTTATTGTTTTTTTCCCATCTCATACAATGCTTTGATTAGTATTGCTTTTCAAGAAGAGAAAAAGAATTATGATATTTATTTTCACTTTGAGGTAGTAATAATTTGCTAATTTTATTGCATTCTGGACAACAAAATTAAGAGTAAAATACTCCAATTTCTTTTTTATTTTATATTTGTATATACAAAAAAACTTCATGTATTTCTGAAACCTACATAGTCCTCCTTCTAAATCCTTGTTTTTGAATAAAATTGGCAAAAATATCCTTATTATATATTTTGTTTCATTATTAAAACCTCCTCTTGTTGTTAAGCAACCCCTTCTATTTTATAAATATATTACAATTAAATCCCTCAATTATAATAAAAATTTAAAATTATTTATTCTTAAATAACAAAAGTTTTAGAATAACATTAGAGTAACAAATGAATAAATAACATGGAGGAATTATCATTTTATATTCAAAATTAAAAATACTATTTGAATTTTTTTAATAAAATATATAATAAAAACTTGCTCACATGAATTATTAATAAGATGGAATAAATTAATTTTTAAAATCAACTTATAAGAATTAAAAAATAAGAAAAATAAAATAAAATTTGATTGATTTAATTATTAATAATTCACATGATTAAGTTTTTATTGAATTTTTATTACAATAATTTTGAAATAATCCTTATTATTGATCATTTTGTTATTAATAATTTTTATTTATTTTCTTATAGTAATTTGATGTTATTTTAAATTTTCTGTCATTTAAATATTAATAAATTCAATTTTTTTACTAGTGTAGAAGTATTTGATTGTAATGTATATCAGATAAAAGGGAGTTTGTATAATGCTTAAGAAATAGGAGGAATTTTATGTAATCAGTCAAAATTTGTAACAAGGGTATTTTTATCAATTTTATTAAAAATAAATCTTTTGAATTTAGGCATATCATATTTATAAAATAAGAATAATTTTGTGTAAATTTTTGAACTAAAAAAAAAGAGAATTTTGTATAAGAAATGTAAAATAGAAAGGAGGTTGAAGGAATTAAACTAAATATGATTGGTGAAGAGGTGTAGAAATTTTAGGCACAGTTTCCAAGATTGAATATTTCTTGCCTACCTGCAAAAATTTGAGGATTAACAAGTAAGCACTTGGAAGAGGAATGTGCCGTAAGAGAAAATTAAAGTAGTTATTATACTTCTATGTTGTATACTAATATTCCTATAAAACCCAAGGCCGGTGTAAATTGTGGATCACAACAACATTTGGCTAACATCGAACTGTTTTTTTGTGATTTCTCCATCATAAGTCAATTCGGTTGGTTCAATCGGTTTTAGTTTTTCCTTTTACAACCGTTAAGGATCGATTGGTCAAATGATTACGTTACTATTATTATGATTTCACATCGCAATCCATTTGAACTTGAGGAGTGGTTACGCAAGTTCTTTCCCTAGAATGGAAAAAAGAAAATTGTCTATACGAAGAATGGAAAACGAAAATGTCTCTGAATGTGAATGGAGTTTCGTAATCAATTAATTGTTGATGGTTGACACTTGTGACACCATGAATCTAGCTAGAAAATGTGAGGAAAAGGGCAACGTATGAGAGACCCCCCAAACAGGGACATCACTGTTTATGGCGATGCTTGTCCAAGTTGCTTAATTTCAATAGGAAACAGATGTGTTTCCATTTGGGCCAATGCCAATCAAAGAGGTTTACGAGTTTCTACTATGGGACTACATGACTTTTCCTCAGTTTTCTAACCGAATGTTCTCAACAAAAAACAAAGAATTGGGGGGGGTTTGGTGAATTGTGATTTCTTGTCTTGTCATACACTTAGAGAATAATACATCCTCAACACACTATTTTAAGTATATTATTTATTATTAATTAAAATTTATTTAAAATTATATAATTTGTGTCCCGCTTCATATTTAATAAAGTTGATTCATAATTTTATAATTTTAATAAAATTTAATCAATAATAATTACTATATTAAAAAGAAGTGTTAGAATGTATTACTATCCCTCCTATGCATTTATCGCGGTGATCAAGAAAAAAAGGTAGTGGGAAACTAGAACCTACTTTTCCAAAGTAAGTAAAGTATTGGAGTGGTTGAAGTGTTGAACAAAGTTATTTCTTATTTTGGTAATGTGACATTGTGATGGACTTTGGGGGGGCACTCTTTTTAAGTTATTGGAGCAAGATTAGTGTTGAACGCAAACTCTTCACCAACCTTTGATGTCTGCCATTTTCTTCTTGCTATGCTCAGCATGATGGTTAGGATTGACTGTTGAGCAACTCAGAGTTGTTTTGTATGCCCTTAGGACTTACCTCTCTAGACGACTCAAAATTGTGTAAGGGGTTGATTTTGTTATGCCCTTTTGTTGCAAGTTTGAAGAACGAATTGCACTTCCTCTAGGCTATCTATGGTTTTAACTGCTGCATAGGCTAGTAGCCCAAATTAAGTTAGGAAGAAGGTTAACAATGCAAATTTAGCCTATACTAAATACCAAGCTAGGCCCAAACCTCATTCTCATTCAGAGGCTTTTCCGCAAAAATATTGCAACTATAATTTTTTAACCACAAAATATTTATTTTTTTTCATATTATCACACTTCTAATTTTAACCAGTAAAACAGACTTTTATCTTAATATTCAAAATAATTGACTTTTTGGTATAAGCTTAATAAGAAGTTCATTTATTAAAAACCGAGCTTTTATCTATATTTTTTTGTGATTGTGGAGTTGGCTTCTTAAAAACCCACTTCCTAATAATAATTTTTAATTTGAAATTCTCAATATTCGAAAATCATATTAGGCTTCAACTAAATTGAGTCAAATTGACCCAAGGGGATTAAAGATCTCCTACAAAGACTCAAATCCATTTGAAAACTTTTTTTTCTTTTGTCATTCGAACCAATAGACATTGGTGTGTTAATAGTTTATTTGTTTTGAATTGGGTATAATTTATGGTGTTTTAGTCACACTATTGAAAAAATAATTTTTTATATAATTTAATTATTATCAAATTACATTATTAACCATATTTAATTATGCAAAAAAAAGCAATAAAACGTACTATTAATTTTATGTGATGGATTGCGTGTGTGATAAAAAACAAGCACATTAATGTTAAACGTGGTGGATATTATCTTCATACAAACTGCCAAAAAATAATATTGAGAATAGAATTGCACAAATAACTAATAATAGAGGTGTTTAAAGTTTAACCTTCCCATTCATCCAATTTTGATTCCAAACATTTTGTGTTGGAGCTCGACCATGCCTTTCAAGCAAAAAAAAAAAAAAAAAAGCAATATCGTCCTACTTAAATACCTGCTTTCAGCTAAGGATGAAATTGAGCCAACTTTCAAATTACTCGACATGACCCGCATACACATATTTGTAAAGAGCATGCTTGAAGGTAAAATAGGACTTTTGATACATATGATGCAATAGCCAAAGCTAATTTTGAAGTGTTTGTTTAAATCAAGTTAATGATGATATTAAGCCACATTTATGCAAAATGGTTTCTTATTCACATGTTTGCTTGTGTGCATCAATTTCTTTAGATTACATGCAATCTATATATCAATTCTACAAAATGAGAAACATTTATCGATATTATATATATAGGATCATGCTTCATAACATTAACATGTACGAGAGTTTATAACATTGTACACTAAAACCTTATATTTTCTTTGAAGTAATACAAGTATTATTTTTATTCAAACACTTACGGACATGTGCCAATTTTTATTGTTCTATGTAATAAAGAGTTTTGATTCTCCCTAACATCTCAAGTTTGAGTTTTGTGAATGATCAAGAGTTGTCTCTCTAATTAGATTCCCCCAGTTCGTTTAGTAATTGGTAATAGGAGACCCACAAACTAATTTAATTGATATTTTCCTTCTGAGTTTGCATCGTGGCAAAGAAATTTAATGAATTTTATGAGTTTCCAGGCCATTGCAACTCGTGGTAATGAATATATAAATAAATAAAGGCCTAATGCACCACACATATACTTTTGTCCAGTTAAAGGAAGCAAAATGTTATAACACATGCAACTGCGTAAGAAATTATCAATAAATTTAACTTCAACTACAATAATTATTATTGTACCAAAATCCTACATTAACTAGGATTCATTCGTATATATGATATATCCAACCACACCACCATAGATTTACTTCGTTACTAGGTGTGTTTTGTTCAGCTTTGGGTGATATCCAAATATGCATTACTATTATTTAGTTTAAAATTTTTAAATACTTTAGAAACTTACTTTACCATAATATAACTTAAAGGTGGAATTTCTCGAAAATCAGGCCAAGTCAATAAGATTATGAACTAGTAAATGATAATCACTAGGAGTGTTAATTCTTCCTCTTTTGTACTAGTCTAGTCTTAGATTACTGAATGATGTAAATATCTTTTCTCTCTTCTGGTAAATTAGGTCCATGGATTCTAGCCGAAAATGTTAAAAGGAGAAAAGGACCCTTGTTCAGATTAACTTTTTGACTATAAAACATTATCGATAATATATCTACCCCTATATTTTAGGCAAAAACTGATTCTCACATGAGATTTCCCATGAAAAGAATGATCAAGACTTTCACGTTCTTCTCAAAAGCATCTTGCTTGGAGAACAAAAACTATAAATGATTTTTATATCTCTATTTCTCCATTTGTACATCCTTTTTCTGTTCTCATGATATTGCTTCGGCCAAAAGCAAACCTGAAACCTGTTTACAAAAAGGAAAACACATATCAGGAAAACAATACCGTATGTGGTGCTATCTCCTAATATTTGATATTATAAGGACACAAGATGCGCTTTTGAGTAAATCCTATACATTGAAACTCTCAATCCACAGACTAGCTGGTATATATCGAAGTCACGATAAAAGCATAATTATTACAACTCTAGCAACTTGGTAGCCAATTAGTTGTCAAGTTAGATTACTAAAAGCTATGTTTCATATTAGAAGGAAAGGAAATAAAGTACCTTATATTCGGAAATCCTGAGTATGAATTGAAGGTTTTAGTATTGTGAAGAGCTCAATTATAGGTAGAACGATCTGGGAAGAATTAAAAATTTTCAATTGAAACAGATACGAATTATCATGTCATATATCAACCAATTGACATAACATAAGCAATACCATATAAAAAATGGTAGAGTTCTCTTGGTAAACTAGCAAATGAATGGCAATGTACAGCTAAAACTTACTGACCTTCAGTAGTTTGTCCTCTGGGGAAGCACAAAATTAACTTCTGCCGGAATAAATAATAACTCATTAATAATTTTTGCAAAGCAAAGAAAAGTTTCTATACGCAATAGTAAAGGTATAAGTCTTACATCTATTATCAATTCAAATACAAAGTGCACCCATGTCTGGTGTTACCAAGTCATATTCACAAGGTACTTCAGCTTTTGCAGAAATCCCCTTTTTTCCTTGTTTCCTTTCTTTTTTGCCCCTTCTTGAGTCAGTTGCTTGGTTACTGACACAACAGAAATATTAGCCACACCACATTAAAATCATCCACTGTGGAACTCTAATTGATTACATTCTTGTGGCAAACTACATCAAGTCAACAAACTTAAATCCAAGGAACATTGTGTGAGCTCCCAGAGTAAAAAAAAATCTGAACACACTGCAGACATTATTTGAATAGTTAAAATTTCAAAATGAACTACAGAAGAGTCTAAGACATACACTACAAACTTAGCAGATTGTTTCCCTGAGGCAGATCCACAACAAGCTTTGTATTTCTTTTTGGAACCACATGGGCAGATCTTGTTTCTAGGAATCTTCAGTGGTTAACCCCACAGAGAAGAGGCAGTTATAACAATAAACAAACAAAAGCGTGTCAAAGAAGATCATAATATTAGAACAGCATATTTATTTTGGATCATCCCCCCTCCTCCCCCACGGGATTAAACACCAATAAACCAAAAATAGAAGAAAATCAAGAACCTTGTCATTTGGTTGCAAGGTGATATTATCATTGGTCTTTTCAGAGACATTATTAGATTCATCATTGGTGCTGTCCTCTACCATGTCTTCTTTGTGTTGCATATGCTTCTCATTTTCATCATGACCTGTACAAGCTTGGAATTTGAGATCAGAGTTACAATAGAATAAAAGTTTCATTTCTACAAATCATAATGGTTTATACTAAATGCTAATAGATAAACAGAAACATGTATGAATCCAACTAAGACATAATATGCTAAAAGAAAATTTTTTTGCCAATAACATGAAAATATGCTAGTTTGCCCTCTTAACAGTACAGAAAGTGCAAAATGCATTTACCATACAAGAACACATTACCATAAGTATTAGCCTGACTTGAAGGGGAATCGGAGTTTGCAGAGCACTCTTCTGTTCCTTGTTCTGCTATTAGAAACTCTATTGCAGCATCAACATCTCCATTTACCTGCTCTAGAATCTGGGACAAGGAAAACATACTTTGAATATATGTCAACTTGTAAATTTTCTAGAAAAGACAGCAACTTGCAAGAGATCTGGCTGAACTGAAATATTAGTCATGCAACACAAGAAGCAAACAGCAGAAGCAAGGCATGTATTCTTTTTCACCTGTTCCACTTTCTCAGCATTTTCACATCCAGTTCCAGTCATAACCAACTTTATGGACCCTGGTTGAAAAGTTTCCCTACCAGCTCCCCCACGGGGCTTGTTGTCCATATCTTTTGTTTGATGAGATGGTGTAGAAAGATTAGCATCAGCCTTTCACAAACTAGAATTAATCAGGCAATAGCTACTACTCTTAACATCAATCGAAGAGTCAGGAAACAGAAATAATGAGAACCTTAATTACAATTGGCCTTGCAGGCCCATCACAAGGATCATCCTTTAACCGCACACTATTATAATGCTCCCCATCATGATAAGACCTGAAAAAACATAGTACACATAAGAACCATCCAAATTCATATTCAAGGTCAAGACAATTATTTTGCATTGGTTTCCTTATACCTTAAATCTGTACTACATGCATTATGTATAAATAGATTTATGGCACACAAGACAATATTACAAGACATTGTCATCCCTAAGAAGATAAAATGAGGTGATTCTGATTAGAAACTATTAATTACAAAATACTCCAACCACATACCAATAAGATATGTAAAAACTAATAAATAATAGGATCGAAATCCTAGACAAAATCATTAACAGGGTTTTTCATTCATAGACAATGAATGGATGTTTACTACTTGTGTTCACGTCTGTATTGGAGGGTAGTTCCAATAGCAGAGTGGACATACAATGTTGTGGTCTCTTTATTCCTTCCCTACAGCTTATATAGCGCGCCTTGGGAAGGCTCCCTTTTTCTTGAGCTCCCCAGTCTAACCAGGGAAGGTTCTTTTTCTGCTTCCTGCCTATGTGTCCCCTCATGCCTAGCCCCCAGGGTGGCCCGTGTCAGTTTTAGGGACAGAATGGCATCTATCCTTGGGCCACGCTCTCTATCCTCTGCTTTCCGCTGCCCTGTTAGGTGGCTTTTCCTAGGGTAATAAATGAGGGGAGTACGGATACCCGAGGTACCTGGCCGGTTATCTCTGCCTGGTCCGTGTGACCTTGCAGATTGAGCAGTTATTTGCTGTCGGCTGCCGGTTCTTGACCAGTTGGTTATGCGAGGGCTGGCCATCAACCCAGTCCTCTTTTCCAAATTGGTCCACAGCCCCCCATCTACCGAGTGGAGCGAAGGATGCTTCTGCTACTGAGATCGTCCCTTCCTAGACTTGGTCGTCCTTCCACCCAGTCCTCTTTCCCAGACCGGTCCACCTTGATTTTATCAATTTTCGTTCAAAATAATCCAACTGAATTATATTGGTTGCTACCAGCTTCCTAAATCACATTCAATTATCATTTACCATACCTCATGTCTAAATAATCAGCATATTCTACAATTCTACTACTCTATTTATGTGCATGTGTGGTGTTTCTAAGGTGGTGGTTTTAATAATCAAATGCCTGGTTTGAAAGCAAATGCTTCCTAATCATAAAAATGAAGACCCAGAGTCTGCAAGCAAGTTGAAGATATAAACAATACTTGCTTGTTTAGTCATAGATTTAGCATATTGAAAAGATCAATATAATTTTCAGACAAAATAGGCAAAGCAGTGCAATTTCACAACATAACCTTAGACTCGATAGTACTTACAAATGGATCATACGAACTCCACGATCATCAAAATTTCTTATGTACCACCGAGGTGACATGTTCTGCAAAAGCACACCAATAAGAATGGAAAATACAATTAACTTTAGGGTGTAACAACATGCAAAGTCTATCCAAGAAATTTTAGAAGCAATTATCTGTGTCTGAACAAAGCTTACACACATTCAAAAACAAAATAGAATTGCATGGGACAAAGATGTTATAATGTGAAAATATCTTCCCCCTACAGCATGTCCCAATCTTCATTTAGATAAAAGTATGAATAATCTAACTAATCTGTGTGATCATCAATGTACCGTACAAAAAGATGCTACATCAGAATATAAGGGGAAAGAATTAATTATCTTCGAGGATGCTGCTCACCCGGTGAATGCATATATTACTACGTGTTACAAGAGAAGCTGCCTGTAATTCCATATGTCCAGCCCATGTACCATCATTTTCCATGGATTGGCAATATTCATCAAATGGGACTTCATCTTCAATAAAGGGCTCAAACATCTCCTGGTTATCCTGTTAATTACAGCTTCAAGACCAGGTTATGTGAAGGCATTTTCCCAAAAAGTAAAGAGGGAAACTGACATAGAAAAGTTAGCAGCCTCAGTCAATGGTTATGTACACAAACATAAAGTATCACTGACAAAAAAAATAGGCAATGTGTAGACAACCAGCAATCCTTATGATTGGTTATGGATTTTATTTTATGTTTTGCCAACTTTCCTTACCAGGTTAAATGTGAATACTTAGGTGGTTAACCAGATAAAGGTTCCAACCCAATCAATATTCTTCTTCCCACAGCTTTACAAAAAAACTACAGATTAACTAAGTATTTCAAGCCCTACCTTCTTTTTTCCTAATTTGCTTGTTAAAGGAAAAGGGGGGCAAATGGGGACAGTAAAATAATGACATCATATCATTTTTGCAATGATTCTCAAAATCTACATGAATCAAAAACATTACATAAACTTGAAACTAAAGAGAAATTAAAAAATTAAAGACAATAATAAAATTGTTTCCAGAACATTGTACCAATATGTGCTTCACCACCATGCTGCGGTACTTTCGATGTTTCTCCTCATTGCCTTCCAACTGATCAGCAAGGGCTCTGCATAAGAATATAAGAGTGCAGATGTTAAACAAAATTTCTTTATACACAATTAACTTGTCATATTGTAAACACCAAATGCCACCGAAACTTACCTACCTAGAAAGCCAAAACAGGAGAGCGGATAGGGATTTAATTTAATAACTGATAATGACAAGATTTTAGGGCCTTCAACCTAATGTCAGTTTCAGCTTAATGATAACAAGGATGGTTCTATGCAAGTGAAAATACATAGTATAAAGTAGTATGTATTATGTAACAGCACAAAACCACTAGCTGAAGAATACTAATACCTATTATACAATATACAGAATACAAATAATATAGTAAGTGCAAACGGATGTGAAACTTTCAAGCTGACCTGAAGAAACAATTACCATCTGCTGTCACTTCAACAATGCGTAAGCCCAGGGCATCCAACTGAGTCCGAAATTGAGAAGTATCAGCCAGTTTTCCCAGCTTCTTAATCTGTCGTCGACAAATGGCAGGTCACCAATGGCTAAAGTAGCCAAATAACACCTATTCCTAGAAGCACTACAAACTTACTATTGGATTTGTCACTTGATATATTGATACATAGGAGGTATCAACCACAACAACAACAACAAAAGTCTTATCCCATAAAGTAAGGATATATATGAGGTATCGTTATTATTAATTTTCAAAACAGATAAATTAATAGTAAAAGCAATAAGAGTTATTGTATTATCAGTTGTTCCCTAAAAAAAATTTAATATCTTCACAAAGACAAAGTAAAAATACAGGAAAACCAAGTTGACTTACAAAAAAAATAATCCCTAAATCTGAAAAAAGAGAAGAAAAAAGCTTACACCAAAACTCTATGCTTAATCTTCAATGAGCCTACAACAGAAAGATTTGACATACACAGACAAAAACATACTTGGCACTACATCACTGGCCACATTAACACCCATAACATAGATGTCATCATCTTTGTCTATGCAGACTCACTAAACTGTAAGGTAAATCACTTCTACTGCAACCCTTCATGAATTAATTATACTACAAAATAGAAATGGATGGTCCCAGTTCAGCAATCTAAACTCTAAAATATCCCTTACACGTAATTTTCAAAGCACAAGCTTCACAATATTGTCACTATCAACAATGCATCATTTCGGTAGCACAACACAGATGTCCCCCTCTGAAAGAAACCATGAAAGATGCAACCCACACTAATCTCACTCAAATAAATAAATAAAAGAATGAAATTTGTAAATGATTATAGGGTTTATATTGTTCATTACCTAGAGTGAAATAATTAAAGCATTGACAACAAAGAGAGACATTAGGAAATACTCCCTCCTGTAGGAAAAAAAATATCTCGGGCATTGGTCACAAATATAAGCAAATATACTTCACCTCAAGTTATCTTTAAAATACCCTTCATTTATCAAAGATTATGTTTCCAATAATCTAAGTTTCAGTAAAAAATTAGTTTGTTTATTATTAAATAAGATGGATACAATAATGCTTAACTAACTTTCGTAATTATCGTTAAATAAGTTTTCTTTTCTTATATATATATATATATATATATATACACACACACGAGACCGGAGGGAGTAGCTGATTGGGATCACAAATGCAGGATTACTATGCATGAATTATAGAACTACTACTGATTGATGGCAGAAAGAGAATGAAAAGTAAAAAAACAAAAAAGAGATTACAGAAGCTGAAACCTACTTGTGGGTATTGTTGCTTCTTCTGGGATAGCTTCTTCTGTTGCTTCGGCTTAACCATATCCTCGTCCTAAATCGAAAAACCAGAAATTTGTTAAGACGTCTGTCAGAGTCTAGAAGGAGCGCAAGATAGAACTAAACCAATACCAACTCCAATCAGCCACCATTACTTACAGGTTACCAGCCCATGGGCTTCATGAATATGCAAAAAATAATTTGACTGGGCCCAAAATATGCCCCGCTTAAAAGAATTTGTTTATAGCAAATAGTTTTTCTTTTCGTTGAACTAGTAGCATCCTTACATGAGAGTGCGAGAGTAATTTCTCAAAAGGATGATGATGATATATGTATTCAATTGAGATTTAAAAAATTATTTTGAACTAAAAAAATTTTGTACATTTTAAAAGATCATGGACGTATATAATAATTAATAAAAAAATTTAAAAATTATTATAATCAAAATTTTATGATTTAAATTTTAATAAATTTATATTATAAGAATTTATAAGATTTGAAATAATTATATGGACGTCAAGATTTGAAAGAATCTCATGAAATTTTAGTAAATCTTCAAGGTTATAAAAATTGTTGCACATTTTTTTCTTTTTTTTTGTTATTTTTTTAAAGTGAATTTTTTATTTGAATTAATAATATAACATATATAAGAATGGTTATCATTCATATGAAAATTAATTTTACAAGAATTCTTATCTTTATCATGTTAATCAAGTAATATGTTTATAAATATTTATAAATAATATTATTTTAAAATAGAATTTTTGTATTTATTTTTTAATTTATTTGTAACAATAGATTGAAAAGATAAGAAAAAGACACAAGAAAAAAACAAAAAAAATATTAAAAATAGTGATTCACATCAATGCAAATGTGTTAAAAAATGAAACAAGACAAATATTCCTATTATATAATTAATTTAAAATATATCACTTATAAAGTATAACATTGTCTTCACGTATTTTTAGTGAGTAAAGAAAAAAAATTAATCATCCAATGATCTTTATACATTTTTATCATTTTTTTTAATGCACATAGCCAATTTGTCCAAGCAAATTGATTAAAAGAAAAAATAAAGTAAAAAGGTCATTTACCTAATTGTAGACAATATGTGTAGGATTGGAAGAAAAAGATGATGAAGTATTATATCAATGTTTGTACTTCCTTTAATTAAAAGAGAAAGAATTATATGTGATGAGAGAAAGAAAAGTCTAACAATAATAAAAAAGTCTTTTAAAATCTAAAAAACTTGGATAAGATTAGCAGATAAGTAATTTACTACTAAAATAAGTAATTTGATGAAAAATTTAATAATTAATATTTTAATATATTTATTATTTGTTATTTGTTATATATATAGATAATATTAATCATTGATTTTGTTATCAATAACTAAAATTACTTACTTTATCCTTAAAAATGAATAACTCCCTTCGAAGAACTAGATTAAAGAAAACATTTGTTGTGTGGATAATTTTAGAAAAAGATATAGAATCTCACTTTTTTTTAGGGGAGGATAGTGTAACATCCTAAAAATTATTTAATTATTTTTTTAGAAAATAAATTACATCATTATTATTATTATCAATTTTATTTTAATTATTAATTGCTGCAGGAAATTATTTTATTAAATAATTGCATTTTGAAACTGAAATATTATTATTATTGTTATTATTCTTAATGATGGCAGAAAATTAATTTAGTATTTAAATATTTACATTTAATTTTATTTTAATGGAGAAACTGATGGTTTTATAAACTGATGAGACAATAATCTGAATTATTTTCATTTATTAATTTAATTAATTGAATTAACGGGGGAGGCTGATGGGCAGGTCGAAGTTGACCCGACCTAGCTAAAATATTAGACACGGGTTAATCAGTTTACCCTAATTGGTGTTTTGCACGTCAGACAGCCAGACCTAAAGGAGAGAGAACACAGACCTACAAGGAGGAGGAGCTAGGGTGTTCAGATTGTCTTGGAGCCGCATCAGATCCTCGCTGTTATTCGCATCTAAGGTACGGGGGAGATGGGTTTGGTTATATGTGAATGTGGGGGGTGTACGGGTAGTGAGGGCAATCCCTAAGTCCCTCTAGGATCTAAATTCTCAAATTTGTTTGGTTATTATGTTCTAAAAATGTTTTAATCGGTAGAAAAGAATCGTCAATGTGTACCGTGGTTTTGGTTGACTTAATTGATAATGTAATCAATTGTCTTTAGTGTGAAGGAAAACCTCTAGAGGGAATCCCAAAGGAACATGTTTTCTTCATTATGCTTCCAAGTATGCAGAGATGTCAGTTCTATCTCACTATTTGGGTTTCATTTACATAAGAAAGAGCAGGTAGGGTCTTCCCTAGGCCCTTATTAATAATTGTTATTGTATGGTGTCTGGTGGTATTTGAAGGGGGATTAAATTCTTGGATTAACGTTTTGCCTTAATGTGATTTTCGTTTGAAATTGTATGGTTAATCATCTTAATTACTTGATTCTCGTGGTTGTTCATGGTTATTCATGGTTGAGGTTTAATTTGGGACTCTTGTGTGTAATGGTGAAATTGGGTGGAATTCAATGGTGTTTTATATGCGTTTATGTGCGTTCTTATAAATGATTTATGGCAATGATAGCTAAATTGATATGATTTTGGTATGATTATGGACTGTGTGAATGATGTATGAATCATGAGAATGAGAATGTGGATGAGAATGCATTGGGCATAGACATGAGATGCATGAGAAGTCAGACGTGGCTATAATACCCTGGCCATATGTGGTGTTTAATAGGGACCCTGGCTAAAAGTGGTGTTTAACAGGGTGGACTAATGATGGGGGACATTCATATGCATGGACCATAGGTAGTGTTTAACCATGCTACATACTGGCCATAGGTGGTGTTTAACGGTTATGTAGAATGTCTTCGTATGGGCCATAGGTGGTGTTTAACTATGCGACACACCAGCCATATGGGGTGTTTAACGGTGTGGCCATATTAGTGATAACTAAGGAGATTGAAGAGATTCACCCATGGTGTGGAGTTTCAAATCGAGAATTTTAGGTGTGGTGATGAGCATATGCATTGTGCGAGCATGTGCATTTTGTAAACATGAATGGAATGTGATTGATTTTGAATGCGATGTAACGTGTGATTGATATATGAGTATTCGTTAATTGTTAGTAATTGGGTACGATAATGGGTGAGATTTGGGGTACTATATGCATTTATATATGATTGAATGTTATTTCTCACGGTACTCTCTTGTGGTTTTCTTTTAAGTAATGTTGAGGGCACTCGTGGTGTCGAGTTTTGAAGAGGAGGGGTCTTGCTTTGATTTGTGTGACATTGGGGCTTGGGATTTAGAATAGTGGTTTTATGTCTTTTTATATGTACTTTTGCATCTTAAATATTTGAAAATGATGGGCATATCAATAACTCACTAAATGTATACAGAAATGAGAGTGATTTATATATTTGAAATATGTGAAACACATTAATGACGTGTTTAGATCAACATTAATAATTTATGTGATAATTTTTTATGTGCATTTAATGTTTGAACATGATAATGACCATGTGAACCTTTTATCCTTAATACGAATTGAGTTTCCTTGGTTTTATCTATTATCTTGTGTTCCTTTTTATTTACTTGATTATTTTAATTTAAGTATCTGGGGTAGAAGGGTGTCACATTTAGTGGTATCAGAGCAAGTCGATTCATCGGCCGTGAGTTATGTGTTTACTATGCTTGTGCTGTGCTGAACTGTAATATTGATTGGATGTGATGATTGTCTTGATTGGTTTATCCTATTTTGACTGCTCCACTTTCTGCATCTAAGAAAAGTAATGGCTGGAGAAGGTAGAAACGATCATGCTATTGTCGATGCCTTGATGGCTGTGGCTCAGGCTGTTGGTAATCTCAACGCCAAGAGGTGGACTTGCTTGCTCGATTCCAAAGGAACAATCCACCTATGTTCCGTGGGGGTTACGACCCAGATGGTGCTGCTGATTGGATCTTTGAAGTAGAGAAGATATTCCAAGCTATGGAATGTTCGCTGGTGCAGAAGGTGACTTTGGCCGCCTTCATGCTATCTGGAGATGTTGGCTTCTGGTGGCAGAGTACCCTTTAGAGGATGATTGCTGAAGGTACTCAAGTGAACTGGGATAACTTCAAGAGGCTGTTTCTGGAGAAGTATTTCCCTCATGACATCCGCAACAAGAAGCAGGTTGAATACCTTGAGCTGAAGTAAGGAGATGATATTGTGGCGGACTATGTGTCTAAGTTTGAGGCACTGGTTTGATTCTGTCCTACCTATGAAAGTGTTGTGAATAAGGAAGTAAAGTGTGTGAAGTTCATCAGCGGCCTATGTCTCGAGATCAAGTAGGTATTCAACTATCAAGGTATTGCTCGATTCCATGAACTGGTGAACAAATGTAGGGTGTATGATGAGGACAACCGTGCTAGAGTTGCCCATTATAGGAGCGGAGGATCGATAATGGATCAAAGTAAGCATGACTCATCTAGCAAGAGTAAGCCTTATTCTCGTCCTACTGGAATAATGAATGTTAGAGGAAGCAGTGAAGGTTCAGTTCAGAGGAGGAGTCAAGCTCCAACTATAAGTCAGGCATCTAGGGGAGGAAGTGTGGGTTCTACTCCTCCCATTAATTGTTATAGGTGTGGAAGACCTGGACTTCAGTGTGAAGCTAGAGATGTTACTTGCTTCAGATGTAACGAGCGGGAGCACATTTCTCGTAATTGTCCTCGTGCGAAGCAAGAGTCTGCGGTGGCAAGTGGAAGTGTTAGTGGAAGTGCTAGTAAGCCGAAAGCTACTGGAAGAGTATTTGCCTTGAGTGGTACTGAAGCCGCTCAATCAGATGACTTAATCCAAGGTATGTGTTTCATTGATGGAACTCCTTTGATCATGCTGTATAATTCTAGTGCGACTCATTCCTTCGTATCACATGCTTGTGTGTCTAAACTTAAATTGTCTATGTCTTCCTTGTCCTCTGAATTGATTGTAGAGATGCCAACTAGCAACCCTGTTTCTACTTCTGATATATGCTTGAATTGTCCTATACATATTAATGACAAAGATTTTTTACTTGACTTGATTTGTTTACCTCTAATTATACACATGCATAATTAATAAAAAAATCAATAAATATATTTTTAATAAAAAATACTAAAAAATTAAAAATAATAAAAATATTTATAAAAAGAATAAAAACATGTCTGAATAATATTATGGATAGTTCTGAAAAATATATAAATTTATAACAAATTTAATATGGCTAACTATATTAACCAATTTTTTTAATTATAATAAATTGATTAATTAATTAATTAAATCTCATAAAAAAGATAAAAAAATATTAAAATAAAGATCACCAACCTAATTTTGACATGCTAAATAATAATATTTTTAAATTTTTTTATAATTAGCATCAATCAAATCGACGCTAGTTCTTAATTAAAAAAAATAAAAATATTATGATAACCATGATCCATGCTAAATAACAATTTAAATATATATATATATATATATATATATATATATATATATATATATATATATATATATATATATATATATAAAAATTAATATCTATCAATCCAACACTCGTTCTTAAATTGAGAAAACAAAAATGTTAGCATTGGCCTAGTGTTAATCATGACTCCAATAAATAATAATTTAAAAAAAAATATTATTAGCGCTGCCTTGTCTTTTTCTTCTTAAAATCCTTTTTTTTCTCGTCACTCTCATGTCTCATATTTAACTTACTCTCTTCCTCTCTTCCTCTCCACAATGTCTCATCCCCTTCACTCTCTTCCTCTCTTCATTATTTGTATATTTATTCGTCTTTTTTTTCTCTTCAAATTTTTATTTGTTTTTATTTTTTATTGTTGCTTGTTCAGACGAGGAGGGAAGGTGAGAAGAAGGACAATTTTTGTTGGAACCAAAGAGCCTATTGGCGACATTGTCAGAGTGCTTGTGATGATCGGAGTGCGTAGGACTGAAGGATGAGGATAAAGTGATATTCTATTGATAGTTAATAGATTTTTGGAGGTGGTGGTGCTTCTAGGAGTTGTCCGTTGCCCAAAATTATGATAACAGTGACAATGCAAAGAGAGAGCAAAGAGATAGTATGACGTCTAGCATCGATTATGACGATACTAAATTAGAAGTTATGTTAAATCAGAAAAGGTTGACCCTAATGTTAGTAAATCATTTTAATTTGATATAACTTTCAATTTAACATTAGTCAAGTGAATGTTAACTTAGTTTTGGATATTAAAAGTGGATAATTTCGATTTACTTTAACTGTTTTAGCATTAACTACAAAGTTGATGATAAGTTACATTTAAAGATCGTTTTCATTAAGTAGTGTAAGTTTCTGGTAAATGTTAATTCACTTTTTTCCTTGTAATGAGATACTTTTAGAAGAAAAAGAAAAAGAAAATTATCATGTGATGTTAATATTTAATCTCTTTATTTTTTTATTATTACTTTAATTCTATTTAGTAAGATCTTAATAAATAAGTATGCATCAATCAATTTACTTTATTAGAAGTTAAAAAAGTCATGTATTATTAGTGTAAAATAGTTTTATATAGTCATCTAATCACAATTCATTATGTAGGATAAGTTTGTTAACTTCTATAATAGATATTTTAAAAGTCATTGTAGAGATCCGCTTTTGTCTGGTCTTAGATAAGAAAAGGACAAAAGTGTGGACGGGTTAATTACAAAAAATGACAAAGGAGGAAAGTGGAGTCCATCCTAACAATCGAACCCCTCCCGGTCGTTTCTGCTCAAATTGTACAACAACTGGTACCTCCTTCTGGCAAAATCCGGATTGCAACTAACATGCAGGGACAGGGTCTGAAATGTGTCGTTTTACCCTTGACATGTCCCTGACACCTTTTGAAAGCTAGAGGACAAATCCTAAGATGAAAAAGGAAAATAATGGAGGTATTAAAGGGTCCATGAAGGAAGGGCACGTGGCTGATTATGTATTGCAGACTAGAACAGAGACCTAAGGAGCGGTCTATAAAAGGACCTGAAAACGAAGAGAGGAATGTAAGGATTTTTTTTGGAGAGGAGAGGTCGAAAAAGGGGTCTGAGGGAGAGGGGTTCTGCGAACGTTGAAAGGGGACTTTTAGAGGGTCAGAGGCTGATCTGAAGAGAGGGAAAATTTCAATCCTGAGAGAACATCAAAGCTAGTAGTGAAAGGAGTCTACAGAGGATCTTCGGAAGAAAGACGAAAGGAGTTCATCCATTCTGCAGCGAATAAGTAATCCCTAGATACAAGGTAAATACCTTCGAAATATCCCCTGCGCATACCCATTCAGTGGCCTTAAACTTTAAGCCAACACGCTTCCTTCGTTTAACCCAGCAACAGGCTACAAGTTGTGGGCCGACTTCAGATCGACTCCAGCTCCTATGTAGTAGAAACCGAGACTGACCGAGAGGTGACGTTCTTCGGTCTGACTCCAACATCACACACTTAAGTCACACACTCATCGACACCGAGTTGGCACTCTGACTCGGCCAAGATCATCTAGACCCCATCCCAACATCTAACCTTAAGCCTCCAGCTACACTTTTCTCCAAACTTTTTGGACGCCAATGAAAAGTCCACTTTATCCATCTCTTTGGACGCTAGTGGACAATCCACTTTTTATCTAACTCTTTGGACGCCAATGGACAGTCTGCTTTTTTATCTAACTCTTTGGACGTCAATGGAAAGTCCACTTTCATCCAACTCCCTGGACGCTGATAAGCTCATTTTTAGTCGTCTCAACGTGTATCAAATAAACTAAAGCTAACTATAGCATAGTCAACCCTAGGTCGAATTCTCTCAAGGACACAGTGTGCTTGATTGTGACTTTATGTGAAAGCTGAGTGATACATAACTCAAGTGAGAATGTAGACTCACTCTCAGCTAGATGCCAAGTTGCTCTCAGCAGAGACTAATCCGATATGGACTCGGTAGAGTCTTATCCGACAAGGCCTCGGCTAAGTGCTGACAGACGCAATAGAGTCAGACTTACTCTATTTCAGACTAAAATGCAGGGAACAGGGGGGTTTGGTTATGGACTAAGTAAAGAACAACAATTAAACTATGAATGTAAATGTAGCTAAATTAGCTACTTTTACTGCTACTACTATGTTCATACTAAGCCTCAACAATTGAATCAATTTTGGTTTGTTCATTCAAATTCACGTTCCACATCAACCTTCGGTTTTCTTATGACGATCGCCAAATATTCGTCCATTGTCATATCAAGGATTTACATAATCGCTACCCCATCAGTTGGCAAGGATTAAGTTCATAGTTGATTTTAGGTTCTCTATTAGGTTCTCTAATTGATTACCTACTGAAGTTGTTAAACCGGTTCCAATCGTCCTAGTTCAACATTATCCACATTACTGTATGCAATTGCGACACAACAAGCGGATTGAAATGCAGGAATCGCAAACGTGAAATCGGAATCATAACTATTCAGATTATTAAGAACGAATTACAAACACAGGGTGTGAATTCAGTGGCTTCGTCTTCCACGACGATCGCCATTGTCAAACGGTGATGGTTCACCTCTATTAGCCAAGGTACTGAGGATCAGGTCCACCAGAGTGCGATGGCAAGCCAAGCGGTCCTCTCTAATAACCTTCAGCCTCTCAGTCCTTGACGTGCACTTCCTCAATCGAGAGAAACACCAATACGAGCACCGTGCACCACCATGAATGTGAAAACGAGATAAAATGGATAACAATGGAGATGGAAATTGAGTATGAATTCAACAACCTTTCAACGCGCCCAACTCCTACTATATATACACTAGCTGGTCTTACTAAACACGCTAGATAACGAACTCCTAACTGAAATACAAACTGAGCTTCCTAATCTACCCATTCGTAACTTATGTTGTAAGCTTCTCCAGAAGTGACGTGGCAGTTGAGTTAGACTGGAGCTACAGTGGTAATTGAGCTGGATTCCTAAGTGGATAATGCAATTAGGCTGCTCCTTATTGGGCTGCTGGACCATAGAGTCGGCCAATTCTAGGATGAGTCGGTCTAGCTGGGACGACTCTCCTGGGCCGACGATTCATGATGGGCCGAAGTTATCCAGGTTGATTCTGCAAGAAAGAAGAATGAGTCTTTTATTAGCTAAGGTTCTTGAATTGGCACAGATTTATGATTTCTCTAATTCTAGGTCTATAATATGAATCTCAGCTAAGACTCACTTCTTAGACACTAATTGACCCCAAAAATACCCGTCTTAGATCCCTGTAAGGTATATAAAATGTGACTCATCAGACGCCAATGGAAAGTCCACTTTCATCCAACTCCCTGGATGTCAATGGAAAGTCCACTTTTATCCAACTCCCTGGACGCCAACAGATAGTCCATCCCTTCCCACTTTCAAAATACACATAGCATCGCCAATGCATAGTTGACACTCCAAGTGGGCGGAGTCGGTCTCGACCCCTTCCACCTCAACTTGGTGGAGTCAGTCTCGGCACCTTCCACTCCAACTGGGCGAAGTCGGTCTCAGCACCTTCCACTCCAACTAGGCAAAATCGATCTCTACCCCTTCTACTTCAACTAGATCGAGTCGGTCTTGGCCCTTTCCACTTCAACTAAGACGAGTTGGTCTCGGTCCCCCTCCTACCATCTAACCATCGATGCCTTAGAACTACGTAAACTTTGACTTATTCATTGTAGTAGGAGATACGTAGGAGCAAGAGGAAACTCTTGTCAAGTTCTTCATCCAAAAAACCAAAACATCCTTCACTCACATTTTGTAAATATCTTCCATTCTTAGAAAGGCATAAACTGTAACGTAGAAGTCACATCTCATTTCATGCATCTAATTAGGGTAACTATCCTTGGATAGACATGGTGGGATACTAGTGATCCCTACACGTAACCGACCCTCGAACCTACACTTTGATTCTAGACCAGCCTTATCCAACTCAAGGTTTCCTGGCATTTTCCATAAAAATAATGGTGGTGACTCTGTATTCCTTGTTCCTTCCCCAATGGAGTTTCCATCTATCGCAACCTAGGCTACGACGCGGGTCTGTGAAAAATAGAGGTTTGGAATCCGAGTTCCTTCTGGGGAAGGAACAAGGAATACGGAGTCGCCACCGACATTTTTATGGAAAACACCAGGAAACCTTAGATTGGATAAGGCAGGTCTGGAATCATAGTGCAGGTTCAGGAGTTGGTTACGTGTAGGGATCACCTAGTATCCCAACACGTCTATCAAAAGATAGTTACCCTAACTAGATGCATGAAATGAGATATGACTTCTACATTATAGTTTATGCCTTTCTAAAGAATTGAAGATATTTACAAAAGATGAGTGAGGGATGTTTTTGGGTTTTTTTTGGATGAAGAACTTGACAAGAGTTGTCTCTTGCTCCTACGTATCTTTTACTACAATGAAGAAGTCAAAGTTTACATAGTTCTGAGGTATGGATGGTTAGATGGTACGAGGGGACCGAGACTAACTCGGCCCAATTGAAGTGGAAGGGGCTGAGACCGACTCGGTCTAGTTGAAGTGTCAACTATGTGTCGGCGGGGCTATGCGTGTGTTTCGAAAGTGGGAAGGGATAGATTATCCATTGGCATCCAAAGATTTGGATAAAAGTGGACTTTTCATCGGTGTCCAAAGAAATTAAAGAAAAGGAGACTGTAACATCCTAAAATTTATTTAATTATTTTTAGAAATTAATTACATTATTATTATTATTATCAATTTTATTTTAATAGAGAGGTTAATGATTTTATAAACTAATGAGGCTTTATCTAAATTATTTTCATTTATTAATTTAATTAATTGAATTAACGGGGGAGGTTGACGGGCGGGTCGGGGTTGACCCGACCCAACTAGAATATTAGACAGGGGGTAATCAGTTTACCCTAATTGGTGTTTTACGCGTCAGACAGCCAGACCTAGAGGAGAGAGAACGCCGACCTGCAAGGAAGAGGAGCTAGGGTGTTTAGACCGTCCTAGAGCCGCATCAGATCATCACTATTCTTTGCATCTAAGGTACGAGGGAGATGGGTTTGATCATATATGAATGCGGGAGTGTACGGGTAGTGAGGGCAATCCCTAAGTCCCTCTAGTATCTAAATTCTCAATTTCGTTTGATTATTATGTTTTAAAAATATTTTAATCGGTAGAAAAGATTTGTCAATATGCTTTGTGGTCTGATAACGTCTTGTCCTAATGTGATTTTTGTTGGGAAACTGTACGATTAATTGCCCTAATTACTTGATTCTTGTGTTGTTTATGGTTGTTCATTATTTGAGGCTCTTGTGTGCAATGATGAAACTTGGTTAAATTCAATGGTGTTTTATGTGCGTTTCTGTGCTTTCTGATAAATGATTTATAATAATGATGGTTAAATTAATATGGTTGGGTATGATTGTGGACTATGCGAATGATGTATAAATAAATCATGAGAATAAGAGTGTGGATGAGAATGCATTGAGCATGGACATGAGAGGCATGAGATGCATGAGAAGCCAGACGTGCCTATAATACCCTGGCCATATGTGGTGTTTAACAGGGGGACTAATGATGGGGGAAAATCATATGCATGGGCCACAGGTGGTGTTTAACCATGCTGCACGCCGACCATAGGTGGTGTTTAACGGTTGTGTGGAATGTCTTCGCACGGGCCATAGGTGGTGTTTAACCGTGCGACACACCGGCCCATATGGGGTGTTTAACGGTGTGGCCATCATTAGTGATAACTAAGGGGATTGAGGAGGTTCACCCATGGTGTGGAGTTCCGACTCGAGACTCTTAGGTGTGGTGATGAGCATATGCATTGTGCGAGCATGTGCATTTTGTAAACATGAATGAACTGTGATTGATTTTGAATGAATGAAATGTGATTGATATATGAGCATCTGTTAACTGTTAGTCATTGAGTACGGTAATGGGTGGGATTTGGGGCATTATCTGCCTTTATATATGATTGAATGTGATTTTTCACCGTACTTTCTCTTGTTGTTTTCTTTTAGGAAACGTTGAGGGCACTCATGGTGCCAAGCTTTGAAAAGGCGGGGTCTTGCTCTGATTAATGTGACATTGGGGTTCTAGAAGTTAGAATAGTTGCTCTATGCCTTGATGTTTGAATGACTTATTTTAAAGATGATGATGACTTTAGTTTTCTCAATTATAATGTTTAGATCTAAAACCTCCTTGAAAACTTTGTGCCTACCTTTTAATTACCATGTGAACCTTTTATCCTTAATACAAATTGTGCTTTTTGGTTTTAACTATTACCCTGTCTTCATTTTATTTATTTTATTAATTTAATTTAAGTATTCGGGGTAGAAGGGTGTCACATTTAGTGGTATCAGAGCAGGTCGATTCATTCGGCCGTGAGTTATGTGTCTAACACGTTTTGCATTGCGTTTGTTAGCATGGTTGGACTGATTTGAAAGATGACAATAAATTGTTTGTTCTGTTTTGCATTGTGTTGAATTCTGAGTGATTCATTCGACTAGTGAGTTATGTGTCTAGCATGTGTTAGTGTTTATTTATGTTAAGTGTGACGTACAAGTGCAGTAATCTAGTGTATTTTAAGGAAATGTTGAGGTAATATAGATGTTCCTTTGTTGGTTGTTGTATCAAGCATCCTTATTGCTAACTACGATCTATTGAGCCTGATCACCTCAATATGTTGTTAAAGGCAAAAAGGGCTCTTGGCGAGCCGGTGGATCAATTGATTTGAAATGTTTTCTTTTGAAGAATGAACATTTTGTTGTGACTAGCTTAAGTAGCTATTTATTTTGGATGTCTGTGAAGTTTGAGGAATGAGTTCCTCATCCTTGTTCTAATAAAATTGGAAAGTGATGATGTGATGTGTTTTATTGCTGTATTTATTATTATTTTTTGTGTTTTTGGTGCTTACTATTATCTTAATCTTAATAGATTAAGATGGCAGTAAAGAGAGTGTGAAGATTCATGCTTCACAGCTCATGACAAGGGCCTTAAGTAATTAATGAGTTAGAGGGGATACTTGAGGGTAGCGCTTCAGACTATTAGAGATTAACATGCTAAATTATTTGAGTGTGACCTTTGGTTAGAAGAAGTGAGTTCTCTAGGTCATGTAATCTTTAGAAGAAGTATAGGGGTAGATCATTCTGAGGCAGAAGTTGTTCTTAAGTGGGAGATCCCTTAATCGGTGAGTGAGCATAGAAGTTTTCTTGGACTAGTTGGTCATGAGAGAAGGTTTATCTAAGTTAGCTTGACCTTAATGGAGTTGGCTAGGAAGGGAGTTGTTTTGGGTAGAATAGTTAGTGTGGGTATAGCTTCCAAACCCTTAAGGAGAAGTTGACTAGTGCACCAGTTTTAGTATTGTCAAACCTTAGTGAACCTTTTGTAGTATATTGTGATACTTCTAGGATGTGTATAGGTGGAGTGCTGACGCAAGAGGGTAGAGTGGTAGCTTATGCTTCTAATCCAGGAGAGGAATTACCCTACCCATGATCTTGAGTTGGCGGCTGTAGTGTTCATTCTTAAGATTTGGAGACCAGAAGGCTTTAAAGTTCTTGAAGTGTCAAGGATTTATGGCCATGATTCCCTTATCTTCATGGGAACCATTGCTTTCACCCATTGATGACGCTGGAGAGAACCCATCAGTGGATACAGAAGGTGACATGCAACAACGGTTCTTTTTAACAGATGAATAAGTTGGGTGACAACATTTTTCTGGGGTGATTTCGTTGGTTATTATTTTGTGGTTAGATGGAGGAATAAGGGAACAATTGCAAGCATAAGGGTTGCTATTAGGGGTATCATTTTTCACTATTGAAAACTCAGTAAAGTTGCTATAGGGTGAACACAAACAAGTGGAGCCATTTATGCAGGAATGAGAGTTCAACGATGAAAATTCCCGAGAGAGAGTAGTACAACTAGTTAGATTTCTCTATCAAACATTTTCTGCAATAACAGTCATTGCTAGTAAGAAAGGTACGATATTTGTGTGCCATTGTGCATTTAGAAACCTTACCTCTTGCTTTGACAGTTTTGCTTTCCCCATTGACTTCATTTGAAAACAGAGGAACTCTTTTGGTGGGAGCTATTGAGGCATTTCTTTTAACTCTTCTTGACATTGTGGTGGCCTAAATGGAAAGAGGCATAGCGGATTTTGTTAACGATTGTTTAGTTTGAGAAAAGCTTGAGTAGCATCTAAGGATACTAGTCCGAACTATTGAGATGAGTCATGGTATAGTTGTTTAATAAAAGTTAAATGGAAGATATGAGTTCTTTAAGTTATGTGATCTTTAGTGTGAGAACCCAATAGTCAGCCTTTTAAGGTAGGAATTTCTCTTAAGTTAAAAACCTTGCATTAGTGAGTAAGATTATAAATTTTCCTGGGATTGGACAAATACCGTGGTGAATTCCTAGACGTATTCCTTAAGTTAGCATAGTCTTTAACTCAAGAATCTAGGAAGGGAGCAAGGTTTAGGTGGATTGATAATTTGGAATTAGTTCCTAATGTCTTGGAGAAGCATTATATAGCATGCCAACCTTAGTATTACCTGACCTTAGTTATTGAGAAGAGTATTGTTACTAGATAGTGAGGATGTATTTTAATCCTACAGACAACTGGGAGTTGTAAGACGAATTATGTGACCCCTAGCTTGGAGGTAGTAGCAGTAATGGCTACTCTTAAGATTCGAAGACACCACTTGCATGATTTTAAGTTGATATTCTCGATGGCGTAGAAACACTAAGTGGAAATTCAACTAGTAGGAGAGGAACCTAAAATAGATGAGGTGATTGGAATTTCCAAATGACCAAGGTTTTAGGAAGCCATCGCTAGGTAGAATCAAGACAGTAGAATATGTCATAAATAGGAAATCCTTTCGCATCCTTTCGTGCGATTAGAGGGCATGATCTGTTAGCTAGTTAGAACACCCATTTTAGTGGATAGAAGAGAAACCATAAGACGAGGGAATATGATTTTCTAGATGGCATTAAGTAATTTAGAAATGGAGTTATGTACTTAGTAAGTCTTAGAAGAGGATCGTACGGTAGATTTAATATCGAATCGAGGTGGTATAGATGCCTGAGGATCTTTGGAAGATGTTTTGGCAGCTTAAATCATGGGAAGAGTGGATAAGTGTGAGCACCTATTTGGTTGACAGGTTGGAATCCTAGAGTTATTTTAGAACTTGGGGGAGAGATTTTGTTAAACTCGAGGAATCTAATTGGATTGGGTTCAGTCTACCACTTCACTCGTGCCACGTACACAATAATTGCACATGTTTCAACTCTGGACGCATAAGTAATCGAACTAACTTGTTTGAAGGTTAAAAGAAGACTAGGTATGAGAATTGATACTAGAAATTGTGAAAGATTTAAGGTTAACTGGTTTAGAGAGGTGAGATGATTATTTAGCCAATGCAAATCGAGGAAGGACTGTCGTTAGAAACACTAAATGAGTAAGGGAGGCAATTGTAAGGGGGTATGAGAAGTACTTATTTCTATGTAAATTCGAGGACGAATTTTCTTTTAGGAGGGGAGAATTGAAACATCCTAAAATTTATTTAATTATTTTTAGAAATTAATTACATTATTATTATTATTATCAATTTTATTTTAATAGAGAGGTTAATGATTTTATAAACTGATGAGGCTTTATCTAAATTATTTTCATTTATTAATTTAATTAATTGAATTAACGGGGGAGGCTGACAGGCGGGTCGGGATTGACCCGACCCAGCTAGAATATTAGACAGGGGTAATCAGTTTACCCTAATTGGTGTTTTACGCGTCAGACAACCAGACCTAGAGGAGAGAGAACGCCGACCTGCAAGGAAGAGAAGCTAGGGTGTTTAGACCGTTCTAGAGCCGCATCAGATCATCACTATTCTTTGCATCTAAGGTGCACGGGAGATGGGTTTGATCATATATGAATGCGGAGTGTATGCGGGTAGTGAGGAAATCCTAAAGTCCTCAGGATCTAAATTCTCAATTTCGTTTGATTATTATGTTTTAAAAATATTTTAATCGATAGAAAAGATTTGTCAATATGCTTTGTGGTCTGATTAACGTCTTGTCCTAATGTGATTTTTGTTGGAAACTGTATGATTAATTGCCCTAATTACTTGATTCTTGTGTTGTTTATGGTTGTTCATGATTTGAGGCTCTTGTGTGCAATGATGAAACTTGGTTAAATTCAATGGTGTTTTATGTATGCGTTTACGTAGCTTTCGATGAATGATTTATAATAATGATGGTTAAATTAATATGGTTGGGTATGATTGTGGACTGTGCGAATGATGTATAAATAAATCATGAGAATAAGAGTGTGGATGAGAATGCATTGAGCATGGACATGAGAGGTATGAGATGCATGAGAAGCTAGACGTGGCTATAATACCCTGGCCATATGTGGTGTTTAACAGGGGGACTAATGATGGGGGAAAATCATATGCATGGGCCACAGGTGGTGTTTAACCATGTTGTACGCCGACCATAGGTGCTGTTTAACGGTTGTGTGGAATGTCTTCGTACGGGCCATAGGTGGTGTTTAACTGTGCGACACACCGGCCCATACGGGTGTTTAACGGTGTGGCCATCATTAGTGATAACTAAGGGGATTGAGGAGGTTCACCCATGGTGTGGAGTTCCGACTCGAGACTCTTAGGTGTGGTGATGAGCATATGCATTGTGCGAGCATGTGCATTTTGTAAACATGAATGAATTGTGATTGATTTTGAATGAATGAAATGTGATTGATATATGAGCATCTGTTAACTGTTAGTAATTGAGTACGGTAATGGGTGTGATTTGGGGCATTATCTGCCTTTATATATGATTGAATGCGATTTCTCACCGTACTTTCTCTTGTTGTTTTCTTTTAGGTAACGTTGAGGGCACTCATGGTGCCAAGTTTTGAAAAGGCAAGATCTTGCTCTTATTAATGTGACATCGAGGTTCTAGAAGTTAGAATAGTTGCTCTATGCCTTGATGTTTGAATGACTTATTTTAAAGATGATGATGACTTTAGTTTTCTCAATTATAATGTTTAGATCTAAAATCTCCTTGAAAACTTTGTGCCTACGTTTTAATTATCATGTGAACCTTTTATCCTTAATACAAATTGTGCTTTTTGGTTTTAACTATTACCCTGTCTTCATTTTATTTACTTGATTATTTTAATTTAAGTATTCGGGGTAGAAGGGTGTCACAGACTCAATAGTCAATGACAGTCTCAACAGTTAGTGGAAAAAAAAAATAGAGTTAATGGTTAGTAAAAAAAAGAGTCAATATATTAAAGAAACAAACGCGGCCACTAATACTTATACACGACACTCTACAAATTCGGGTTTGGCTACTATTTAGACTAGAGACACTAGGAACATAGAACGTGTGTCCCCGACAACGGCGCCAATTTGATAGGTCGAGATTTAGTTGTCATTTATTCTATCAAAATACTAGATTCTCCTATGTTATGGGTAGCACAGGGTCAACCTAGGTTATTCTTCTCAAGGACACGTGGTTCTTGTATTTTTTAGGGTGCAAGGCTAAAAGGATTCCTAAACTGGTTATGTAGGATGCAAACTCATGGCAAGTAAATGTAAATGGGGGGTTTTGCGTGAAACGTAAAGTATAGAAATTTAAATGGCTATCTAGGAAAGAAAAGGCAACTATATCTGACTACACTACTCAGAACATATATTTAACATACCGAGTACAATGGGATAAATACAATGGTTCTGTTTCAGATTCCTAGCATGCAAGTGTTTCCTCGCCAACCTATTTCCTCGCCAACCTATTTCCTAAGGCAACCTATTCGTCCGTTAGTGACTAAGGGCTTACACAACCACGACCTTGAGTTAATAGGAAGTAATCTCGTGGTTGGCGTAGGTTATCTAAAGATTACCTATAATATTACTTAGGCAGGTTCCAACCTGACCCTGATCTTAGCATGGTCTATTCTTATCATGCACAATCAGAACAAAATCAAGAATAGGTTAAACTATAGGAATTACAAACATACAAGTGCAAAGAAACATATTCATTCATTGATTAGCCCAAGATACCGATACAAGGAGTGAATTCAAGGGAAAAGGGATGGTCTCAGCTTCCCACGACGATCGTCAGTGGTAACTGCAGTGTTCAACCAAATGAGAACAAAGAACATTATGAGAGGCGGTACCCTCTAGAGTATGCCATGAAGACAGACGAATCTGTCCCTCCTGGTCAGTCTATCTCTAGCAACTCTGCTCAACTCAAACTCTGTCCTACATTCACTCGAGCCTGAATGAACGTCACTGAAGCACCATTGAACAAAGATGTTGAAATGGAAATGGAGGTGCATACGAGCATATAGGGCATGTTTATCAATAATATGGGCTACTTGCTAAATAAACTAGCTCAACTTCCCTATTTATACATGTATAGCCTAACTAACTTTCTAACAAAAATAACTGTCATAACCGTCTTACATAACAGAAATAACAGTCTTGTGGTAACAAAATTAACAGACTAACTAACTAACAATTTTCCTAAATGAACACATGCTAGAATTTCCAAAGTGGAGTCTGTCTCTACTTTGTTGGGACGGATCCAAACGGATGAGAGTCAGCACATGGAGTCAGCCTCTCAAGAGTCGGCATCGGTTAGGAATCAACATTTAGTTTATATGCAGACACGGAGTCGGCCTGCGAAGTAGGCTCTGTAGGAGTCAACATGTGACTGCTGGTGCTAGAGTCGGCCTTGCGGAGTTAGCTTGGTCCGGTCGGAATGCTTTCGGTTGGGCTGGAATTGGTAGTCTAGAGTCAACATGCGAAGCCTTCATGTGGAGTCAGCCATGCAACTGTTTGAGATGCCTTCAATTGGCTGAGACGCATCCAGTCTCGGCTGTGATAGCCGGGAGGACTAGGTCTCAGTCTCGGTTAGAACGGTTTAGGACACTAGTTTTACTTGCAAAATAAGATTTCTCTTTTTGTTAGCTAAAATCAGCAAATTAGCATGAATTTGTATTTTCCTATTTTAACCTTAGAAAACTGAATCTTAGCTAATACATAATTCTTAACTATAATTTAGAGTCTATTCTACCCATCTAAAGACCTTATTAAGGGGCTAAAATAGGAATTATCATGGATCTATTATCCAAATTGGCTAGTACACAAAAGGGGGACTCAATAGAGCGGTTATCTAGGAAACAATTAGCCAACCAACCATCAAGCTAGCAAATGTATGCTCAATTAGCTACAACACCTCCTGGAAGGACCCCATAGAGGCTTTCCTCCAAATAGAAGAAGCACCTAGCGATCCTTTAACAGCCATAAAACTCAGAAGGGAAACCACCAAATATACTTAATATCCCAATAGTTGTATAGGAGGGGATTTTTTTTAACCCCTTTTAAAATGTTTAGACCCTGACGAAACTAAATATGCCATGAAGGAAGTTCATGAGGGGATATGCGAGACCCCTATTGGCGGCCAGGCATTAGTAAGCAAAGTTGCTAGAGCCGACTACTATTGACCAATTGTGATCTCAATATGCATGGACGAATATTAGATGATTATCTAAGAAAACAAAGTTGATATGAAACTGCAACCTTACTGGAACTATGATAACAAATTGCATGATGGAATCCTTGGATTGATGTTACACCATTTTGTTAAGATTAATTTCGTTTTGTATCAATTCTGTTTTGTATGATTACTTGTTTTCCATAATTTTGTTTCGCTCAAACCCCCTTTTTCTACATACCATTTTGGTTCTGATCAAGAAGATTAGGCACAACAAAAGTGTGTCCTTGTGAGAATCGACCTAGGTTGACCCCTACACTATAAAAATAAAGGGAAATTTAATGATTTGATAGTGTGTCGACAACATTATCATTTGTCCACTACGTTTGACAAAGGAAATTGGCAACTCTAGATGGAGGGATTATGAGGACGATTGGCCAGAAAAGATCCCCAATCTCCAATAGATGACGAAGTCATATCCCTTAAGGCTGCCTCGGGGCAGCAATCTTTTCCCTAGAATAATGAAGCTGAGTTTCAGTTACTTCCTGAGGCCGTTTCCTGCTTGCCCCATCATAAGAAGCAGGGCCAAAAGCAACCTCAATGGTGGTGGCCGACTGTGAATCCAATGCAGCATTTGGTGGGATTAATGCTTTGTTTGAGATATCCTCGGGTGACCCGACCGGAAGGGGATGAGAGATGGCAATTGGTTGAGTAGAGACGGTTGGAACTTGAGAGGTAGTGACAGGTCAAGTAGAGGCGACCAAAAGAGAGGCAACCTCAATGATAGTAGAAGGAGCTAAAGAAACGAAAGTTGCCATTTTCTTCATAGCCTTAAGTTTGGAGGGTGTATACCTTGTTGCAAGAGAAAATAACCATTAATAAAATAGAGTAATAGTTCAATACAGTGGGGGAAGAAGGGGTCGCCCGAGGGGTTAGTTAGGAGATTAGGACCAACATCTCCAGGGAAAATGCGAAAAAATCAGTCCTTAAAAAGCTTATAACTCTCACGAAAGGGCTTCAACAGCTTACATCTCGGTCGGCTACTTAAGGAAGACCACCCCACCTTCTTTAAGCATGGATTGAGAAAAACCAAAAGTAGATGCCTAGAAAGGGTGCCTATTTGAAATCCTCACTCAGCAGCATGAAGGCCCGAACAAAGGCCTTGCTATTAGGATGAACCTAAGTAGGTGCAATATTCAAGGTGCGAAAGAAAGGCCAGCTCAAACTAAGTAAAGGGCAGGCATATCCCTAACTTAAAGGGCAAGGTCTCATATAGGTAAAAGAAGGGTGCTTCATCAATAGCTGGCAACCAAGGCCCTTGACAACAAATGGCGATGACCATCCCCTTAATAGAGTCAGGATTGGTATATATCGAGAATACTTTAAGAGCATTCTCGTCAATTCAGTCAGATGAAGTCCCCTCACGGAAGACCTCCTCCTCTAGGTCCTCATCAGAGGCCACATTTCCTTCTAACGCCCGATACAAGATGTGAAATGATTGACCCCCTCCCTCTAAGGAATTGGAGGAAGTCGAGGGAGAGGTTTCCCATGTAGAGGGGTTGGTCATCTCCTCACTAAGGAAGGAAGAAGCAACGGATAGCCCTTCAAAGGCAACTCCTCCTACGACAAAAATCATGCGAGGGTCAAAGCAAAGACCCATAGCAAAAGTGTCACTCCCGGAAAAGGGAACTCGAAGGAAAATATTAACTTAGAAGCAAAAAAATAAAAGGTGAAAAAATCGAGAAAGTTACCCATTTTTGCCATGTTTGATGACGAGGAAAGTGGAGAGACGAAGACTACACTAAAAGAAGAGAACACTTGGAGATGACGAGCAAAGAAAGAGGAAAGACAAAGCACCCAAAGCCAGGAGAAGTAGAGATATCAAAGAAATATCAGGAAAAGGTACGAAGACATGGGAAGATGAAGGGACTAATGACGAAATTGAAACATCTTGAGCATACCCCATTAATCAAAAGGGGGACCGCGGAAGTTACCAAGGTCCTGATCTAATGACTCACAATGAAGCATCGCAAAGCACGATCTACATCCAAGGGCAGGGAGAGAAAATGCCAATCACCCATAATAACGGCACTAGCATGTGCATCGAAGGAGCAGCTGTCAAGTGCCATGACCTCAGCAACACCCTAGGCAAAAACGGGGGCTCCTAACCTTATGTACACAAATTGACCATCCAACCGACCACTCGTCTCTCCTGAATGGTAAGATTCCCTATTGGACCGGCCATACTTAAAACTAAGTCACGAGAAACACTTGAGGGGCTATATACTAGTCATCTTATGAATCTCCTAGGCATCTGAGCTCATCCCAACCGATTGCACGAAGTAACTATTCGATAAAGTGACTACACTATGATTGATGCTTGAAGGGTTGTGTACCAATCAGCTTATGGACCTCCCAACCATCCAAACCATCACGATCTACCTACCGAAGATGACCAACATAGTATATGGACATTTAATGCCTATAGAGGACTTGATGTAAGCAAGAGTCATGATGAATGGTCCTTGACCCATGGAGGAAGGTTTCCTAACTCTTGACAGATACGACATTTGGTAGGCTTGCTAGGGAAAGGAAAACACGCAAGGAAGTAGCCTACGTCTCATCAACCACCATCATTTCTAACGGACTAAGAAAAAGGTAGATGAAATATAAATAATAAGGTCAAAACTGTGAAGGAAGGATTGACTCATACTATATACACTCTATAACTCTCTTAATCAACAACCCTAAATTATAGATGTGAACAATAATAAAATAAAATAAAAATAAATTTAGAATTTTAAAATTAGTTTAACTGTACGACTTAACAAATTTAGAGTTTTAAAATCCTAAACTTTTAAATTTAAACATCAAAATAAAAAAGTTAAATCAATTTAGTTGAATTTAATTGACTAATCGACTTTGAAGTGAAATTACTATTGAATTTTTAATTTATATATTTTTAAAATATGACCTAAGCCAACAAACATGTAGCTCACAAGGAATTTCTGACTTGGCGGTTATTTTATACTTTAGCATATAGGGAGATTCATTTTAATATTTCTAATATATTTTAATTAATTTTGTCTTATTTAGTAATATTATTTTTAAAATATTATTCTATAATTAATATTTTATTTTTATTGACATTTTACTTTAATATTAAATTTTAATAAAAATAAAATAAAATATTTTTGAGTAAATTAAAATTATTAATTAATTTTAATTTTTTGAATTAACGCGTATTTTTTTGTTTTTATATTTAAACTCGGATGAAGTTTTTTCTTGGGTTGTCTTAAAATTCAGATGGAGCAAGACGAGATTATTTGATGGAAGCGTTATTAAGTTGAAAGAGCGTAATACCTGGAGGTGTCATTTTTCAGTGGAAAAATGTGGGCCCTAGCTTCTGAACCCGCTCAGTCCTTGCCGCAAAGAACAGCAGAATGCCAGTAATTAATTTCTGCGTTTAATAATGCAACAACGTACGCCTACGCCATGCTGGTATAGGATCCAATGTAACCACAAAAAGTGACTTTTATATTATGGGTTCATTTTTAATCATTTTTTAATATGTATTTATAAGAAAAAAAAAATAACTTCTATAAATTAAAATTAATTTGTATTTTAAAATTTTTAATTAAAAAATATTTATAAAAATTAAAATATATCAATTAATTTTACTTTCTTATTTTTTTTTATAGGAAAGAGTTTATCCCTCTTTCTGGAATGAGCAACCTAGATTATTGTAATTTGTAAATAAAAACTTGATATAGATATGGAGATAAAATTGGTCACAAGTTATACGTGCGTGGCCAACTTTATACATATAGTTTTTGTATTTAAATTTTATTTAAAGTACGTACTTAGACTTATATCACTAAACAACTGAATGAATGAAGATTAATTTTAGATTTTGAAAGTGTAAAATATAATTTTATTTTTAAATAATTGATTTTTATTAAAATTGATTTGTTTTTAGTAATGTAAAATATTTCATCATGCATTGATGAATTAAACTTAAATTCTCATAAAATGTAGAAGTATGAATTTTTTTAGTTTTATATATATATATATATATATATATATATATATATATATATATATATATATATAATTAAAAAATCAATTTTAATAAAAATAAATTCTGATAAGATATTAAAGAAGTATGAATCCGTCAATAAATATACCACCTGCTAATAGCCCATCCTTAAATATACATATACCACTGTCAACAATATTTTGATTTGAGTGAATCCAGGTTGAAAATTTTTAACTAAAGTTTAAATTTTTTGTATAAAAAAATAATATGATTAAAAAGATAGATCTTGTTAAGAATAGTTGGTTAAATTTTTAATAAAGATTAGTTATTAATAAAATTAATACATATTTTGTATTTATAATTATAATATAATAAAAAAACTTAAATATATTTGTAATTTTTATAAAATAAGTAAATTTTTATTTTAGTTTCAATATTTGTTTTTATCAAATATAGATTGATTTTATTAATCTTATGGTTTATAGTATATATATATATATTAACTTTCATATATTATAATTTGATTTGATTGATTTAAGTTTTTATTATAATTATTATTAAAATTATTAATCGATTAATTTTTTTACAAATGTTTCATAAATAGAAGTATATATTATATAATTATAATAATTATGACATGTTTTATCATAATAAATCACTAATTTTTAATTTAAATTAATTATTTAAATTATATAAATTAATTATTTGTTTGATTAATTAATTTTTTTTGCACAATTTTTTTTGTGTAAAATCATTTTGTTAGTAAGCAATATATAATACTATATATAAAAGAAAATAATACATAATACTGCTGTCAAAATTAACTTACATACTAATTAATTAGTATAAAAATATATTGTAAACTTATTGGTATAAAATTAAAAAATAACTTTTTTTTACATATTTTATATACTGTTTACTAACAAAATCACTTTTCTCGTAAAAAAAACTGTGTATATTTGATTTAATAGAGGTTTGTATTCTTTTTATGAGTTTTATATTTTAATTGATTGATTAAAATTAAAAAATAACTAATTAATTAGTATAAAATATGTCAAATAAACATAATTATATGTATTTTTATTATTAATAACTGAAAATGTGTAAAAATACATATAATGTTGTTAATTTTGACATATTCTATACTAATTAATTAGTTAATTTTTTAATTTTAATCAATAAATTAAAATACAAAACTCATCAAAAAAATACAACATCTGTTAAATCAAATTTACTTAATTTTTTAATTTTATAAAAATAAAAGTTTACAATATATTTTATACTAATTAATTAGTTAAATAATTTAGTTGAAGACTTTTATACAAATAAAAGTATTATACATTATTTTCTTTAGTACATAGTATTATATATTGCTTACTAACAAAAACAACTTTACACAAATAAAAAATTGTGCATAAAAATTAATTAATCAAACAAAAAACAATTCAAATAATTTAAATAATTATTTAAGTTAAAAATTAGTAAATATATTACGATAAAATATGTCAAAATTATTATAATTATATATAAATATATTTTACTATTTATTATGAAACATATTTAAAAAGCAATTGGTTAATAATTTTAATAATAATTACAATAAAAACTTAAATCAATCAAATCAAATAAAGTAATTTAGTTTGTTGGTTAAATTGTTTATGTTAAAGTTTCTATATATTAAAACATTATAAATCAAAAGATTAATACTTATTAACTATTAGGTGGAAGTATTTAATGTATTACCTTATCAAACAAGAGAAGTATTATAATGAAAGAATAAAATAAGTAAATCTTGACCATATAATTATACATAAATTATAATATGTATACGTGATCATGTGAGTATTTAATAACTTTTAATCTCAAACTTCTATATATGAAAATATGATCCAGATTACTCAATTCGACATCTCATTATAAATACTCATATTGCTTGATAAACCATATATATATATATATAATTGAAGGTCAAGTAATCATCTAATTGATACTTACTGGTATTTGTAGTATTATATATGCTTATTTGTATAGATCCTTAGAAATAAAAAATTAAATTTCAGATTTTAGAAAGATAAAAATATTTTACAAAAATCATAATTAAAATTTATTTATTTTACAGAAAATAAAATCAATAAATTTAAATTTTAAAAAATAAAAAATATTTTTTTTTACAAAAAACCAAAACCGAAAATCCCACGTTCCATAACAACTAAAAATATATTTTAATTTTAAAAAATCTATATACATGAGTACTTAAGTTTGTGCTTGCTCACTGTACACCACTATAGAGTTACGGGTATTATATTATTTACATTAATTATTTTGCATTTGTGTCGGCAATATAATCTTCCACAAAGCTAAAGATTAGTTAAAGGGCGTGTTATAAGTATCGTAGAGGTAATAATTAAAAAATAAAATAATTCTATTAAAAATCACCTTAAAATATGATAAAAGTGTGTTAATAATATTTTTAGTAATTTTTAATTCTTTAACAAGAATTTAAGAATATCGTTTAATATTAGTTAAGAATTTATTTGTTTTAAAGTTATGTAATATTAATTTTAAACCATAAAACATAATTATGACGTGTATCTAAATTCATTTCAAATATATGATTACATTCATTAGAATATATATTTTATTATAAAAGGAGAGAATTGATTTTCTAAAATCAAAATAAATAGGAGCTAATTAATAAATGAAGTTGGAATGACTTGTTGTCACTTGTCACGCATGGAAGAAACTGAGTCCTATCTATGGTCTTAAATTTAATTTTTATATAATTCAAATTTTTACGGAAAAATATTTTTAGAGTAATTTCTTGTGATAATACTATCTTTAGAGTATTAGTTATATAATTAAAAATTGATTTTTTAATTAAAAATATTATTAATATACTCTTACTTTAATTTTTAATGTACAACTTGTAACATTATCTTTAATAGAAGTTTTCTATCTGTTAATTTCTTAATCAATACCTTAAGAATTTATAGTGAAAACAACCTGGACACATCTCCTTTGTAGGTAAGCTCCTAACTACCGAATATATGAGAAAGATTAGGGTCCACCAGTCAACTTTATCAATCAATTATAATCAAAATCACCATTAATGTGAAGTTAAGAATAAGAAAGTTTGGACAAGAGTAAAGCCCAAGACTTTAGTCATAAGAAGCAATGCATCTTATCCTTAATTAGTTGACTCTTTATGCCCCAGCCCCCATTAAGAACCACTCCTTTTGTTGTTGTTGATAAACCACTTTTCATTTCAGTGTCACAAGAATATTAAGACCATTTTTTCCCAATTAATATATCCCAACCTTTGCGTGAACTATCATTACATATTTATTTCTTAAATATAATAAGAGAAAATAACCTGATAGTATATATTTTTATATAATAAATATGGTGACTTTTATAATAATTCTTAAAAATCATATAATAAGTGATTTATAATTAAATGATAGTATATAATATAAAATTGTGTATGACTATTAAATTTGTATAATAAATATTTTTTCACTGACTTTTTATTAGGATTGAACTTAAAAATCATATAAACTACTTAAGTTTCTGTGATTCTAGTAAAATATTTTAAGATACTGGTAGCATAATTTTTAGTAAAATAATGGTTAATAAAAGTTTTCTATTATTAATTCTTGATAATAGTGTCAATGTCTAGCTGAGAACAAATAAAATCAAACTCAGTTGTACGTGGATATTGTAAATCTAATATTCCACATAGAAAATTGTTTAATGAGATAATGTTATGTTATTGTTAAGCCGCGTGATGGTTAAGGAACAGACAGAAGGACCTGCGATCTTCCGGTCCGTTGGATGAAAGCAAACTGAGGTGCTACACCCAACAAAATCCCATCAACTCATCAACCACCTGCACAGCCAAGCATGCAAAGCCTGAGATTCTTATTTGCAGGCATCTATATACTATATAGTCCCAAATTTCTTACACTATAATTATTGCATGTCATTCTTTTATTTCTCATTTTTAGATTCCCTTAATTTATTATTTATTTAATGTTGGTATTTTATATTTAATCTTGTTAATTTTTATAGCTATCTTTTTTATATTTTTTAAACAAATAATAATCATAAATACAATACTTTTTAATAAAATAAAAATTATTATTTATTATATATAGTTTTTTAAATGGAGAAAAATAAAAAATATGCAGTAATATATGTTCATTTAATATTATTTTTTTCTTAATTATAAATTTATCCTTAAAAACTCTAATAAAAAGAATATTTGAACATTTTGTTTGATTTTTCCATATATTTCATTAATAATGTATTTGAATTTGATTTGTTTACCATATTAACAAAGGAAACAATAAAACTTTTATAAATACATTTATAATAAATGTTTTATTTAACTTTTCAATAGCTAATGAATTATTTAATTTTATTGAGTGGAATAATAAAATCTTAATGAAACAAATAACAAGTAATGAAGTTTGAATTTACAATCTAATTAAACTAATAATTGTACTGGAAAATCGCCTAATCATCAACGTTGACAAATGGTTGTTAATGTAACCTTGGTTAAAAAATATAGATAAATTAAATACATTGAAAAATAATTTATATTGTTTGTTTTAATTGACTTTATTATAATAAATCAAATAATTTCTTATGAACATATGCTTGACTTCAATACATTTTATTGATTATTTTTAATATTGTATTTATAATATTTAATTTTAAAAAACTATACTTACCTCTTAAATGGAAAAAAATATGAATAAAATATTTGTATGAATTATGAATTTAAAAATATTTTATTTATTTATTTCAAAGACCCATAAAATTCCTTAATATGTGATGACCTATTAATAAAGAAAATATTTTATTTATTTAATATTTATGAAAGAAAAACAAATATACAATTTTCACATATATAATAAGATTATTTAAAAATATAACATAAAATATTTTTTTTCATATTATATAAGGTAAAATAAATGCCAAAATGTGAATTAAATATAATTATATAAATAAAGTGTTAAATAAATTAATCTAAATCTTAAATAGACAAGATATATATTAAGTTTTAAATAAGTGTATATAAGTCTCGAATAAATGAAAATTTCAAGTAATATAATAATCACAAGTTTCAAATGAAATATGATGATGTGATAAATTTTAATAGTCACAAATAATATTATATAGAGAGACTATATGGCATTGTCCTGATGAAAATTAATAATGAGATAGTTAACCAGAATTTTCTCTATTCTTCTAAAAAAAGATTAAATAATATATCAAACTTGATAAACTAAATCAATATAATCTATACACATGATTGAGTAGTTTGATTTATTTTTAGAACAAAATGCAAAATAGACTAAATAGAAATATTTTAATTGTTTTGAATATTTTTTTTAACCAAATTAAATTAAACCCAGGTCAGTTTATATATCATAATTATTGCTCGACTTAAATACATTTTTTATTTCTTAAATTTTGATCAATTTTATTTTTTATTTTCTAAATTTAAAAATATTTTTTTAGTCTCACATTTAAAAATAGTTATTTTTAGTCATTTGTCTTATATAGTGAATCATCTGTATAGTTAAAAATTAAAAAATATTAAAAAAAAATTAAAATTATATACATAATAAATGATGACTTTATTTTATTTATCACATAAAATATGAAATCAAAATTAATTATTTTTAAAATATAAAATTTAAAAAATTAATTAATTTTAATCTTTATTATTATTAATATAACTATTATCATTATTAACATTGTTATCACTGCAATCAAATTATTATTATTAACATCAATTCTACCATTGAAACCCTTAACATTACCATGAAATTGTATAACACTGAGGATATTGTAGGAAACTTTATATAATTTTTTTAATATGCAGGGATGAGCAACCATTGAGTTTGGCTGAGATTATTTTTGTCATTTCTCAGTCTAAAATTTTTATTAGATAATTTATTTAATTCAAACATAATCAGATCAAAATCAAAAAATATAAACACAAGGTTGGATTCAGTAGGTTTCATAACATAATATATTAATTTTAATATTATATATAATTAAATCTTAAAATGAAAAATATAAAACTTAAATCAAACATATTTTATAATATATATTTAAAAATAAATTATATTATTATATATAATAATATATTATACAAAATTATATTTATTAAATAAAAATATTTATTATTAATATATAATTATTAAAAAAATTATATTTAAAAAAAATATAAGACACTAAATTAGATTGAAAATATAACCAAAATCCATTTTCAAAATACACTCGTCTAATTTTATAACCAAAATCCGGTAAAATCAATTTCGAGCTTACTCATTCTTAATACTGGTGTGTATCATGTTGTCCATAAAATAAATAGAGTGAAGAGAAATGATTTATTTTATATATTTCTATTTTATTTTTTATATACGAAGATAATATGATTTTTTTATCTATCGCATTTTCTGTTTTTTATTTTTTAAATTAAATATTTTAAAATATATTTTATTTTATATATCCTATTTTTTTTATTATTAATAAAATACAGTGAAAAAAATAAAAAGCGACGATTATTTATGGTAAATTTGATATGAATATTCAGTTCCTAACTTAATTGATCGTTTGACATGTTGGTTCGACGTTGGTTCCATGTATCGTAACTCATGCTAATTATTTGTTGCATCGGTTAACTTGGAGGATGTGATAATGTCACAAGTTACAAGTTAGAACACGTGTATCTGAAACTTTTATTATTTTTTGCCCACATATAAAAGTATCCCAGTCCTCGACACCCGTGTTGGCAGATCCAATAAAAGCACCAAGCCGACACTTTTCTCTCTCTTACCTATCTCATTCTGTCATTTTCTCTTGACTCCTACACTTCACTTTCCTATCTTCACTTCTTTTCCTTTTTTCTCGCTCACCAAACACACTCTCTCACTCTACAAAGATAGCTGAGCTGGTTGCGGTTGTTGTGGTCGCTTCACACTCTCACTTCACCACTCTGCAAAGGGTGAGAGATCACACATCATGTGCATTTTCCTTCTAACTCTTGATGTCTGAACCTTCACCCTTCCCTCCTCACTCCTCAACTCTCAACTCTCAACTCTCAACTCTCAACTCATTCTTATTCGTTCTACACATTTTGCAGCTCGCTTGTCGTCCTTTTCACTTTTTCTATCATCCATGCCATGCACAACCACACCCGCAAACTTCCTTCATAGAGGTCAGATACCACCAACACACTCTTTCTTAGACATAGCAACATATATTACAACACCTCTGTTTTTCTCTAATTTTTCTTTACCACAAAATGGCTTTGTAGTTTGTATAGCTTCTCTAGTTATTCTCTTAGTGGAAAAAAAGGGGAAAGAAAACATTTTTCTCGTGATTTTCAGTTGCATGCGAGTTATTTGTCGGTTGATATGTAGGTTTATGTCTTGTCATCCTTTTGTAAACATAAAACTGTGATTAATTAATTTTTGTTTCGTGGAATGTACGGATTTGTATCTTGTGGTAGTAAGTTTCTGGTTGAACATCATGCGACTACATAACGAGGTTGCTAATAGTTTTTTCTTGTGATTATAGTACATCCTCTGCATCATGTGGTGACATTTTCTTGAGGGAATATTCCTGATTTATAGTGTCTCAATGGAAATCATACTGTTATTAAAAAATTTCGGATTATGCAAGTAATAGCACTGGTTGCGCGAAACGTTATTATTTATTTTTTGTTGTTATCTTGGGTTCTTGGTTCAGTTCTATGATGAAGTTATCCTTCAAGTTAGACTTACAGTAATACACTCCCTTTCTACTGGCCTTGACTCCATGCAGGTTACTCCCTGTTAAAGGTTTCTTAGCATTATGGATCAGAAAACGTGGCTTTGGAGGAAAAAATCCTCAGAAAAGACAATTATAGCAGCTGACAACAGCGATCTCACTTCAAAAGAAAATGAAGAGGTAATTTAACTGATTTTAGCACAGATTATTCAATTCTTCTGAACAATATAATTTATATCATGATTAAGCTGGCTGCTTTACTTTTTTTCTCATTTGTCTTACTCCTATTTAAGAGTATTAATTTAGTAGTGCAACAATTAACAGTATTTATTCCTTATTAATAAGAATGATAATTTAGAAAAAAAATTCTTGTGCCCTTTGTTCTGAATTATTATGATTATAAAATGGAGAATATAATTCTGGTTGTAACTATTCACCAGATTTTGAGGACTATTTGAAATTTAGTGGTATTTTGTCTTGTTTTTCCTTTTCTATTTTAGGTACAGGCACTTGTAGCTGAGAAGGAAGAATTGGAGAAAGACTTGAAAAGATTAAATAACAAGCTTGCTTCCGCACTTTCTGACTGTAATGCTAAAGATGAGCTGGTGAAGAAACAAACAAAAGTTGCACAAGAAGCAATGGCAGGTAAAATTCTTGCATATCACTTTGTGTTAATTTATCCTTTCCTCTCCCCTTGAAACCTGGGACATGACATGAAAAACTGATAAATAATCACGTTTTTAGTAAAATGTTTTTAGAGTAATTTTACCAATCTCTGATAAATTCTTTCTTTCTAAGGTTTGAAGAAGGAAGAAGCTGAAGTGTTGTCTATGAAGCAAGATCTGGATGAAGCTTTGCAGCAGCGAAGGGTTTATGAAGAAAGAGTAGTCCATTTGGATGGAGCTCTCAAGGAATGTATGCAGCAGTTACGATTTGTTCGAGAAGAACAAGGGCAAAGGATTCATGATGCTGTGATGAAGGCTTCAAAAGAATTTGAAAAAGAGCGCATAGTTTTGGAGGAGCAGTTATCTGAGTCTAGTAAAAGGCTTGCAAAAGCTGAGATTGAAAATTCTCATCTTAATAAATCCATATTTGCAAGAGAAAATTTGATTGAAGATCTGAAAAGACAGTTGACTCAAGCTGAGGCAGATCACAGTGCATTGATGTTTAGATTAGAGTCCACTGAGAAAGATAATGCCTCTCTGAAGTATGAGGTTCGTGTGCTTGAAAAGGAACTTGAGATCCGAAATGAGGAGAGGGAATTTAATCGTCGGACAGCTGATGCTTCTCACAAGCTGCACTTAGATAGTGTTAAAAAAATTGCCAAGTTAGAATCAGAATGTCAGAGGCTGCGCCTTCTGGTTCGAAAACGGTTACCAGGTCCTGCTGCCCTGGCAAAAATGAAAAATGAAGTTGAAATGTTGGGACGAGATTCATTTGAAATGAGGAGGAGCAGATTGAACTCAACCAGTTTAATGGTTGAATCTTCAGTTGACAATTCTCCTGAGACTCCCATTAGAAGAATCAATACTTTGACTGAGCAGTTGTGTACTGTGGAAGAAGAAAACAAGACTTTAAAAGAATCCCTAAATAGGAAATTGAATGAGCTCCAATTCTCAAGAGTAATGCTTTCTCGCACAGCTTCCAAACTTTTGCAGCTTGAGTCGCAGATTGAAGAATCATCTAAAGGTCACGTAACTGTGGAACATCCTAGAAGTAGCCTCGCATCACATGAGTTCTCTTTGGCATCAATGTCTGATGCTGGCAGTGATGACAAGGCTAGCTGTGCGGAATCCTGGGCTTCTGCATTGATTTCAGAATTGGATAACTTTAGAAGTGGAAAGCAGAAGGAGTCATTGTCAGGCAAAAGCGTTGGAGCTTCAGACATAAATCTTATGGATGACTTTGTTGAAATGGAAAAGTTAGCAGTGGTCTCTGTTGAAAAAGCCCCTGAAATCTCTGGTGCTTCTTTGAAAGCATTTAATGAGATCAATGGCTTCTCAGAGACTGGGGCAAAGGAGACCACCTCTGAAGTAGAAGGTAAGGAGATCATTCCAGTGTCTGATTCAACTGGGACAAGTGAGACCACCCCTGAAGTAGTAGGTATGGAGATCATTCCAGTGTCTGATCACATTCCAGATCTCTCAAATTCAAATAAGAAAACCTGTTCCATTGATATATTTAAGGGCAATGTTCCTGGTTGGCTTCAGAATGTAGTAAAAATGGTCTTGGAACAAAACCATGTCACTCACAAAAGCTCTGATGGTATACTTCAGGATATTAGAGTAGCTTTGAGGTATGTGAATAATCCTGATCTGTGTGACTTTGATTCAAGCAAAGGCTCTGGTCATATTAACACACGGGATCCTCCCCAGTGTATTCATTGCATCTCATGGAATCATTCAAATAATTCTTTGGTGGTAGATCCATCTGGTGATGAAAATAATGCTGACATCTCAGCAATAAAGAGAATCGAACCACAATCTCAGGAATATCCAAGTAAATCAATTGGAAAGATAATTGAGATTCTTGAAAGAATCGGCCTGCCTGCTTATGATAGTTCAGATCCTTTGCACAAAGGAGATGGGGATATCCTTTCGTACAAGAATCTAGGAATGCCAACAGGCTACATGGTCCGTGTTTTCCAGTGGAAAACATCTGAACTCAGTAATGTTTTACAGAAGTTTCTACATGTGTGTTATGATTTACTGAGTGGCAAGACTGATTACGAAAACTTCGCCAAAGAACTAACGACAGCATTGGATTGGATTATGAATCACTGCTTTTCACTTCAGGATGTTTCTAGTATGAGGGATGCCATCAAGAAACAATTTGATTGGGATGAGACGCGGAGCGAAGGTGAAACAGAGAATGAGATGATAAATCATTTTGCAGAGGAAGATAAGTTGCATCTTCCCAGAGAACACTTGTCATCTTTGCCTCAAGTAACTACTTCGGATGGTCATGATCATCAGAATGGAGAGATATGTTATAATGAGAAAGATGAACTCAAAAATATTAAAGATAAATTGATCAGTGTTGAATCTCAAAAGGAAGTTTTGGAAGGGAAGCTTCAATCAGCTACTGATAGGATTGGATCCTTAATGAATCAACTCCAGGAATCAGAGAAAACTATTGACAGCTTGAGATTAGAGATACAATCCTTTAAAGAATCCAATGGAAAACTTGAGAATGAAATAAGAAATCAGAAACTGATAAATTCAAATCTTGATGCACAGCATACAGAAGCAGAATTAAAAGAGGCTCAACACAAGGTTTTGGCTTTAGAAATGGAACTGGAGAACAAGAACCACAGTTGTGACGAATTAGAGTCCAAATGTTTTGAATTGCAGCTTCAGCTTGAAAGGTATGGATCGTCCATAAATATTTGTTTCTGTTCAATAAGCTTTTAATTTCTAATCAAGATTGTCACATATCAAATTAATGTTCTCAGCATGTCAAAGGAGTGCTCAGACCATGATATTAACCAGAAAGAGAAGCCACTGGGAAATGTAAGTCCATCTCATTCTAGTCCTTTTTCTTGTTGATTCATAGTCAGATTATTAGTTCCTATGTAACTTTCCATAATATTTAATCATGGTAAACCATCCTCTAAAAACAAAGTTAGCACTTAATAGTATTTGGACTTATATGACTTGCCTTTTAAAATTCCAACTGGAAATACCAATCTGGACCATGTGAGCATTGACTATTGAGCAATATATATCCAATATAGAAATCTCTTAAACATAAGTGTAGCGTTAAAATTGTTGTATGGTGATATCACTTTGTATTTTACACTTCCTGCTAACTTGAATAGCAGTAGAATATGAACTCATAAAAAAGATGTGTTTTTGTGTTATTGAAGGGTAAAATCAGTCTTTCTTGTACACTGTTTCAGTAGTTTCCTAGTTGCACCCTAAAATGTGCAGGGTATATCTAATTGAAATAGTCTTAATTAAATTTTCCATCTATGAATAGTTTCCTACTATCAACAGGGTCTTTGTACTTTCTGTATCCGAGTATAAAGTGAGCTCCTCTACTATACTTACACGATAAACTGTTAGATATGTGACTAGTGATAGAACTTTGTCATTTTTTTTCCAAACATAATTTGTAAATGATGGTTGAATGATATGGTCTGAAAATAGTAAACACCAGACCTATTCTATTATAATTTGTATGCCCTCTAGATTTCATTCTAGAGTTAGTCATCATATATTTTTCTGTAGATTAGGCTGCTTCAACAGCTGGTTCCATATTTAAAGAAAAAGCAGACTGTCTACGCATTCTATACACTCTTTCTTAAATCACTTCCTTGATATTTTACTGGTTAAAAGTGGTCCAAATAAATGAAAATAAAGCTTCAATGATGTGTTTTGTGTTTGGTAAGTATTGATCAGAACGATAGACAAAAATTGGAATAAAAAAGGAACTATCTATCCTGGTGTATGATTGACTTATCAATAAGTTTTAATTTAACAACACTTAGACTTAGTTTGCATAAATTTTTCCATGGGCACATTTAGGAAAAGAAATAGGGAGGTAAAGTGAATCAAATTCTTCTCCTATAGGTTAAAACCAAGTTTATCTTTTGCAGAAGATAGAATGACAAAGCTTATAAAAAAATGAAGGTGCACAAGTTGACTTTAACTTAAAGAAGTTTAATTCATTTTACCTCTGTATTTCTTTTCCTTCAAGTGTTTGTTGAAAAGCTTATCCAAATTTGGCTTTATAGTGTGTACTATGAGTTGATTACCTGAGCAAATTCATTTCTGTTGTGCTTGTGTTGGTATTGAGTTGGAGTGTTGATCAATCCTACAGGACTGGGAGATAACAGCTGCTTCAGAAAAGTTGGCAGAGTGTCAAGAAACCATCCTTAATCTTGGGAAGCAGTTGAAAGCAATGGCTTCACCAAAGGATGCATCCCTTTTTGACAATGTCATGGCTGCTCAATTTAATACAATTACCAACACTGCCACTGCCGCCACCACCACCACCACCACCACCACCACCACCACCACCGTGAATGTGGATCCAAGTCCTGGGCCTCCAAAACTCCTGAAAGTGAAAAATCGATCTCTACTTGATCAGATGCTAGCTGATGATACTAAAGCCAAGGTTCCCAAAGAAAGTAACGGCAACTTCAATGTTATAGAGCCCCTGGAAAAGATTTTTGTTTTGAATGGAGTTAATCAGGAAGACAGCACCACTGATAATTCTTTGGCTATTGTACCTGCTAAGAAACCAGGAAGTGGAAGTTTGTGGAGGAAGTTATTAAGGATAAAGAAGAAAAGTGCCAACATGAAAACACCCCTCTAGTTGAAGTGCTCATGCATAGTAGATTGTAGTGTTGTTCAGTACAGTACTAAGCCCAAAGAAGGAAATTATATTTCTTCTCGATATTTTTATTGAAGGGAGTTGATTGGTGTTTGTGTGTTTTGCTCTTGAATACACTCCTGAAAACTAACCGGAATTTCTTGTTATGGAAGGTACTCACCATTGTTGTTAGGGACATACACGTTACTCGGGTGTTCAGCAGTGTGAAATCCCTTTAAATGACGATTTCAAGTTTTGTGACCTTGTACTCAATCGTGTATTACTGTAAATTGTTTATTAGTCAAACATATGTTGGTTATCAATGGCATACGTACATGTTGCATAATGCTATTCTGACTAGCTCAAGAATCATGGATGAGTTGCAATATTATTAATTGGGGCCTCCACAATTCTATATAATAGGGAATGCTCGATCACCATAAATCAAAATGCAGTCGAATTCCACTTTGAACTTTCTTCACTTTTGGAGAGAAATGGTTTTCTATTCTCTCTGCATTGTGCATTCTGATGTTCATTGGATTAACCCGTCGAAAAATGTCCACGCTTTCTTGTTGAAAATGTGCTTTTGGAAGCTTTCAAAACTGTTGTAGTTGGAACAAGTCATGATCATTTTCAGCTACAATTTGTCAAACTAGCTGTTAATGGATTAGCTTGCTTCTATTTTTCAGTTAGGATGTTATTTTGTTAGTAGTGGCTATTAGATTCGGGGTTATGAAATTAAAGGTAAGTTGTACTCTATGAAATTAACTTCACTTTTGCAGCCAAATTCTTAGCTACTTATCAGCTTCTTTTCTGCTACTTTCTTAGCAGCAATTTTGTCGTTTGAAAAACAATTAGGGACCTATGGAATGGAAGTTGAAGCAAGTTATTCCTCGTTTTTTATGGAGAAAAATATAGTGAAAATGGAATCCTATATGGAGGCTTTAGATTTGTGAGAAGTTGCGGAAGGGTATTAAGAAGTTCTTCGATTGCGAGACAATCTTACCATGATCTAGGTAAAAAATCACAAGAAAAAAAAAACTAAGATATGAAGGCAAATTATGCTTGCTTGTTGATGTTTCACTTACCATCTTTACTAGAATCACATTCTCTTACCATGGTCTGGGTAAAAAGATTACAAGAAAACAAAATTAGAATCTTTGAAGGAAAAATCATGCTTATTAGTGTTTCACCAACCATCTTTGCTATCTTCATTAGAATTACGATTCTCATAATAATAAAAGTAATATGAGATTGTTTGAAATGTTGGGGATGAAAAATTATGAAGCATGCTGAAGTTAACTAGAAAATATGAAATGCATAGGATTGTAGTTTGAGACAATAAGAGACAAATTGTTGATTCCTTTTTTTTTTTTGCCTCTTGTTCATTCGAAGCATTTTTCATGGAGGACTCCAATCCTTTCCTTCTTCATCCCCATGATAATCTGGGTTTGAGTCATGTTTCTCAACCATTTTTTATGGACATTTTCAATTCCTGGAAAAGAGCCATGAAAATGGCATTTCAGTGATGGAAAAAGTCACCACTTTGATGATGGGAAGGTAGTACTGTACTTGAAACACCAATAAGGCACCACCAATGTAGTGACACAACGTAGCGGATAAAAATTTCCTTAACTTGCAAGAATCCCTAAGCAGTAACCACAAACGAGAATAAAATAATAATGAAAATAATCACACAAGAGAGACCAATATTTTTAACGTGGAAAAACGTTCTCAACGTGAGGAGTAAAAAAAATCACGGGTCGTCTAGACCAAAGAAATTAATCCACTATGATTAATTAAGAGTACAAGAGTTATTTTCTGTATCTCTCACTCATTTTGTGAAAAATTCACTCTCTCTATCTCTCCCTCTCCAAATCTGACCCCTTATCTATAAGAGAGACCTAGCGGGCTTGAGGGTATTGGGCTTTTATTCACATAGTTGGGAGCCCAAAAATAACCCAACATATCTCCCCCCTCACAACTATGTGGAGGTAATCGCCAATTCGGCGATCTCACAGCAAGCTTCAAACTTCCCTCTTGGAACAAGATGAATTGTACTCTGACGATCACAGAATAACCAATGTTCGTCCTGAACAAAACCAACCTCTACCTTGGTAGTGGACAAAGCAACATACTTTTGCAATTTAGATTGCCAAGCCTTTTGCCTTTCTTCACTCTCCATGGACTCCTGGTAACATTTAGGTTCTTCTCCATCTACAAGGTCACATACTCATCAAAAGTATACCTTGTAGATGATTGTCTCTACCTATTAGACCTCCTGAGTTGAACTGGAGGCAATTCAGGAGCATCACCTAGATTCTCATCTTATGACATCTCTTGCTCCTCTTCAGCATCATCATCAAGAGGAACATCAAAGCCATCTCCAAGTTGCTGATCACCATAGTTATGTTGCTCACCATTCTGAACATTATTATCAATTGTATCCAGATCATGTATAGGCATCCGAACTGGATCACTTTCAGACAAACTATTGTCTTTCTTAGGTGTAGACTTCTTTACCTTATCAATGTCTTCAATGGTTTGATCTTCCATGAATTGCACATCACGGCTTCTGACAAGTTTCTTCTCAACATGATCATACATCCTGTAACCATACTCATCAAGACCATACCCAATGAAGATACACTGCCTAGTATTCATATCCAACTTGGATCTTTCATCCTTTGGAACATGCACAAAGGCCTTATAACCGAAGACTAACAAATAATCATACTTGACACCTTTGCCAAACCAAATCTTGTCTGGCACCTCAGTATTCAAAACAACTGTAGGATTGAGATTAATAACATGCACTGTTGTGTAAAGTGCCTCACCCCAAAAATGCTTAGGTAGCCTTGCTTCAGAAAGCATGCACCTAACTCTCTCAATCAATGTCTTGTTCATCCTCTCTGCTAAGCCATTCAACTGAGGAGTATTAGGAGGAGTCTTTTCATGTTTGATGCCCTACTGTTTGTAATATACATCAAATGGTCTACAATATTCACCACCATTGTCAGAGCGAATACATTTCACCTTCTTGCCTGATTGTCTCTCAACCAAAGCCTGGAAATGTTTGAACTTCTCCAACACTTGGTCCTTTGTCTTCAAAGCATAGACCCAGAGCTTCCTAGAACAATCATCAATAAAGGTAACAAAATAAAGTGCACCACTAAATGACTTTACCTTCAATCGGCCACAAACATCAGAATGCAGCAATTCTAGCAACTCTGACTTCCTTGAGGGAGGATGCTTACCAGCCATGCAATGAGAACACTTCTCCAACTCTGCATTCTTCAATCCTGGAAGCATGTCCTTTTTGGCTAAACAAGTCAACTCTTTTTCACTGATATGACTAAGCCTTCGGTGCCACAAAATGCCTCCATATCCATGGCATTCACATTGTTTTTAGCAACCAAAGCTTTTGTCCAATATAGTTTAGAAATTTTCTCCCCTCTAACCACAACCAAGTTACCTTTGGTGAGTTTCCATTTTTCATGACCAAAGTGATTATTATAACCACTATCATCAAGCATATGCACAGATATCAAGTTAAAGCGAACATTTGGAGCATTTTTGACTCCTCTAAGCAACAATGCATTTCTTGTGTTGGTTTGTAAGCAAACATCACCAACACTGATCACCTTGGTTACACCATCATTACCTATCTTCAACACTCAAGAATCACCTACAGTGTAAGATGTAAAGAACTCCTTCCTTGGTGTAACATGCAATGTAGCACCACTATCAATAATCCACACGCTCTCATCGAATACAAGATTAACCGTCTCGAAGTCTCGAAGAATGACAAGATCATCACCTATAGCAGTAGTGACATGATCATCATCATCATCCTTCTCTTTTTACTTACCCTTTTTGCCTTTGTTCTCCTTTTTCCACAAGAAACAATGTTTTTGTATATGCCCTATTTTGTGATAGTAGTGACACTCCACATTCTTGTATCTGGACTTGGATTTACTTCTATTCTTTTCTCTTTCCTTTATCTGACTTCTCCCCCTATTTTCAGTGACCAGTACCTTAGATTGAGATGAAGAACCTTGTGTCTTCCTTCTCATCTCCTTGTTGAGGACGCTACCCTTTACCATTTGCAAAGAGACAACACCATTAGGGGCTGAATTTGTGATAGAGACCTTAAAAGTCTCCCAAAGACTCAGGTAAAGAATTCAAGAGTAGTAATCCCAAAATCTCATCTTCAAACTTGATGCCCATTCCTGATATCTGATCAATAATCCATTGAAATTCATTCAAGTGATCTGACAGTGAAGTGCCTTCCTTAAACTTCAAACTCACAATAGAATGCAACAAAAATAATTTGTTGTTCCCACACTTTGAGGCATACAAGGATTCAATCTTCTCCCACAAAGTCTTGGTATCTATCTCACTTGCAATGTGATTATAAACATTATCATCTACAAAAAGTCGGATAAAACCACATACCTGTTGATGCTCAAAGTCTCATTCTTCATCAGACATAGATTTTGGCATATGAGCAGCAAAAACAGGAAGATGCATTTTCTTCATAAATAATAAATCTTTCATCTTCCCTTTCCACAAGTGATAATTAGTGGCATTCAGACTCACCATTCTATTTGTATTACCCTCCATTATTTTGACAAGTACAACACCTTTCAAACCAGAGAAGCTCGATAGGGAAAAGTCACCACTTTGATGATGTGAAGGTAGTACAGTATTGAAAACACCAATAAGGCACCACCAATGTGGTGACACAATGCAGCGAATAAAAATTCCCCTAACTTGTAAGAATCCCTAAGGAGTAACCACAAATGAGAATAAAGTAATAATGAGAAGAATGACACAAGAGAGAGGCCAATATTTTTAATGTGGAAAAACGTCCTCAACGTGAGGAATAAAAAAAATCACAGGTCATCCAGACCAAAGAAATTAATCCACTATGCACTACAAGATTTTTTTAATTTTGCTACTAATTTTAGCTACCATTTAAATTATTAGCTAAATCCTAGCTAATTAACTATTAATTAACTAGAAAATTATTTTTTTTAGCTAAATTGAAATTATATTCATTTATACTTCTTATTACTACAAATTAGCTAGGAAATAACTACAAATTTTAAAAAATTTACTACAAATTAACTAAGATTATTTTCCTAGCTAATTTGCTACTTATTTCATGCTACCATTCAATATTGTAATAATTTTGTAGTTAATTATTTTTACTAGAAATTAGCTACAAAATAACTATTAATTTTAAAATTAGCCACAAAATTATTTTGTAGCAAATTTTAAATTTTCTAGTAGTGATGATTAATTAAGAGTACAAGAGTTATTTTCTGTATCTCTCACTCATTCTATGAAAAATTCACTCTCTCTGTCTCTCCCTCTCCAAATCTCACCCCTTCTCCTCTTATAAAGAGAGACCTAGCGGGCTTGAGAGTATTGGGTTTTTATCCATATAATTGGGAGTCCAAAAATAACCCAACACTTCAGGCCAAGAACAAATGGGATTTGTTGATGGCACTATCCCAAAACCAGATCCGGGTTACTCTACTTTTCATGCTTAGGAACGTAACAACAACATTGTGGTGTCCTGGCTCCTCAATTTTGTCTCGAAGGAGATCAGTGACAGTGTGATTTAGGCCTCTTCAAACTCTCGAAAAGGATTGACAAGGGTGACCTACACCATGGCCAGTATCTCTTTCACACTAATAAAGGCACACTACCTGTGCCACATCCTAATACTTTTGTATGTTCCACACTTACGAATAATGATTCCAATGTACATGAAAACAATTTCTACCTATGGCACTCTAGATTAGGCCATGTATCTGATAAAATATTCAAGTTTTTTTTGTAATAAAAACTCTATCGACGTATCTTGTTCTTTTACTTCCAAGTCTTATCCTATGTCTTTTATCAAAATTCAGAAGGTTGTCATTTACTTCTAATAACAATTATTTACCTCGTTCTTTTAATCTTGTGCATTGTGATATTTGGGGGACTTATCAACTACCCACTCATGATGGAAAACGGTATTTCCTCACTGTTGTTGATGATTGTACACGTTTTCCCTAGGTATACATGCTAAAGCATAAATTTGAAGCTCCTAAATTCATTAAAAGTTTCTTTGCCTATGTTAAAACCTACTTTGACAAACCTATGAAAAGGTTCAGATTTGACACTGCAAAGGAGCTTGCATTATATGACTTTATGCAGTCGTGAGGCACAAAACACCAATTCTCATGTCCATATCGACCCGAGCATAATTCATTTGTGGAAAGGAAGCATCAAGATTTGCTCAGTGTAGCAAGATCCCTCTTTTTCTAGTATAAGGTTCCAATTCAAAATTTTTTTTTGGGAGGGGGAGGGGGAATGTCTCACAATTGCAACATTTCTTATTAACTGGGTATCATCCTCTGCACTTCAGTTTGCATCATCCTATGAGCTCTTATATAAAAAACAATCTAATAACTCTACTTTAGAGTATTTGGTTGTCTATGCTATGCTGCAACAATTCTCCAACTTAGATCAAAATTCTCTCCACCTTCAGTTATTATGGGGTATCCAGGCTACAAAGGTTATAAGCTTTATGATCTCCATGACAACATTTTTTTATCGCAAGGGACGTGATCTTTATTGAAAATCGGTTCCCATTTCATAGTATATCCACTTCCCCATCTAGCATTCTTAATCCTTTCCCTACACTTGTCCTACCAAAATGCATTCTTGATTCTTCCCAATAAGATTCTGTAAGGCCACTTGCTGTCAGGTTGTTAGTGGACCACCCATAAATATTTAGTCTTGTAAAACTTTATGTTTGAGATATTTAGTCTTCTATATGAGAGATGTGTGTTAGAGATGTCATATCGACTACTGAGCTAATTTGAATAGAGTATATAAATAGGAACAATTATTATCTTATAAGTTGATTTTGTAAAGTTGAATTAGATTTAAATCTAAAATTGTAAGACAAATTGTTTGGCATTTCTAATAAGAAAAGATTATTAGACACTAAGTTTCCTAATTCTAGAGTAATAGAAAAAAATCTTGTAAAATTGAAAGCTTGTATGCATTGTAGTCCTAAGGTTGGAGGCTTTGTTCCACAGTTTGAACTGAGAATCTCTTGGCTCGCCCTTAGAAAATCATGAATCTTGAATCTAGTAAAGGTAGTCTACAAGGAATAGGTAGGGGTACTTATGGTTAGATCATTTGAATAACCTAATTATAACCATATAATGATCATATGTTGAATTTTACAATTATAACCATAACTTATTTTTCATTGTCGGTTTTAATTTTTAAAAAAATGGTTTTATAATTGATTATATATAAAAAAATCAGTTATAGTCAAAATCGATAATAATTGGTTATAAAGTAAAATCATTTTGATTTATTTTTAATTTAATCCAATGCCTAACTAAAGATGCTTGTCTTGATACAAAGTCAAAGATGTTATGGCAAAAATTGAGTAGAAATTTTTTTGTCCATGGCAGGGTCAAAGATGTTATGGTTGAGGTTGAGTTAAAAATGTTATGATCGAAACTAAGCCGAAAATGCTTTGTCCATGATCAAGTTGAATATGTTGTGGCCAAAGTCGAGTTAAAGATGCTTTTTTCAAGGCCAAGTTGATGATGTTTTGGCCAAAATTGAGTCAAAGATGCCCTGGTCATGGTCGAGTTAAAGATGTTGTGGTTGAAGCTGAGCTAAAGATGCTCTAGCCTTTGTCGAGCCAAAGATATTGTAATTGAGGTCGAGCCGAAGATGGTAATTATAGTTATAACCATAACTATAATCATAGCCATAATCATTACTTATTTTTTCCAACAGATTATGAATAGATATCTAATCATATCCAATCATTTTAAAAAACTAACTAAATTTTAACTTTAAAATTAAAGTGATTAAATTTTATAACGAAATTTAACTAACTGATTATTATAAAATCGGCTAAACATAGTTATGTTTAAATTTTGACTTAAATATGCTTTAAATTCTGACTGTTTGATTTTAATCCTTGCAAATTTTGTTATTATTTTTAAAATTTTGACATTTTTTTAGTGTTCTATTTTAGTTTTTATCACAAACTCTAGTTATCTTAGTGATGACATGATTAAAAAAAATAAAAACATTAATTAAGATAAATAAAGTAATGAAAAATATTTTAAATTAATATAACTAGATAATTTGTAGGTTCATAATTTAATTAAGTAATGTATTTATTATTTTATATAAAATGATATTACATATTGTTTATTTAAAATATCATAAGAAGTGGTTATTATTACTTTTAATATTATTCTTATTTTTAATTAACTAGTTTACTTTTAACTTTTTAATTTTAAAATAAAATAAAATATAATTTAATTATGTTCTTATAACTTAATTTTAATATATTAATTTTGATGTTATTTTTTATTTCGATTCATTCATTTTGACTTATTGTAATATAATTTATTTTTAATATATTTGAAGTAGTAATTTTGTCTCTTAAGAAAAATAAATTGAAATAAAATATATTAAAAATAAATTATATTACAATCAGTCAAAATTAATAAACTGAAATATAAAAATAACATAAAATAATATATCAAAATTATATTATATACACCTAATTAAATTATAATTTTAAAAATACGATATTAAAAATAAGTTTGTGAATTAAAAATTAAGTATAATAAGAAAAGTAATAAAATCACTTTTTATAATATATTAATAAAATAAGTTATAAAATTAATTATATATAATTATTTTATTTATATAAAATAATAAATATATTATTGTTCTCACTTGATACACGAACTATCAAGAATGACTGGTAATCTCCCTTGAACTTTATGTTCGTGGTAATTGTTTTAAACCTCTTAGATGAGTTATCTTCTTTCCTTATATACTTGTCTTTCTTGTCGCTTTCCTTGTTTTCCTTCCAAGAACCGCGTTGTTTATCTTTGTCATCTTGGCTTGTGCTTCTGGCACTATGTCCTTTAGCATGCCAATAGATAGTCGTAGAACATATATCTGTACTGATTGTGTCAGGTGTCTGATGTCGTTTGAACCTGTCCCCTGCCACTGTACCATTTGGTCGTGTTGGGTGTAGTACGAGGGAGAATAACTTGTAGGGTCCTGGTCGGTTGTAGCCAATCAATTAGACTGAGTGTCAATTGTGGGAGAGTAAATAGGCTAGAATCGGTTAAGATGATTGGTCATGGAAGGTCAACTGAATAGTCCACAACTTAATAAATATTAAGAAAAGTGTGAATACTCAAAGTAGCCTGATCAGATGGAGACCTTCTACAAGGTTGGCTATAAGAGGTCGGTTGACTAGTTCATAACCTAACAAGTATTGAATAGAGCGTGAGTGCTGAGTTACTTTTGGGCTCCCAACTATATGGACAAAAACCTAATACTCTTAAGCCCGCTAGGTCTTTCTTATAAGAGGAGAAGAGGCCAAATTGAGGGGACACACGGAGAAACAGAGAGAGTGGATTTTCACAGCCAAAAGAGAGAAGAGAGAGAGGGAGAGAAAGAGAAAGAAAGAAAGTGTTCTGTTTTCATCTTTACAAAGAGCAGTCATGTCAAAATTATGATATCTACTTTGTTAACCGTTGGATTAGGCTTCAACACACGTAGTTTTACATTTTGACCGTTCAGATCTTGATTTGGAGGTCTGTCGTGTGAGAAATTGTATTCATACAATAGCGTGATTTGTGAGTTATTTTCCTTCTTGTTCCTTGTTTCTTGTTCTTCATTTTGTATTGGCTGGTTGTTTGCACAAACAGTGCTCTTGATCAAAAACTCTTGTATCCTTATTTTATCATAGTGGATTGATCTCTTTGATTTTGATGACTCTTTATCTCTTTGATTTTGATGACTCTTTTGTTAGAAATTTATAATTTCTTTTGATCATGTGGGCTTTATATTTCAAATACAATTATATAGCTATTTATTTAAAGTGATTATAATATTAAAGTGATCAAATTAAGTAATCAAAAGGACTTCCTGGTAAGACTTGATATGGGCTCAATGAGTGGATACCAGGTTGGCCTGTTAGAGGATAATGGGAATAGGCTAACACATCAGGAAAGGTTATGGTCCCCAATACACCAAACCAAAATATATTCTCCATTCTCCCCATCTGAAGAGAGAAGCTAAGGTCCCAAGAGAAATTAAGGCGGTTTGGTTGAGGAAGATCACAAACCAATGATTCTCAATCAAACAGATGACATTGAAGATTGGACAAATGGATCCAGGTATTTAACTATTTTTCATCCTATTTACAGCTTTGATAATCTAGTGTAACGGTAGTAAATCATAAGAAACAATAAGGAACCCTAAAGATTAAGATAAGGATTTCCAACAAGTGGTATCAGAGCCACCGTTTACATTAGATCATTGGGCTAAATAATAGGTTGAATAAATATTGACTCTAAAAATAATTAGGTTCTAAAATGATTTATCAGTATAGTACCTAATTATATGATTTTAGCCGTAATACATATACGATTTACGATTGCAAATCGTATTTTGGATCCAGTTACTGCTTCAATTTGGAAGACCGGTAGTTTCGGTTTCGATTTCCACAAACAGGGATTTGGATTCAATTTGTGGTTTCTAAATTTCAATTGCAATTGCTGAATTCCGATTTTAATTTCTATTCGGATTCAATTTTCCAAAATCTTTAATTTCTATTCGGATTCAATTTTCCAAAATCGATTTCAATTTCCATTCAAATTCAATTTGGAATCGTCTTTTTTTTTTTCGGAGGCTGACGGTTACTGTACTTTCGAATTCAATTTGGAAAGTTTAGGATTGATTGAATTTGGATGCCTGGAATTGAATTTGGACGATTTTTCGACTTCAATTTGAATCGAATTCAATTTGGAAAGTTTTGAATTAATTGAATTAAACTCAATTAATTCAATTTGTCGGTTTTGGATTTTTCGACATTACTGATGGATTTTTAGGAAATCAATTTGGACGGTTACGATTGAATTTTCGAATTCAATTTGGACGGTTTGGACGGTTACGATTGAATTTTCGAATTCAATTTGGACGGTTACTGTTGGATTTTTTTTTATTTCAATTAATTTGAATCGGTTATGGTAAATCGATTTCCATTTCAATTGGAATTAAATTGAGTTTTTCAATTCGGTTTCCGTTCCGTTCCAATTGGATTTGCCGAATTAATTCTACATTCCGATTGGGTTTCCGTTCCAATTGGAGTTTCAAATTGGATCCAGCAAATGGATCGCCCACTGTCCGTGGTTTTTCCCCACCGCGGCTATTTGTCGGAGGATGGAGCGCAGGAGAGGCGTTTCAATTTGGCATTCAGGATTCTCTGCAAGGCGGCGTGCGTGGACGTTTTGGATGGAGGCAGCGTCATTCGCATTTGACAACATGGATAGACCACGTATTTCTTTAATTCCGGACGTGGAATGGGCAGTTTCGCAAGTTTCCATTTGCGGTCAATTGGCAGTATTCAATTACGTTCCATTCAATTTCAGATTATAATTTTTCAGTTACTGCATTCAATTTCGGTTTCGAAATTTAACTGATTGGAATTTAATTTGGACTGCCAAATTTTCGGATGCTTCGGATGCTGGCGTAGGTTGGTTTCCGTTTCAATTTTGGAGGAGCCTGGATTGCTGGATTCAAATTGGAATTGAATCGATTTCTCGGATTCAATTTGAATTAATTGAATTTCCAGCATTTAGATTTTTGGATTGAATCAGCGTTCAGTCACGTGGGGGGCGTGGCTTTCAATTCCAACTTAATTACGTGGTACACGATCATTCCAACGTGTGATTCCCGGATTGGAGATTCCGGATGGCGTAGTTTACGTGGCGTTCAGTTTTAGATCGTGGTTTCAGTTACATTCAAAACTGGATTCAATTTGCTTATGCGGATTGTAGTGAAAGCAGTTACGGTGGATTTTAATTTGGAATTTCTGGAATTTTCTGTTTGGCTTGGTGGATGGATTCAATTTTAATTGAATCCGGTTTCAATTTGGACGTGATTTATGACTTCTGGAATTCACATTTAATCTGGATTCAATTTCCGCAAACCAAGGGTAGAAATTATAAATGTGAGAAAAGTAAAATGGTGCTGGGATTCATTCTCAGGTTATAATTATTATTATTATTTTTTATAATAATAATAATAATAATAAGTAAATTATGGTATAAAAGACACATAAATACCACATAATTTGATAAATTATGGACCCTTCTCATTTATTTTGGTTGTCTAGTAATTTTTTATAAATTAAATTAATTGTAGCAATAAATTGCCAAAGTAATCCCTGTTGTGAAAATTGATTTAATTTAAATTACCTGCAGGCGTATGGAGTTATTTATGCTGAATGCGTGATCTACCAAAAGGAAGACCTTGATTTAGTAAATAATAACATACTGTGATAATAAATATGTGACAATTATAAAGTTTTATTGTTCATGTGAATAATAGTCGGTCCAAAAAAGGCTATTATTTGTGAACTAATTGTCGATATTTGATTATTAAGGTTGAGGAATTACCACTAGATTAATTATCAATCCAAAGATTGGGGGATTAATGGTCTTGCTAGAAGTATCTTTGTTTGGAGTTTTAAATTCATCATAAAAGATTAATTATGTGTTGTACATTCAATGTTTTTCAATTCTTCTTCTTAGTGTGGTCAACATATCTCTTTCAAATTAATAGTATCCATGAAAGGGGCCAATTTTAAGGTGCGGAAGGAAGTCGTAAGTGCTTGATCTTTCGGTATTTTACGATCTAGCGTTTTGGATAGAGAAATCTATTCTTACTCTGGATAACCTTCGAAAGGTTAAAATTGAGAAATGGAAATGCTCTAACCAAATGTGACTTATGAGCATGAAGCGCTTGATTTTAAAAAGCGTTTGGGGCTTTATTTTTGAAAGTCAAAGGTAAAGAAAATATGAGAGAGAAGTACATAATGGAGATGTCTAATCTCGCAAAGAAAACTCAAGTCACTCAAGCTGAGAGTGCTGGTGAAGACTTGATTGTGACTTGGTTTTTGATCTTGCTTCTTACACACTTTGGGTAATTCAAAGTGAGCTATAATTCTCGGAAGGACAAATGGTCCTCAATGAACTTATATCTCACACTGTGCAAGAGGAAGAAAAGATTGCAAAGAGATAAGGCCGAGAGTGCTTTTATTTTGTTTCGACTTCTCGAATAAGAAAGGAAAGAAAATTAAAAGTAGTCAAATCGATCGTGGTGGTGAATACTATGGCGGATATGACGGATCGAGGAGAACAACGTCCGGGACCTTTTTGCTCTTTTTCTCGAGAGAGTGTGGAATTGTTCATGAATATACCATGCCAGGTAAACCTAGCATGAGCGGTTGTGGCGAGCAACGCCAGCTAAACCGGACTCTTAAGGATATGGTAAGAAGTATGTTTAGTCATTCTTCTTTACCGTAGTCGCCTAGGGAGAAAACTTTAAAGACCATGCAGTTACATCCTTAATAGGGTGCCAACCAAGGCGATTAACAAAACCCCTTATGAACTTTGGGTGAAAAAAAAGCCAAGCATCAATCATTTTCACATTTGGGGTTGTCGGTTTGAAGCAACGCCCTTACAGTGCCGCACGAAAAGAAAATTGGATTCAAGAACAGTTAAAACATTCTTACGTTAGCTATCTTTGAGAGCGGTCTCGGGGCTATAAGTTTTACGATCCCACTTCAAGAACCTTTTTTGAAACAGGAAATGCGAGGATTCTTGAGGAAGTTGAGTTTGGGAAGGAAGAGAACATAAGGAATGTTGTCTTTGAGGAAGAATCCATCAATGACATTGGTCAAGTCCTTGTGCCTATTACTATTCAAGAAACAACTCCAGTAATAGGAGACAATGTTCAAACAATTGTTCTTGGTCAAGTCCTTGTGCCTATTACTATTCAAGAAACAACTCCAGTAATAGGAGACAATGTTCAAACAATTGTTCCTGACATTGTTCCAAAACAAGACTGTGATGAAGTTCTTCCTCAACCACCAATAGAGCAACCTCAACAACCTCAACAAGTGCCATTAAGGAGATCCATTAGAGAGAGGAGACACGCAATTCCAGATGACTACATTGTCTTTTCTCCAAGAACATGAAGATGGCATTGGTTTGACGAAAGATGATCCAATCAACTTCTATCAAGCTACGCAAAGTTCTAACTCTCAAAAATGGATTGGCGCATGAAAGATGAGTTAAAGTCTATGCAAGACAATGACGTTTGGGATCTCGTCGAATTACCTAAAGGTGTGAAACCTATTGGTTGCAAATGGATATTTAAAACCAAAAAGGATTCTAAAGGTAATATCGAAAGATATAAGGCTCGTCTAGTTGCTAAAGGCTTTACTCAGAAGGAAGGCAATGACTACAAAGAAACATTTTCTCCAGTATCTTCAAAGGATTCTTTTAGAACCGTAATGGCACTTGTAGCTCATTTTGATTTAGAGCTACATCAGATGGATGTTAAGGCTTTGCGTTTCTAAATGGCGACATTGATGAAACAATTTATATGATGCAACCTTGAAAACTTTGTTTCAAAACGAATCTAAGTCTGTGGTATGCAAACTAAAGAAATCCATCTATGGCCTAAAAGCAGGCTTCTCGTCAATGGTATCACAAGTTCCATCAAGTCATCACCTCATATGGTTTTGAGGTAAATGTAGTTGATGATTGTGTATATCATAAGTTCATGAGGAGTAAATACATATTTTTGGTACTATATGTCGATGATATACTACTTGCTAGTAGTGATACTGAGGCTTGTTGCATGAAACCAAGAGATTTCGACGAAGAATTTCGAAATGAAAGATCTTGGGAAGCTTTTTTGTGTTAGGCATTCAGATACTAAGAGATCGTGCTCAAGGTATCCTAAGGTTGTCACAAGAGAACTATATCGAAAAAGTCTTAGAGACATTCGGCATGAAAGATAGTAAACCAGGAGATACCCCGATAGCTAAGGGAGACAAATTTAGTCTAGAACAATGCCCCAACAATGACCTTGAAAGAAAAGAGATGCAAAAGATTCCTTATGCCTCAAAGAAATGGGGAGTCTAATGTACGCCAAGTTTGTACTCGTCCGATATTGCTTTTGAAGTGGGAGTTTTGGGCAGGTATTTGAGTGATCCCGAATGCAGCATTGAAGGCGGTGAAACGCGTGATGCGTTATTTAAGGAGAACAAAAGGACACATGCTCACTTATCTAAGTCTGAGAGTTTGGAGATCATCGGGTACTCGACTCCGATTTTGCAGGATGTCAAGACAAAGAACGCCCACATCCGGATACATCTACATTTTGGCTGGAGGAGCTATTCTCTTGGAAGTCTGTTAAACAGACTCTTATAGCCCCTTCAACCATGGTTGCAGAGTTTGTGGCTTGCTTGAGGCATCCAACCATGGGATATGGTATGCGAAACTTTGTCATTTGGTTTACTGGTGGTCGATGGCATTGAAAGACCATTGAAACTATATTGTGACAATAATTCAGCAGTTCTTTACTCCAACAACAACAGAAGTCTTCAAAGTCAAAGTTCATTGACATCAAGTTTTTGGTTGTTAAAGAGAGTTCGGAATAAACAGATTTCCATAGAACATATAGGAACAAATTTTATCTAGGCGATCCACCGACTAAAAGCACTAATACCTAAGGTCTTTCATGAAGCGCACTTTCTTCTTCGTATGGGTATTATTCCTTAGGATACCTTAGTTCGGTGGGAGCCTATATGTTTTATGTTTCAATTTGAACAATTTAATTGTTGTATATTTTCTGCAGAAATAAAGTTGATGGTTTAAAATCATATTTTGAACTAAACTTATGCTTTCTTGTATATGGTAATTATATTACAAGAATTTGGATTGATCTCCATAAAGATTAAAAATCGGGACCAATTGGAAATAGACATGTTTGAGATCACATTGCATGTAATTTCCATGCCACTCATCCATATTTGATCTATGTCATTGAGTATATTAATATGGTGATCATCGTTATTTAGTCACGCTTGAATAGTGATTAAAGATGCAATGGTTCCATTGTTAATGTGCGAGATGGACCAGGATTGTATCAAAAAGGAAGTCTAAAATAAATAGCATCTTGGCGTGCCTAAGGAATTAAGTAATATAAATGTTTCAAAAAATATGAAGTTCAAGTGAGAGATTGTTAGAAATTTGTAATTTCTTTTTTGATCATGTGGGCTTTATATTTCAAATACAATTATATAGCTATTTATTTAAAGTGATTATAATATTAAAGTGATCAAATTAAGTAATCAAAAGGACTTCTGATAAGACTTGATATGGGCTCAATGAGTGGATACCGGGTTGGCCTGTTAGAGGATAATGGGAACTCTATATGTAAATTTAACACATAAGGAAAGGTTATGGTCCCCAATACACCAAACCAAAATATATTCTCCATTCTCCCCATCCATCTGAAGAGAGAAGCTAAGGTCCCAAGAGGAATTAAGGCGGTTTGATTGAGGAAGATCACAAACCAACGGTTCTCAATCAAACAGATGACATTGAAGATTGGACAAATGAATCCAGGTATTTAACTATTTTTCATCCTATTTACAGCTTTGATAATCTAGTGTAACGGTAGTAAATCATAAGAAACAATAAGGAACCCTAAAGATTAAGATAAGGATTTCCAACATCTTTAACTCTCAGATTGAGAGGAGTTTTCCATGTTAAAAATATTGGTGTCTGTTGTGTAATTTTTCTCTTCAATCTGATATTCAAGTTTGTGATTTATTACTCCTAATAAATTCTTGTAAGGTAGGGTAATTTATATTTACTACGTTTTCATCATATTAGTCGTATTTTACTAGTGAGTACTTTAAGATACCTAAGTGGTGAGTAGTTTTAACAGGTTGGTCATAGGAGGTCAAGTAGAGAGTCCAATTACTTAATTGAATTGTGTACCCAAAAATAATATAATTATCTTAATTTAAAATATTTTTATTATATTAATTAATATTATTTATTTTATTAAATATGTTAGTATTAAACTAATTAAAATTAATAATAAAAACTGCATAACAAAAGGTTATTAAAAGTTTAAAATATATTTAAATCTTAAATTTTCTATAACAGATGATGGCACACAAAAAAAAATAGGGTGTTTTTTGAGGTATGACGCTCTAGCTGACAGCTGTACTGGATGCCTTTGTCTGTCTTCTTTTCTTTGATGGTGGTTGAATTGAAGGCTTAATTGCCACTCGCTTTCAATGTGTGGTAAACATGATGTTCTCTATGATTGGAGAGCGGGATAGATACGAAATGGATCATTAAGTTGCGCCCCACGTGGAAATTATAAATTCTATAAATTATAATTTTTAGAAATTACTAAAATTTAATTGGTTGGTGATAAATATTTTTAGAAATATTTACATATATATTTTTTTGATAACTAATTTTTTTGGTTTAGTTTTAATAAAATTTTCTAAGGTATATAAGTGATTTTTCTAATTTTTTTAAAAATAACTTTATTAAATAAATTCATATAAAATTTTATTATTAAAATATTTTTATATATTTTAAAATTATAAATATGTTAGTATAATTTTTAATTTTTTATTTAATTTTAACATAGTAAAATTTTTTATTCTCTTTACTTTAATTTTTCATAGTTTCTACTAAGATATTTTTCAACGTTGTAATAATAATATTATTAAACAATTTGTTAATTAATACTGTGATAATTTTTAAAAAATAAAAAATAAAAATATTTAAAAATTATAAGGTTTAATATATTAAACAAATTAAACAATATATTATATAAAGTAGCATTATTTTTAAATGTATTAAGTATATTAATAATATATTTATTATTTTTAAATATAGTTATTTATCACATTAAATAAGATAATATTTCTAAATTTTTAATTACATTAAATAAATTAATAAGAATATCATAATATTTTTGTATAGTTAAAACTTTCCTTACTATTTGGGAAAGTTAGATTCTCATATACTCCATGAGAATATTTTTGTGAGAAACGTAGCCAAAAATCATTCTGATGAAGCAATATTTCCTAGAAACATTTTTTTTAAGATAGTATACCAAATGTGGGAAAACAACATTCCCACTTTCAAATTCCCAGGAAATTAAAAATTTTCTACCTACCAAACACCCCTTTAAAGTCTCACACTAATACTTGACCTTGGTAGGTCAACTTAGTTAATGGTAAAGCTTGCTTAGAAAACCTTTCTATAAACCTTCTATAATACCTCATGAAGTCCTAAGAAATTCCTAATCTCTGACATAGACTTAGGTGCTTCCTACTCTAGTACAACTTTTATCTTAGAGGAAAACGTAGCCAAAAATCATTTATAGGAAGCAATGTTTTTTGGAAGTATTTTTTTAAGATAGTATATTGATAATGTTGTTGATACACTATCAAAATCACTAAATTTTCTTTAATTTTGCAGTGTACAGACTAACCAAGGTTGAATCTATCAAGGACATAATCATGCAATGCCTAATCTTGTTGAATAGAAATAAAATTAAATGCTAAAAAGGAGGTTTGTGTGTAAATAGAATTATGTAGAAAAATTATTTATGCAGAAAATTTATTTATGCAAAATAGAATTAATCAAAATAGAATTGAGCAAAACAGAATTAAATTAAACAAAATTATGTAACATCAATCTAAGAATTCAATTATGCAATTCTATAATCATAGTTCTAATAAGGGTGCAAATTCATATCATCCGAAGATTCATTGGATAATCATCTAACATTCGTTTATACAAATTGAGATCACATTGTTGTCCGTAACCAGCATGGATTCAAGCACATAATTGATTTATTTTAGGTGATCAATCGATTACCTAATATAGCATAATCCAATACTTCAAGCAAAATCATAATCATGAAAACGAATCAAGAGTTGGAAAGGAAAGAACATAAAAAAATTTTCATAAGGAAAGATTCAAGAACTCAAACCGAACTATAATCTTGAAACCTTGAATTGATAAGATAACTTAGCCTTCCATGACAATCATCAAAAAAGCACAACACTATACAAAGCAAGAACGAAAAATGAGAAGAGAAAAAACTTGCAATCCAAGAAACCTCCTAAACTAAAAATGTGAAAAGTCCCCAAAAATCATCTAATTAACTCCTAACTTCTACTAAATAACTACTAATTATTATATGCTTTGAATGCCAAGGAAGGTAGTCTGGGCCATAGGAATTTGCAGCCCAAAGGCCCATTAACCAAGGTCCCAAAATTGGGTTGCAAAGACTGCAACTTCACGTGAACTTTTGACACTAAATACAGTTGAATTGGGTTGAGCTCAAAGGAGAAAAGTTGTATATCTTTGTCTTAGCTTTCTAGAGTCACCAAGATTGTTCAATTTGGAGTTCTGTAGCTCCAGATATGGCTTACACAAGACAACAACATCATAATGAGAATTAAATAAAAAAATAAGCAAAGATTAGCGACTAAACCTAATTAAGCTCAATAACCCAAGACTCAACAAATGTGTCAATATTAACCACAAAATAATGTCAAATATATCCAACATAAATCACTATTAAGTGCCTAAAAAATGCTCTATCAAATTCCCTCACACTTGAACTTTTGTACTCAAAGCAAAATAAAAAAATAAAAAATAAAAAATCTAAAGCAAAAGCAAATTAAGTAAATGAATTAAAAAAAGTACAAATAAAGTGAAACACCTTCCAATGAATCCTTAAGCTGATAAAAGGAATAAGAGTACGAGCATTCTAAAATCAAGGTACCCAACAATCTATGAATTTACTTTTAACATCTAAAGCTAACAAGAGAACAAAAGAAATTAATGAAAGACCCACAAATGATAGAACCCTCTCAAGACACATACTTTCAATCTCTTAAGTGTTTAAGTTTGTGTTTACACTCAAGCACCCTATGCTAATTAGCACTACCAAACTTTGACTAACCTCTAATTTCTACAACTTGAAGCACATGCACAAATGATCAAAAGGAATTTTATTAAGGTTGTAATGTGGCCATAGACAAGATAGGATATGAGAAGTAATTTAAGCTTGTGCAACCAAAGAAGGAAGAGGAGCAATGGGGAATAAGTCAATAAGCATAAAGACTATCCCCAAAACAATACAAGACAAGTAAGGTCCACTTTTTCTCCTTTCATCTTATTATTAATTTTCTTTCTATTTCAATTTCACTTCTCTTTTTTGCACCACTACAACCTTTTGTTGCATTTTTTCTTTCAACCTTTTTATTGCCTTTTTCTTTCTTTGTGCACTTTTTTTTCAAAAACAAATCAACACAACACAACAATTACCACTTGCACAAGCCAAACTATCAAGGTACCACTTGCAAAGCCTTGGGGTATCACCCCCACACTTATTTAGAACTCATTCCCAAAATAATTTCAAAGCTCCTTTAGCCCCTAAGGTTAGGGTGATCATGGTTTTTAACTTTTAGGCTTGTAATGAGCTATAATACCAAAGAAATGGTTAGATAGGCTCAAAATGGGTAAGCAAAGGTTTTAATGTAAGGTAAGTCCATTCAACTAGTGGCTATAAAGAAAGAAGACCTAAATCATATCATTAATGCATGTGAGATAAAAGGCATAAAAGAGAGTCAAGGCAAAACCTAGAGTAACTAGCAACATGTGTGAAAATCATGCAAGAAAGAATAGAATGATAAGATGCAAACCATTAACATATAAGGCTCAAAATCTCACATGGATAAATGTTCTAGCACCAATGATTCAAAATTTCCAAGCCACTCATTACACTAAAGATGTAAAGTGGTTCCATATCAAGTTATGAAACCTTTTAATCAAGAATGATGCAACTATTCACAATTTACACAATCTAGAAATCCACCAAAAAGTGCTCAAAATTGTAAAATAATTTTTTTCTTCTTTTTTTAAGCAAAAATGAATTTGACAACAAATAGCAAAATTGAAAAAACAGCAGAAAAATAGAAAAATTGAAAAATAGCGAAAAAACAATAAAAAATTGAAAACATTAACATAAGCATAATATAGTAATAGAAATAAAATATAGAAAAATAGAACAACAAATAAGCAAAATTATAACAAAAATAGAATAGAAAATAGAAATAGAATTATTACAACAATAAAAAACATAAATAGAATCAATATAACAACAGAAAACAAAACAAAATTATTACATCAACAACAAAAAAAAGAAAACAGAAACAGAAATAGAATACAGTGAAATTATTTACAATAGTAGAAGAATTATTGGAAAAATAGAAAAACAACAAAATATGCAAAACAACAAAACAACAGTAGAAAAAACAGCAAAATAGAAACAAAAATACAATAGCAGAAACATAAAATAGTAACAGTAAAACAGTAAAACGCCCCCCACACTTAAAATGAGCATTGTACTCAGTGTAAAAATATAGGAACACAACACATGCAGTAATAACCACAAAGGAAAAGGGAGGTAAAACTCTCTCAAGGTGCAAATATTTGCACTATTGGAAGGGTAGGCTTGACCAAAGAGAGGTCCTCCACATCACTCTTAATCATTGTTGGGCTCTCACGAAATGGCTTGAGTTGGTGCCTATTGACTTCAAAGATCTTTTTGATAGCCTCATTTCTTATTTCAATTGTGCCATAAGGAAAGATGTTAGTAATGACAAAAGGTCCATCCCATTTCGAACAAAGCTTACCTACTATTAACTTAAGGTGAGAATTGAACAAAAACACTTTTTGGCCCACTTTGAACTCCTTTATCAAGATCATGTTTTCATGGAAATGCTTCACCTTTTCTTTGTAAATCTTAGAGTTCTCATAGGCCTTAAAGTGAAGCTCCTCAAGCTCTTGCGATTGAAGCTTTCTTTCGTTGCCCTCTTGGTCAAAAGTCAAGTTACATCTCTCCACTGTCCAATATGCACGATGCTCTATTTCTAGGTGGCACGCCTTACCAAAAACTATCCTATAAGGGGACATTCTTAACGGTGTTCGATAAGCTGTCCTATGATCCTAAAGAGCATCCTCTAGCAACCGACTCCAATCTTTTCTATTGGGGTTCACCACCTTTTGTAAAATCTGCTTGATCTCCCTATTAAACACCTCAACCTGCCCAATGGTTTGGGGATGATAAGTGGTAGCCACCCTATGGACCACCCCAGCAAGGTGGACATGGTCTTATTGTAGAAATGACTCCCCTGGTCACTGATGCTATTTGGGTTTTTATGTTTTGTTGAGACTTAAGTAGTTTTGATTGGCCTTTGGAGTGCTAGTAGGTTATATTTTGAGAAGTTTCTATGTTGAGATTACAAATGTTTAGTTTAAGACATATGAATTCTTTATCCCTTGAGTTTATGTTTATGAAGCTTTAGTTTAAGGAGAAATAGTTACATGACGTCACATTTTCAAAAGAGTTTGGTGTTATTTGTACTTAAATAATTTTTTAATTATTAGTAACTAGATTATGAGGATAAAGGGTGTTGCAGTCCTTAGTCATTGGGTGAGTGTTTGGACTTACTAGGCGAACCCATTAGGTTTTTAATCTCTTAGGAAGACATGAACTTAGTAGATAGGTTTTCCCTAAGTTATAGACTTGAGTTGTGTGCCTTATTAGCAAATTGTGTAGGTTTACATACATATTGTATGGATTGAATGAGATTATAAACTATCATTGCATTGAATGAATGAGGAGACATGAAATTGAGTAATGAGCAAGTGGTCATTGTGACAGGTTACCTAGTCCAAGAATTGGTGGGAAAAGAACTTGGGTAAGACTTGTTAAGTGAGCTACCTAGATTTGTGAGAGGTGAGAATAATGTTGATTAATTTTGTGGGTTTAGTGAGATGAAATGCCTAGCTTGAGAGAGGAGAGCATGGCCTTCATCGGCCCAACCTTGAAAGGGAATATAAGAGAAAATGACTTGTTTGACATGTATCATGAAATGTGTTATAAAAAAGTAGATGCAAACTCAATTGATAAGGTCACCAAACCTCTTGATGGCTACTTGATTATTAACTCATTAATGATCATGTCTTATCCTACGTGCTAGGGCATATACAAAATTGAGTAGATCTTGTTGTGCTGCCAAAGGGTATCATGCTAGTATGATATGACTAATCGTAAAGGTGGATATTAGCAGGGTTTCCCCTTAGCCTATTATTTTGATTGAGATAGTATCATATGCATATGAAGTAGTGAGTAGGATGCATCACCATCATAGCATGTGTATTGAGAATTATTGTTGAATGTGAATGTATATTTATATGTTGTTGTGTGTGCTACCTAGTCTTGTTAAGGTATCTCTTTGTGATAGTAAGATGTATTCTCACTTCTTTTTGTTTATATCTTGTTTGTGTTTGGGTTGAACATCATTTGCAAGTTAGGATGAGTAGGAACAAGAAGAGTGAGATGGACTCTTTTATCGTTGTTTTTCTTAGTTTAGCTTTATTTTGAATTTTGTTGTTTTGATAGGATATGTGACATTGAGGCATTATTATGATTTGATTTCTTATGTTAAGTTTTATGTATTTTAGGATGTAATAGTTTAAATTAGCCTTTGGAGGGTCAGTAGGAATTGATATTTCATTTTATATTCAGTATGATGAGAAGTTAAGTGAAATCCTTTACCATATGTTTTGACATTTTTAAATTTTAAGTTATCGAGATAAAATGTGACAAATTTGATTTTTACTCAAAATTTAAAGCTCACACCCACACCCTAAATTTCATTGAGAGGTTTGAGCTAGGTCAATTGCAGACTTAGTGTAAGTCACGAGCTATAATGAGTTGGACCAAAAAGCCCATATTCTATTCAAGCTTTTGAAATGAGGCTCAAGCCTAGTAAAATCCCAATAAATACATTCTTATTACGAGCTAAGCCTAAATAAGGCCATGTTCAAATAAGGCCAAAAAGATCTAAATTTAATTTGTACTCAAAATTAAAAGTTCAAGCCCTACATATCACTAGGCAAATACATGCTAGGTTGATTGTTAGCTTAATGCATATTTAGTGAAAAAATCTAGATTCAATTAAGGCTTGTAAAACAAGGTCCAAGCACAATTTGTACTAGTGTTTTGCAAGATAAGTCTATATTAGCTGAAACAAAATTGAATTTAATTCATGCTCAAAATTTAAAGCCCAAGCACAATTTTATCAAGGGAGTCCGAGTCGGGTAAATTACAAACTCAATGTAGGTTATGAGCTACAATAGATCAACCTAAAAGCTCATATTCAATTTAGACTAATAAAATAAGGTCCAAGTTTGATGTAAAATCGATTTCTATGAATTTTTTGCAAACTAAGCTTAAATCAAATTATGATCAAATCAAACTAAAATGACTTAGATTTAATTTGTGCTCAAAATTTTAAGTCAAAGTCTTACATTTCATCGAGTGGGGTTCAGGTCAGGCTAGTCGTAGGTTTGATAAGGGTTACAAGCTATAGTGGGTCTAGCCGAAAAATCATATTTAATTGGAGAACCAATTCTAGTGAAAGCCCAATTTGTATAGGTTTTTTTTAAGGTTAAGCTATTAAAAGTGTCCAAATTTATACTCTAAATTTAAAGTTAAAATCTTAATATCATTGAGTGAGTTTGAGTTTGTCAACCCGGTCCATTTTGTCCCTTCTAGCTAAGGCCGTAAAGGATGGAGAACAACTTCCAAAATTTAATACTAGAATTAGATTATTTTTTTTAAAATGAATTAATATAGTTTTGAAATTTATTTAAAAATTATTTCAACTTATTTTTATCCAAACATATTTTTATTTTAAAATTTAATTTTTAAAACAATAACTGAAAAAATTGTTATTTTAATTTTAAAATAACAAATATAAAAATATAAAATATGTTATTTCAATAATTTTTATCATAATAATTTTTTCTTATAAAAGTATATATTAAAAATATAACAAATTTATTTAAACAAATTTTATCCCACTAATTTCATTTTTAATTTCACTCATTTTCCAATCTCTTGAAGGCTTTCCCTCCCGTCACCTTATCTGATTTCTGAGATGGTTTCCCTTTCACTTTTTATCATTTTCATTTCTAATTTTTAAAATAGACTCCCTCCTCTGCCCCTCCATTTCCTTTTCCTTGAAAGTGTCATTTCTTTCTTCTACAAAGAGAGACAGCAAGAGGTAGTTGTCATTTTTCGTTGTTTCTTAAAATCGGAACTCAATGAATGTTAATACGATTTTATGTTATTTTTAAAAAAAATTTATACATCATTGGAGGCTTGTGTATGCTTATAATATTTTTTATTTTGATATATTCTCGTATCTTTTTAAGATAAAATTTGATTTTAAAAATAATTTAAATTATTTTTTTACATATTATAAAGCAACTTCAAATAAAATTTAAAGCTTAATTTAAAATTGTTTATAAAAAAATAATATTGTGTTTTAATTTTTGGACTACTTGGCCGACTTCCTATGGCCGACCTTATAGAAGGTCTCCATTTGGTGAGTCTATCTTAAGTGCTCACCCTTTGCTTGACACTTATTGGACTGTGAATTATTTGGTCGATCTTTAATGACCAATCGTCTTTACTTAACTGACTTTAGCTCAATTACTCTCCCATAACCAACACCCAATCTATCTGACTAGCTATAACTGACCAGGACCCTACAAGCTATTCTCCTTTGTATTGTACCTGACCCAACCAAATGGTATAGTGGCAGGAGACAAGCTCAAACGACATCTGGCATTCAATAGAATCGAGATACGCTCTGCAATTGTCTCTAGACATGTCAGTGGATGCAACATCAGAAGCATAAGCCAAGGTGGCAAAGACAGAAAATGAGTGGCTCCTTGTAGGACAACAAGGAAAGGAAGATAAGTATATAAGGAAAGAAGACAACCTACCTAAGGGGTTCAAAACAATCATTAGGAACATAGAACTCAAGGGAGATTATCAGTCATCCTTGATAGTTTGTGTTTCAGGTGAGAACATTTGGTACCCACCATGGGATCACGAGAAAATTAATTCCAATGACCACCACATCTAGAGAACCTACGACCAACTATGTCAATCACTAGACAACATGCCAACTTATATAATGGTGGAGATGGAAGGAACGACACCATACAACACCTACTACATGTAGTGGCCAACCTCTAGGAAAGGAGTGAGGAACACACTATTTGACGTCAAGAGAGCAGAGGAGCGCCATCGATAGGTAGAAGAGTGCCATGCTTAGGCCGTAAGGGTGGTGGAGGAGAGAGAGAAAGAGCTTCAAAGGCAGCTAGGCACATTGAAGGAGATGATGGGAGGTTGGACAAAAGTAACTCCTCCACTACTCTTAGGACAACCCTTTACGGAGGAGATAGATTGGGCTGTCATCCCCCTCCCTCCTACCCCACTTCAAAGAGTTGGCAGTGGATGCCTTTGACAACACCTAAGACCCCAACATACGTATCCAGGTGTTTCAGACGCAGGTGTACATAAGTGAGAGAAATGATGTTATCAACTGCAAGTTGTTCCCAAGGACTTCGAGGGGGTGTCACCATGTAGTGGTTTTCCAACCTCCCAACAAGAACCGTCCACACTTTCCAAGATTTTGCAACCTGTTTGATATTGTAGTTCACGGCTAAGAAAACAAAAAGGTTGGAGGTGACCAACTTGTTTGACATCAAATAAGTGAAGGGGAATCACTAAAGAAATATTCCACATGCTTCAACAATGTCACTATACAAGTAAACAACCTGTACCAGAAGTTCTTCGAGAAAGCCTTTTAGAAGGGCTTGCTCGTTAGGCAATTTAGTGACTCCCTAATCTTAAGAAAGTGGAATAATATAAAGGAAATATGAGCATAAGCAAAGAAACACATAGAGGTCGAGGAAGATTTGACTAACTAGAGAGAGGAAAAGCATGCAATGTAGAGAGAGCTCGACAAAAGCAATCCTCGGGGTTACGATGGAAGGGAAACCAACTGTATATACATCACTGAAGGTAGAAAGGGCCCAAATCTTGAGAGACGTTTACCATACACGCTTGTTGGACACCCCCTAACCAACTGACAGGAAGATCGACCCAAATCGGGATAAATGGTGTGAGTTCCATAAAAGCCTTAGGCATGAGATTGAAGATTGTCAAATATTAAAGAGCTAAATAGAAAAGTTGATACAGGAGGGCCATTTGAAGAAATATGTACAAAAGCTGGATGATTGGAAGCTAAGGAGTGGAAGGCGATCACCTTGGCGAGCACAATCATGTAGGCATGACGTTAGAGAGAGCATGAATTGATCACGATCCCGACATGACCAAGCTCACTAGGGGACCATCATAGCAATATTAGGTGGAGAAGCCAGAGGAGGGCTAATTGGAGCCGAATGACGAAGGAGATATGCTAGGTCTGTCATGGCAGTACACGAAGCAGGAACCACCTAATGCTAGGATCCTCCCATTACCTTTACTAATCAAGATTACAAAGGGATCCACTTGATGCCAGGATCCTCCCATTACCTTTACTAATCAAGATTACTAAGGGACGTAACCACACGAGGATGACTCGATAGTTATTACTATGGTGGTGACTAATTTCAAGATAGAAAAAGGTGTTGGTTGACCAAGGGAGTTTGACAAACGTACTATTCTAAAGCACATTTTTACAAATGGAATGGTAGGAGGCAAGGTTAGAAAGATGCATGGTGACCTTAATAGGGTTCTCGGGGGAGCAGATAGAGATACGAGGATGTTTGAAGGTAAGAACTACTTACGGAGAAGGAAGAAGCGTGAAAATGATACTAGCAAAGTACATGGTCATCAATGCACAAACCTCCTACAACATCATCCTTGGACGATCAACTTTGAACACATTATGAGTGGTTGTTTCAACCACCCATCTCTACATGAAATACCATGTAGGGGATAGAATGAGCACTATTAGGGCAGACCAACATATGGTCAAGTGTTGTTATCAAGAAAGCTTGAGGACCTAGCACATCTGCGAGGGGGCATCCACATTAACTTCTTAGATCTGTTGAAGACCTCAAGGAAGTACAAATAGGAAGGGACCCCTAGGAAAAAAAGCAAAGATAAGAGCATCCTTAATCAAGGAGGTGGAGAAGGAGTTAGTCCAATTCTTAGAAAACTGGGATGATTTTGCTTGGACGATGCAAGACATGTCGATGATAGATCTAGACTTCTTATGTCAAACTTTCATTGAATCTCGATGCATGATCGTTGTCTTAGAAGAAAAGGAAGCTAGGGAAAGAGAAGCGGACAACAGTGAGGGAAGAAACGAATAAGCTTTTGGACGCTCATAAGAGAAGTGTAATACCCGACATGGTTAGCCAATGTGGTCATGGTAAAGAAAGCCAATGGGAAGTGGTGAATGTGCACCGATTATACCAATTTGAACAAAACATGTCCAATGACTCATATCTCCTGCCAAGCATAGATCAGTTGGTTGACAACGCCTTGGGGGTATGATCTATTAAGCTTCAGGGATGCCTATTCTGGCTATAATCAGATCCGCATGCATCCCAAGGATGAGGAAAAAAATGCCTTCATAATAGATAATGACAACTTTTGCTATAGAGTAATGTCTTTTAGATAGAAGAATGCAAGAGCCACGTATCAGATATTGATATCGTGAGGTGGCGATATATATGGATAATATGGCCGTAAAGTTGACCAACAAGGACCAATATTGCGGGCCCTTAAGAGTGTGTTCGCCACTCTTAGGAGGCATAACTTACGATTGAACGCTTAGAAATGTTCTTTCAGTATATAAGTCAAAAAAATAATTGGGATTCATACTCACACAAGGGATAGAGGCCAATCAAAAAAAAATGTCAGGTGCCAATCAAAAAATGTCATGTGGTAATTGAGATGTGATGCCCAAAAAATGTCAAAGATGTCTATGAGATGGTTGGGAGAATAACTCTATTGGCATGCTTCCTGTCTTGGTCAGCTGAAACGACCCTTCTGTTATTCCAATGTATGGAGAAGAATGATAAATTTCAATGAATAAAAGGGCATGCTGGCAACATTCCTGTCCTTACACGACCATGTGAAGGTACGCCTTTGATAATTGTATCGGTCGGTCATGACGACAAGACTCCGACATGTGTGTAGAACCGAATAATAATCGGCACCATTCAAACCTGGGCCCAATCATAGGTATGCCCTAACCCAACAAAGTACCTTGGCCCAAGAAAGCCAGTCCACTTGGACCAGTCCCTTCTTGGCCCAAATGCTCAGCTCCTAAAATCAGTTAGAAGACACACTACTAGAAAATTTAAAATTTGCTACAAAATAACTTTGTGCCTAATTTTAAAATCAATAGTTATTTTGTAGCTAATTTATAGTAAAAATAATTAACTACAAAAATACTATAACAGTGAATGGTAGCATGAAATAAGTAGCAAATTAGTTAAAAAAATAATCTTAGTTAATTTGTAGTAAAATTTTAAAATTTGTAGTAATTTGTAATAATAAGAAGTATAAATGAATATAACTTCAATTTAGCTAGAAAAAATAATATTCTAGTTAATTAATAGTTAATTAGGTAGAATTTAGCTACTAATTTAAATGGTAACTAAAATTAATAGTAAAATCAAAAAATTCTTATAATAACAATTGGAACGGTTAAGAATCTATTAAGGAGAATAGTAAATAATCGTTCATGTATAAATAAAAATATTAGGAAGAATAATAAATAATCATTGATGTATAAATGAAAAAGAAAAGACGAATCAAAAATCAAAATATACCATACTACCTACTTGTACTCGAGAACAATAATTTTTCCAGCTATTTCTATAAAGGAAAATTTTATGCGTTCGTTTTTTTGATTTTTTTTTTTTTACTTTCCCTCGCCAAAATATCACACAAGTACAATTAATTTTTAAGTTAAATCAATTCATTGTCAGCAACTGTAACTATTAAAGTGTGTACGACAAAAGCACAAAAACCAAAATTAATAATTATACTATTTTAAAGTTAAGGCTAGAAGTGGTGAACGTCATGTCACACTGTTGCTAATCTCGAAGGAACTACAGGCAAAAGCTCAAATTCTTACAAGAGACCTGACCCAATAAAATATATATTTTTCATTTTTGTGAGGTTGAAATTGATATAAGATGATTTTGGATTTTATTTTACACTTGTTACTACTTTACTTGCTATATTATAGAGGCACCCAATCAAATAATATCATGCGTGAAAGAATGTATTAAAAAATTAAAGTTTTTAAAAAGTAATCAAATTTAGCCGTATTTAGAGAAAATATTTAAATAAAATATATAAATAGACTATTTATCAATCTACAAACTAATTTTAATGCATAAAAATTACATTAATTATTTATGATAAAGTTATTTAACTATTCTATTTTTATTTAGAATAAGTTAGACTATTCTTCTCTCTCAAGAAGATAAACTGTTTAGTCCTTCTGTTGGTCCTCAAAGGTGTGTGGTATCTAGTAGAAGCCACCTCAGTAAAGTGATGATAAAAAATCAAAAGCATTTTTTTTCTTCTTTGGTCTTTGGTCTTCTTCTTACTTCCTTCCCCTGAGAGTAACAAACCCAGCAGTTCCGAAGCTTCAACCGAACATTAACACGATGGAAGCCGTCCTAGTGATCTCCGCCACTACAATCAAGGCACCGAGTCAGGATAATGCAAACTCACCTCAGAAAATCGATTTAACTCCCTGGGATCTCCAATTCCTCCCAATTGGAGCCATTCAAAAAGGACTTCTTTTTCGCAACGAAAAGCACACACCAATCCAAATCCAACACCTCCAACATTCCCTTTCTTCCACTCTCGCCTTTTTTCCACCCCTGGCAGGTCGTCTGGCCATCCTCCAACATGACGACAACACTGTCTCCACCCACATCGTATGCGACAACGCAGGAGTCCTCTTTGTCCACGCCGTTGCACACAACACCGCCGTCGCCGACATCCTTCAACCCAAATACGTTCCTTCCATTGTCCGCTCCTTCTTTGCACTCAACGGAGTTAAAAACTACGAAGGCACATCACAGCCCTTGCTGGCAGTGCAAGTGACGGAGCTAGTTGACGGTATCTTCATCGCCCTTACAGTCAACCACGTGGTTGTTGATGGCAAGTCGTTTTGGCATTTCATGAATTCCTGGGCTGAACTCTCACGTGGTTCCCCTAAAATATTGAAACTCCCTGCTTTCGAACGTTGCTTTCCCGATGGCATTGACCGTCCCATACGGTTTCCTTTCACTGAGGAGGAAGAGAAACAACGCTCCCAAAACCTCAAACCACAAACTCCACCCGAGAGGTTCTTCCATTTCACGAAGGAAAAAATCGGGGAACTCAAATCTAAAGCCAACGCAGAGGCAAACACGGACAAAATATCTTCTCTGCAAACGCTTTTAACTCACGTTTGGCGCTCCGTGATTCGATGCCGATGTATTGAGCCACATGAAGAGGTGAATTATGCGCTGCTGATTGGCGTTAGACCCAGGATGGTTCCAGCACTGGCAGAGGATTATTTTGGAAACGCATTAGCTATTGGTAATGTTACGATGAAAGCAGGGGAACTATTAGAGGATGGGGTGGGTAAGGGTGCTTGGGAGATGAACAAGGTAATTTCTTTGTACATTCATGACAAAATAAAGGACCACTATAAGTCTTGGGTGAGAACCCCAAGGCTATTAACGGTGGGTAGCATCACTTCTAGTAATTCCTTGGTCACTAGCAGTTCTCCGAGGTTCAACATTTACGGTAATGATTTCGGGTTCGGGTGGGGAAAGCCTGTGGCAGTTCGAAGTGGCGGTTCAAATAAAAGTAACGGAAAAATTACTGTGTTTGCTGGCGCTGAATATGGTTCTATTGACATTGAAGTGTGCCTTCCTTATCAAATTTTGGAAGCAATGGGAAATGACCCTGAGCTCATGGATGCCATTTTTTAACTAGTGTCAGTTGAGGCCAAAACCTTAGTCTGATAACTGATTTAGTTTATATTAGATCCATGATTACGTTTTACGGAACCAATAATTATATCTTAGTTTCTGGTTTTCAGTTTCAGATCTGTTATTAACTACCATGAAGAATGAAGAAGGTTTGATATCTTAGTCCCCGCAAAAAATGTGTGGACCAGCACACATTCATCCTATTACTTTCTAGCACAATTGTAGACCCTTGGATTAGCTTAATGGTTGAGATTAAAAAGCTCTCAAAGATGCTTCTTTTACTACACTTGTGAATAGGGATCCGCTCCTTCCTTTCTCACTCTCTACAACCTTCTTTCCTTTCTAGAGACACTTTTGTACTTCCATTTATACTATTTTCTTTTACCAACATTTCTAATTTTTAAATAATCAATAAGATATATAATTGTGAATTATATTGGTGGAAGAATCTTGATTTTTATACACTTAATAAGTACAAACATTCCATTAAAATTTATCATTTTTCTTCTTATTACACTATATAACCGATCATATAATTACTTATTTATGATTTCTTCTTATATCTTAAAAGATAATTTTCCTTGGTGAAAATTTGGTTCATGTCAATTTCTTTTTAACACGCTACTTTATCATTTTCATTTATTGTAATTTTTTAATTAAATTTTTTATTTTTAAATTATTATAAAATAAAATTAACTATAAATACCATTTTAATTTAGTGGTATCGTTATTGTCCATGAAAATTCTCTAAAATTTTTATAAAAATTAAAAAGATATTTAAACCTATTTATATTATTATTATTATAAAACTTAAGAGGTAAATCACATTTTCTTTATTTTCTTATTTTTATTTTCTTATATTTCATATATTTTATATTTTTATTTCTTTATTTTCTTATTTTCTTATTTCTTGCTTTTGGTGGAGTCAGTCTTTTGGAGTTAGGATGGATTCGGTTCTAGATGGGAGTCAGCATCTGGTTTGAGGTCGGCATCTGGATAGATTCGGACGCGGAGTTGGTCTTGTGGAATCGGTTCTTGTGGAGTCGACATGCAGATGTCACCTTGACACGAAATCGGTCTTCGGAGTTGGCTCTTCAGGAGTCAGCATCTTGACTACTAATGATAGAGTCAGCATCACAGAATCAACTTCATTCGGTCAGGGCACATCTGGCCTTAGCTGGGATGACTTCATTCTGACCGGGACAGAGTCAGCCTGGAGGGTCTCGTCTGGTCTGGACAACTTTCTCTCGCTAATTTTGACTTCGTCCGATCTCTCCTCTGACCTGCAAAACAAAACTTTATATTTTTGTTAGCTAATATTAGAAACTTAGCCAGATTTTGTATATTCCTTAGTTAAACTTTGGGACTTTAAATCTTAGCTAGCACTTGATTCTTAACCACTATTTATATTCTATTTCACACATCTTAAAGATCTACTTTGGGGTATAAATTGTGTACTATCAGACCATAACCGGGTTTTGCTTGAGGTGTGAGATGTTGGCACTCGACCTCAAGTTGGTCAGTTTGGTCTTCTTTGGTTTCAATGTGTTTTTCGGCTCGGGTCCTTATTTCTTCCATGTTGGAGGGTCGTCCTAATGCTAGTGAGTCACTGAATTGGCTGGCACATAACTCCTTTTGGAAGGCTTTAACGAAAAACTTTTACTCTAGGTCATTCACCCGTACCGTGGCGCTATTGAATTTCAAAATTTCACCTTTTTCCTACTTGATGTCGAATAAATCAACTAGCTCTAGCCATTTGCCTTATTTGCTGCAAACTGAGAGATAAATATTATGGCTAAATCGCCAATCGTCCGACAAGGCAAGCTTGTCAACCACTATATTGCTACACCCTTTAAGATGTCGGGAAATAGCTTGCAACTGATGGTGTCACCTATTCCGCTTATGTACATTTGAGATTAGAAGGCTTGCAAGTAGGCATGAGGGTCTTGAGACCCATCGAAGAGGTCGATAACCAGTTCCCAGAAGTATGGACGACCATAAATGTATATATCACGGATGCGTAATAATTGACGACAAACTTGATATGATTATGGACTAAAATAAATGTATATATCGCGGATGCATAATAGCTGCCAACAAACTTAATTCTTAGCGAACATAAATGTATATATGCCAGATACATACATTCCTAAAAAAAATTTAAAATTTGTTATAAAAACATTTTGTAACTAATTTTAAAAATAATAATTATTTTTTAGTTAATTTTTAGTAAAAATAATTAACTATAAAATTATTATAATATTGGTGATAGTATGATATAAGTAGTAACTTAGTTAACAAAATAATTTTAGTTAATTTATAATAAATTTTTAAAATATGTAATTATTTTCTAGTTAATTTGTAGTAATAAAAAGTATAAATGAAGATAACTTAAATTTAACTAAAAAAATAATATTCTAATTAATTAATGATTAATTAATTAAAATTTAACGACTAATTTAAATGATAGTTAAAATTAATAATAAAATTAAAAAAAAAATTCTATGTCATTGCAAGTGCTAGCCAAATATAATAATGACGGCAACAACTTTAAATGTCACCGGGAAATAATTGAAAGATAATTATTTATCTCAATAATTTCACTTGTCATCTAGAAATATATAATAGTTTTATTGAAGTTCCTGGAAATACTCTTTTATATAACAACGTTCATAGTTACTAGGAATAGGTACATTTTTATGTAATGATATTTTAGTGGCTAGAAAAAGTTGTTTCCCATGTCAGCAATGTTCGATGTCACTGAAAAATGTGTTTTTTTTTTTTTTTTTTTTTTATGCTAAAGACATTAAATATAGTTTGAAAAAGCTAATTTTTTTTAATGTATTTTAGATATATTAATCAATTAAAAAAATATTTAAATAACATTATTTATCATAGAAAAAATAACATACATTATTTTCAAGGAAAGTCATAGCTAATATATTTATTGTTTTAGTTTTTATTAATTAAACATGTTAAAAGTTAAATAAGATTATTAAGATATTCTTTATATCAACAAAAGTTAAACTTTTAAAGAATTTAAAATTAAAAATTTATTTTTGTTATTATTTATTAAACTTAAAATTTAATTTATAATTAATAATATTTTTGTAAAAATATAATTAATATATCATACATTCTAGATTGATTATGATAAAAATTTTCCATCTAAATTCAAATATAAGTAACAAAAGTTTTCTAGGTGATAGACTAAAATATAAACAAATCTTAATTAATTTTTTTTATTTAATAATTTTATTTTTAAAATATCTTTCATTTAATTCAAATTAAATTTTCAATGATTTTTTTTATCTTGTTATCAAGTTATAATTTAGAAAATGAGATAATAATACTAAATGGTGCTAAGTAATTTTATTAATTAGTATGAATTAATTTTTTATTGGTCATATTTCAATCCAGTAGATTAATTACAAAGTAATTCATTGATGTTTTAGGCCAATTAAAAATTTAGTTTTGTCTTGTATAAAATAATAAGAGAAAAAGTTTGAAGTAGGTGAGTACATTAACACTATATAACAAATATATATTATGATGTACTCACCTACTGATGTACTCACCTCATAATTATCTCAATTATTTGTTATATTAATTGAGACAATTAAAAAAGTTTTAATTCAAATATAAAAATCTTATTTCAATGAACGACTTTATGTTAAATTATGCAGAAAACCAAATATCATCTTAATATTATGTAGAATGATCTATGATATACAAGAAAAATCTCTACTAAAATATTTAATAAAAAAAAGAAAGAAAGAAATTGTTATCTCAAACCACAAAGTTACTAGCAAAATGTTAACTACATAATTATCCTTCTTAAATATATTTTCAGTATTTTAAATTTAGGTTAATTATAATTTGTCTTCAAATTTTAATTTTTTTTTAATCTTACATTTAAAAATTATTATTTTTAATTCCTCGAATAGATGTTATTAGAAGTATTTCTTAGTCACAAATAAAATACAAGTCACTTGAAATAATGACATTTTTATTTTGACTACATTATGTATATATAAAAAACGAAGAATGGACAACCACTCAAAAGAAAATCTTAAAAATTTAGATTGTGCCCATGTGCTTTCTTATATTTTTGTATTTGTTTATACTTATTTTAATTCCAGATAATAATTAATTAATTTTTTATTTTGAAACAATAAATATACAAAAAAATAAAATGTTATTTGAATAATTTTTATCATAATTTTCTCATAAAAATATATATTCAAAATATAACAAATTTATTTAAATATTTTTTTATCTCATTAAATTTCATTTTTAATTTCACTTATATTTACAATGAGTTAAAATAAGAATCTTGATTTTTTTACACTTAATAAATACAAACATTTTAATTAAATTTTTTTCTTATTATTATATTATATAATCCATCATAGCAATCACTTATATATAATTTCTTCTTATATCTCAAAAAAGATATTTTCTTTCGGAAAAGTTCGGTGATATGTCACTTCTTTTTTAGGAAAAGTTTGGTTACATGTCACTTCGTTGGAAAAAAATACAATGAAATGTCACTTTCTTCTTCCGCAGGCTATTTCATTATTTTCATTTATTTTAATTTTTTAATCAAATTTTCTATTTTTAAATTATTATAAAATATAACTTAACTATAAATACCATTTTAATTTAATTATTGTACATGAAAGTTCCCTAATTTATCATGTGTCTTTCCTGATTTTGCGCTATTATAATAAATTTAGGCATTTACGCTTGGAAAAAAACTCACAAAAGGAATGAATAAGGATTATATCCTCGTTCTGACATTTTCTATTTTCCAAACCATCTTACTTCGTTCTCCTGTCTTTATTTCTGTTCGGTTCAATCACGTTTTTTCATTAGATGAAACATATGATATAGCATTTCGGACATAATTTTTTTTAATTTATTGAAAATTTAAAATTGAGAATGTTAAATTTTCAGGTATCTTGTTTTAAAAAAAAAATTTCTAGAAAACATTGCAACTATAAATTAAGGGAAGCACGCATTTTTCACGTTTTTTATAATAATAATAATATTAATAATAATAATAATAATATTATTATTATTATTATTATAATAATAATTATTATTATTATTATTATTAATAAGAGGTAAACTACATTTTTCTTCTTTTTGTGTTTTTATTTTATTATTTTTTCAAAATTTTCTATTTATTATGCGACTACATGAAAGTATGGATTTTTAACTTCATAGTTTATTCATATTGAAAAAGAGTCCTATAACTATTCTTAAGTTTCATAATTATTTTTTAATTTTTCATATTTATTCAAAATAATTCTCAAGTCCCTACAACACAACTTTTCTTACTTTTCTATTTGTTTATTCAAAATTTTATTTTTTATAAATATATATATATATATATATATATATATATATATATATATATATATATATATATAAATTTAAATTGATTTAATAGTATGTATATATATTTTATATTTTTTATGATAGTGAATACAAAATTGAGTTATTTTAAAAAAAAATCTTTATAATTATAATTAACTAGTGGAATGTATTCTTTTTAACAAATTTTGGAGAGTAACAACTTGGTGATGAATTATTAAAAAATTTCAAGACATCCAAATCATACATAAATATAAAATTAAAAGAGAGATCTAAAACATGTACTGGAATTCACCTGCACCCATGATGTTTCAATTGAGTGAACTACCTATTTTCTAGAGAGTGTTTTTCATATTTATGTATAAATCCAATGAACTTTGATGACTTACAAACTTACAAATTCTCATCTCAAATAGTTTATAAATTAACATCAATTGCCTTAAAAATTACACAACAAATATGTCATGGTATTTTACAAGTGAGCATATTAACAATAATATGCAACATAAAATTTAATCCAAGCTTCTGGATTAATTTGACATAACATAATAAAAAGAATGCACAATTGTATCATTCACTACAAATATTAATTAAAAAAATTATGATCCTAAATTTGTTCAACTCAGACACGTCATTAGATAAAATACTTGTTATATATTTGTCACAAAATTAAGAATGATAATATGGGTCTAGACTTAGAGGGTATAATAATGAAAAACAATGTATATTAAAATGTTAAATTATGTAAAATTTAGATTTATTCACAAATGACATAAAATAATATATAACTACTAGATACATTTATTTAATTTAAAACAAAAACACTAATCATTTTACAAAGTATCTAAATTTTTTTTGGTAAAAAAAATATTTTTTTTTATTTGGATCCAAATAACAAGAAAAATAATAAATTTGTCGTATATTAAATATATCGAATTATGTCAAATAATTTATTGAATACTAAAAAAAATTATATTTTATATTCATGCGATAATATAATATGTATACCAATCTTGTATACCTTTAATACATATACTAAATACATATATAACCTAACATTTATATATGATACATGTATCACAATTAAAATTATTCATGCTCAATTTATAAAATGACAAAAATAAAATAAAAAGAAATGAACAGTTTTTGCAGGAAACATTTTTTCACCTAATAAGCAGTTTTTGCTTTTAATGAACTACTTTTGCATTAAATGAACAGATCTTGCATATAATGAACTTTTTTTTACACAAAAATATATGAGTAAATTAAATGATAATTTTAAATAAAACATTTTCCTTACGTGAAAGTTTAATTTTATCATTTTACAACCCACAAATTTAATTCATATTTTAAGGGATAAGGGTGCATCATAAGAATCTCTCCAGTAATTTCTTATTTAATAAATTGTGAATATATCACACATTTGAAAATTCATATTAGGCAAATATTAACAGACCATATGAATTTTCCATATTTACTCATCAAAAGTCCTCTATCAATTTTAATTTTTAAGCACACAATATTTCAATTATCTTTTTAAGAATTTTGAAAAGTAAATACATATTTTGATAATATTTCAATAGAATCAACAATGAAATACAATAGCTTTAACATGTATCTATATACCTCTAATACCAATTGATGAATAATTAAAGAATTTCAATATTTCTAAGTCATACATAGATACAAAATTAAAGCATATTGATCATCAATGTGAGATAGAGAGATCATGAACATGTACTCGAAATCACCCGCGTCCATGATGCTTCAACTAAGAGGAAAATTCTTTTAATATTGAGAGCGAATTACCCACTTTCTAGAGAGTGTTTTCATATTTCAAAACTAAGCAATGGAATGTCAGTTTTAGAACTCTATAGCAACAAGTAGGGACTCCTAATGATCCGATCACAGAGTCACTCTTAAAACAAAGCCCAATACAATATTCATCAATAGGTTAGTGTCATAATAATAATTGTTGACTATAAATAATATATTTCAAAATAAAGTATAATTCATAATAATTGATTATATTAATCCATAAAATTAATTAATTAAATAATTAATCTAACACTAGGGACTTGGAAGTTCATAAATTTGTTATTGTGAAAGTTTATTATAACATTTGTAATATTTTATAACTAATTATTATGTTTTGTAAAAGATCTTTGAATAGAATTTTAATTTTTATAATATTTTAAGATTACGATTATTATATTTTATAAAATATTTTTGAATAGGATTTTAATTTAATTATTGTCCTACTTTTAATTAATATTTTTTATTTATCAAATTAATAAAAGTGTGGGTAAAATGTATGAGTAGGAACATTTATGTATACTACAAGAAAAAAATACGAATATTAAAGTTATTACCTAAGGGATATAGGTTTGGGTATTGGGAATTTTAAAGTGGGGTCATGCGAATATGGAGACAGGGACAATAATACCCTACCCAAATCATACTCAATGTCATCTCTATTTTAGATTGATGATTTATGTTCATGTCTATAAGATGGGTTACAGAGTGTACATAATATCTCCTCTGAGTCCCTTTCTTTTGCCTTTCGTTCAGCCTTTATAGCCGTCTTTGTGAGTTACTTTTCATTAGGGTAAGTGCCTGATACTAGAGGTTCCTATAACTCTTTCTAACTCCTTCCCCTTGGTGTCAATTGTGTCCTCTGACTACATTAAATGTGATCTGTACGATTGCGACTAGGAACTAGCTAGGCGTTGTCGTGGCTTGGGGATCGATCAGCTGACTGGTCCACAACCCTACAAGCATTGAGTGAGATGAAAATGCTTTAAATTATCAATTCGTCGTTAGCGACCATCCTTGTGTTTTGATATCCAACCGGTCCACAACCCTACAAGCACTAAGTGAGACGAAAGTACTTTAAATGGCCGGTTCGTTGTTAGTGACCATCTTAGTGTTTTGGCATCCGATCAGTCTACAGCCTCACAAGTACTAAGTGAAACGAAAATGCTTACAATGAGTTAAATTGAGAGTCTTGATTTTTATACACTTAATAAATACAAACATTCTAATTAAAACTTTCTCTTATTATATTATATAACCCACAATAGCAATCACTTATATATGATTTCTTCTAATATCTCAAAAAAGATCATTTTCTTTGGAAAAAGTTGGGTGATATGTCACTTCTTTGGGAAAAGTTTGGTTATATGTCACTTATTTGGGAAAAGTTTGGTTATATGTCACTTCTTTGGGAAAAGTTTGGTTATATGTCACTTCTTTGGGAAAAGTTTGCTCTAGGTCATTCACCCGTACCGTGGCGCTATTGAATATGGCAAGGTACCCCTTCAAATTTTCACCTTTTTCCTACTTGATGTCGAATAAATCAACTAGCTCTAGCCATTTGCCTTATTTGCTACAAATTGAGAGATAAACATTGTGGCTAAATCGCCAAACATCCGGCAAGGAAGGCCTGACAACCACTACATTGCTACACCCTTTAAGGTGTTCGAGAATAGCTTGCAACTGATGGTGTCACCTCCTCCGCTTATGTACATTTGGGATTGAAAGACTTGCAAGTCTGCATGAGGGTCTAGAGACCCGTCGAAAGGGTCAATAACCAGTTCCCAGAAGTATGGGCAAATATCACGAATGCGTAATAATTGTCGACAAACTTGATATGATTATGGGCTAACATAAATAAATCACGAATGCATAATAACTGCCAACAAACTTGATTCTTGGCGAACATAAATGTATATATGCCAGATACATACATTCCTAAAAAAATATAAAATTAGTTACAAAAATATTTTGTAACTAAATTTAAAAATAATAATTATTTTTTAGCTAATTTATAGAAAAAATAATTAACTATAAAATTATTATAATATTGATGATAGTAAGAAATAAGTAGTAAATTTGTTAACAAAATAATTTTAGTTAATTTGTAATAAATTTTGAAAATTTATAATTATTTTCTAGTTAATTTATAGTAATAAAAAGTATAGATGAATATAACTTAAATTTAGTTAAAAAAATAATATTCTAATTAATTAATAATTAATTAATTAAAATTTAACTACTAATTTAAATGATAGCTAAAATTAATAATAAAATTAAAAAAAATTCTATGTCATGGCAAGAACATTAAATGTCACCGGGAAATAATTGAAAAATAATTATTTATCTCAATAATTTCATTTGTCATCTAGAAATATATAATAGTTTTATTGAAGTCGCTGGAAATACTCTTTTATATAACATCGTTCATAGTTACTGGGAATAGGTACATTTTTACGTAATGATATTTTAGTGGCTAGAAAAAGTTGTTTCCCATGTCAGCAATGTTCGATGTCACTGAAAAATGTTTTTTTTTTTTTTCAATTTTTATGCTAAAGACATTAAATATAGTTTGAAAAAGCTAATTTTTTTAATGTATTTTAGATATATTAATCAATTAAAAAATATTTAAATAACATTATTTATCATAAAAATGTTAAAAATTTATAATTTTTTTAAATCATATGAACTTTATATTTTAAATATAATTATATCAGCTCTTTATTTAAAGTGATTTTAATCATAAATGATTCAATTAAGTAATAAAAAAACTTTTTAAAAGGCTTCATACGAGTTTAACTAGTGGATATCCAGATTCGTCCGTTAGGGGATAATGAAAATAATGATCCCAGGTATTTATTTATTTATGTTTATTTAAAATTTTGATAATCTAGTATAACAGTTATTGATTATACGAAACCTCTCATAGGAATAGGAAATAAGGAACCCTAAGGTAGATAAATATTTTTAAGAAATAGTATCAGAACCACTGTTATAATTAGATTATTAGGCTTTAATAAGGTTGATTCTTTTAATGCCTGAATTTTTTTTGGAATGAATATATTATGTTATATTATATGTGATTCTTTTATTTCTATTATATAATTTATAATGATTCAAATGATATTAGAACATTTACTTAACAAATATTCACCCGCTGAAAGTTTGATTGGTATTTAAAACTGCAATTTTGCAATTTTCTATTGCAATTTTTCCCCACATTTTCGCTGGATCTAGATATATGAATTGCAATAGCAATTTTTCCTCCCACAGCCCGCAGCTTTTTCCCCCCACTGCAAATTTTCCCTGCACCGCGGCCATTTTTCGGAAAATGGATCCAGCGTTACCAGGTTCTGCGATTTTTTCCATTTGGAGTCCCGTGGATCCAGTTTTCGCAAGATCCGCAAGAATTGGTCAAGCGGCAGCGTGATACGCTCCTTTAATTCCAGTAATGCTGGGCAAAACTGGTGTGGAGCGTGGATCATGCTGGGCGAAACTGGTGTGGAGCGTGTGGATCATGCTGAATGCTACCAAAATGGGCAAAAAAAAAAAAAAAGGGAAATCCGAAAAAAGAGGCATCACTAACACGCGAACTCACATGATAACCACGACATCACAACAGAAATATTTGCACCAATAAAGAATTGGACCTACATTTGAATAGTGACAGAAAACTTCTCCATCATTGGACCCATTAGTACTTTTCAAAATATTGAAGATTTATTAGTGTTATTAAATATATTACGTTATTTTTTAGTATGTGTGTAATTATCGGGTATAATTACTATTATAACGAATAATTTTTGATTGGGTTATAATTATTATTTTTGGATAGGATAGTAATAATAATAAGTAAGTAAATTATGGAATAAAAGGTACATAAAATACCATATAATTTGATGAATTTTGGATTTTTCTTATCAATTTTAGTAGTTTAATAATTTTTAAAAATTAAATTAATTGAAGTAATAAATTGTCAACGTAATCCTTGTTGTGAAAATTGATTTAATTTAAATTACATAGATGTATGAAATTATTTATGCGAACTGTGATCAGCCCATCTAAATTGAAATATAAGTAACAAAATTTTCCTAGGTGATAAATTAAAATATAAACAAATCTTAATTAACTTTTCTTATTTAATATTATTATTTTTAAAATATCTTTCATTTAATTTAAATTAAATTTTCAATGACTTTTTTTATTCTTGTTATCAAGTTATAATTTAGAAAATGAGATAATTAATACTGAATGGTGCTAAGTAATTTTATTAACTAATATGAATTAATTTTTTATTGGTGATATTTCAATCCAGTAGAGTAATTAGAAAGTAATTCATTGATGTTTTAGGCCGATTAAAAATTTAGTTTTGTCTTGTATAAAATAATAAGAGAAAAAGTTTTAAGTAGGTGAGTACATTAACACTACATAACAAATATATATTCTGATGTACTCACTTACTGATGTACTCACCTCATAATTATCTCAATTAATTGTTATATTAATTGAGATAATTAAAAAAGTTTTAATTCAAACATAAAAATCTTATTTCAATGAACGACTTTATGATAAATAGTTTCGAGTATCATGATTGTCACATTCTCGAAAACAACAAAATACTTTGCTTAGATAACAGTGTATTCTAATTTTATAGTATCCTGATGTTTATTCACAGTTGGTAAACATGCTTGTAATCCAAAGTGAAAGACATTTGTTGTCATCTTCTAAGTGGCTTGGTATTCACCAAGGTAAAAATTATTGTGCATGTTGTAGGGAGCAAAGCATGAAAGTGGAGCACAGCAGAAAAATCTATCTTATAGGTTAATTTTTGTACTTTTTTTTTTTTCTAAATATAAGTTTATATATCCTTTGACTTTGTTCTTGGCTTGGATTAATTCTGATTTTTATGTTGGTCTTCAGTTGATTTAGCTACTGGTTTTTATGCATATTTTAACTGAGTCTTCGGTGGCCCAGCCTACGCATATAAAAAAAAAAAATGAAGTGGTTTTGCTGGCAAGGATAGCAAAAGCAGCACTGCCCAAGCATCAACTAATATTAAGAGGATGGAAGGCATGGGAGTGATCTCCAGCACTAAAATCAAGGCACCGAGTCAGAATAACGCAAACTCACCTCAGAAAATCGATTTAACTCCGTGGGATCTCCAACACATCCCAATTGAATATATCCAAAGAGGGCTTCTTTTTCGCAAGGAAAAACACACAGCAACTGAAATCCAAATCCAACACCTCCAACACTCCCTTTCCTCCACTCTCGCCTTCTTCCCACTCCTGGCAGGTCGTCTGGCCATCCTCCAACATGATGACAACACTGTCTCCTCCCACATCGTATGCGACAACAAAGGAGTCCTCTTTGTCCACGCCGCTGCTCACAACACCACTGTCGCTGACATCCTTCAACCCAAATACGTTCCTCCTATTCTCGACTCCTTCTTTCTACTCAACGGAGCTATAAGTTACGAAGGCACGTCACAGCCCTTGCTGGCAGTGCAAGTCACGGAGCTAGTTGACGGCATCTTCATTGCGCTCACAATGAACCACGTGGTTGCCGACGGCAAGTCGTTTTGGCATTTCGTGAATTCCTGGGCCGAACTCTCACGTGGTTCCCATAAAATATCCAAACTCCCTGTTCTGGACCGTTGCTTTCTCGATGGCATAGATCGCCCCACACGGTTTCCTTTCACAAAGGAGGAAAAAAAACAAAACCAGCAAACTACCTTTTCTGCGAGGGTCTTCCACTTCACCAAGAAAACAATCGCAGAACTGAAATCAAAAGCTAATGCAGAGGCCAAAACGGACAAAATATCTTCTCTGCAAGCGCTTTTAACTCACCTCTGGCGTTCTGTGGTTCGTTGCCAACACGTTGATCCGCAAGAAACGGTGCATTATTCGTTGTCGATTGGTGTTTGGTCCAGGATGGTTCCACCACTGGCGGAGGGTTATTTTGGTAACGCGGCGATGGGTGCCGCTGTCTCCATGAAAGCTGGGGAACTATTGGAAGGTGGACTGGGAAAGGGTGCTTTGGAGATGAACAAGATGATTTCTTCGCACTCTCATGAGAAGCTAAAGAACCACTATGAGTCTTGGGCGAGAACCCCAAGGCTGTTTACTGGGTTGCCGGCTAGCGTGGCTGTTAATTTTTTGATCGTTGGCAGTTCCCCAAGGTTCGACATTTACTGTAATGATTTTGGGTGGGGAAAGCCTGTGGCAGTTCGAGGTAGTAGCACCGCCAGTAGCAGAAAGATTGTTCTCTTTGCTGGCGCTGAAGAAGGCTCTATTGACATTCAAGTCTATCTTCCTTACGAGATTTTGGAGGCCATGGGAAACGACCCCTTCTTCATGGATGTTGTCGTGTCCAACTGATGCATGTGGCGCAGGGCAAGACCTTACCTTATGTTTTGCGTATTGAATAATTATGTACGTCTTACTTTCTTTCTGATTTCCAGTTTCAGCTCCATCTATTATCCAAGAAAGAAGTTATGTATTATCTAGTTGTGTTTTTCTTCTCTGAATTTTTATATATTTTTAAAAAAATCAAATATAAATATTTCTATTTAATAAATCGTCATCAATGAACCATGTGATAATAGTAAATGCTAATATATCGCATTGATTATTTGATTGTGTTATAACTCTTGATTATGAACTTGATATTATAAAGGTCGTCAGATCGTGCAACAAAATTTCGAAAAACTAGTATATTATGCAGAAAATCAAATATCATCTTCATATTTGTGGAATGATCAATGATATACAAGAAAAATCTCTACTAAAACATTTTAAAAAGAAAGAAAGAAATTGTTATCTCAAACCACAAAGTTACTAGCAAAATGTTAACTACATAATTATCCTTCTTAAATATATTTTCAGTATTTTAAATTTAGGTTAATTATAATTTGTCTTCAAATTTTAATTTTTTTTAATCTTACATTTAAAAATTATTATTTTTAATTCCTCGAATAGATGCTATTAGAAGTATTTCTTACTCACAAATGAAATACAAGTCACTTGAAATAATGACATTTTTATTTTGACTACATTATGTATATATAAAAAACGAAGAATGGACAACCACTCAAAAGAAAATCTTAAAAATTTAGATTGTGCCCATGTGCTTTCTTATATTTTTGTATTTGTTTATACTTATTTTGATTCCAGATAATAATTAATTAATTTTTTATTTTGAAACAATAAATATACAAAAAAATAAAATGTTATTTCAATAATTTTTATCATAATTTTCTCATAAAAATATATATTCAAAATATAACAAATTTATTTAAATATTTTTTTATCCCATTAATTTCATTTTTAATTCCACTTATATTTACAATGAGTTAAATTGAGAGTATTGATTTTTATTCACTTAATAAATACAAACATTTTAATTAAAACTTACTCTTATTATTATATTATATAACCTACAATAGCATATATGATTTCTTCTAATATCTCAAAAGATCATTCTGTTTGGAAAAAGTTTAGTGATATGTCACTTCTTTGGAAAAAAGTACAGTGATATGTCACTTTCTTCTTTGACAGACTACTTCATCATTTTCATTTATTTGAATTTTTAATCAAATTTTCTATTGTTAAATTATTATAAAATAAAATTTAACTATAAATACCATTTTAATCTAATGATATTATTATTGTACATGAAAGTTCCCTAAATTATGACTTGTCTTTCCTGATTTTGCGCTATTATAATAAATTTAGGCATTTACGCTTGGAAAAAAACTCACAAAAGGAATGAATAGGGATCATATCCTCTTTTTGACATTTTCTATTTCAAACCATCTTACTTCGTTCTCCTGTCTTTATTTCAGTTGGGTTCAATGACGTTTTTTCATTAGATGGAATATCTGATATAGCATTTCGGAGATAATTTTTTTATAATTTATTGAAAATTTAAAATTGAGAATGTTAAATTTTCAGGTATCTTGTTTTAAAAAAAATATTTCTAGAAAACATTGCAAGGGAACCACACATTTTTCATGTTTTTTATAATAATAATAATAATAATAATAATAATAATAATAATAATAATAATAATAATAATAATAATAATAATAATAATAATAATAATAATAATAAGAGATAAACTACATTTTTCTTCTTTTTTGTGTTTTTACTTTCTTATTTTTTATTTTTTATTTTCTTATTTTTCAAAATTTTCTATTTATTGTGTGACTATGTGAAGACATGAATCTTTAACTTCATAGTTTATTCATATTGAAAAAGAGTCCTATAATTTCTCTTAAGTTTCATAACTATTTTTTAATTCTCCATATTTATTCAAAATATTTCTCAAGTCCTCTACAACACAATCTTTCTTACTTTTCTATTTGTTTATTCAAAATTTTATTTTATATATATATATATATTTATATATATATATTTAAATTGATTTAATAGTATGTATATATATTTTATATTTATTTATGATAGTAAATACGAAATTGAGTTATTTTTAAAAAAATTACTTTATAATTATAATTAACTAGTGGAATTTATTCTTTTTAACAAATTTTGGAGAGTAACAACTTAGTGATGAATTATTAAAGAATTTCAAGACATCCAAATCATACATAAATATAAAATTAAAAGAGAGATCTAAAACATGTACTGGAATTCACCTGCGTTCATGATGTTTCAATTGAGTGAACTACCTATTTTCTAGAGAGTGTTTTTCATATTTATGTATAAATCCAATGAGTTTTGATGACTTACAAACTTATAAATTCTCATCTCAAATGGTTTATAAATTAACATCAATTGTCTTAAAAATTGCACAACAAAATTGTCATGGTATTTTATAAGTGAGCATATTAACAATAATAGGCAACATAAAATTTAATCCAAGCTTTTGGATTAATTTGACATAACATAATTAAAAGAATGCACAATTGTATCATTCACTACAAATATTAATTAAACAAATTATGATCCAAAATTTGTTCAACTAAATTACATGATTAGATAAAATACTTGCTATATATTTGTCACAAAATTAAGAATGATAATATGGGTCTAGATTTAGAGGGTATAATAATGAAAAATAATATATATTAAAATGTTAAATTATGTAAAATTTAGATTTATTCACAAATAACATAAAACAATATATAATTACTAGATACATTTATTTAAATTAAAACAAAAACACTAATCATTTTACAAAGTATCTAAAATTTTTTTGGTAAAAAAAATAATTTTTTTAATTTGGATCCAAATTACAATAAAAAGTAGTAAAATTGTTGTATATTAAATATATCGAATTATGCCAAATAATTTATTGAATACTAAAAAAAATAATATTTTATATTCATGCAATAATATAATATATATACCAATCTTGTATACCTTTAATACATATATTAAAACATATATAACCTAACATTTATATATGATACATGTATCATAATTAAAGTCATTCATGCTCAAATTATAAAGACAAAAAATAATAAAAAGAAATGAACAATTTTTGCACGAAACATTTTTCCATGTAATAAACAGTTTTTACTCGTAATGAACTATTTTTGCACTAAATGAACAATTTTTTTTTTCACAATAACGTATGAGCAAATTAAACGATAATTTTAAATAAAACATCTTCCTTATGAGAAAGTTTAATTTTATCATTTTACAACCCACAAATTCAACCATATTTTAAGGTATAAGGGTGCATCATAAGAATGTCCCGAATAATTTCTTATTTAATAAATTGTGAATATATCACACATTTGAAAATTCATATTAGAAAAGTATTAATAGACCATATGAATTTTCCATATTTACTCATCAAAGGTCCTCTATCAATGTTATTTTTTAAGCACACAATATTTCAATTATCTTTTTAAGAATTTTGAAAAGTAAATGCATATTTTGATAATATTTTAATAGAATCAACAATGAAATACAATAGTTTTGACATGTATCCATATACCTCTAATACTAATTGATGAATAATTAAAGAATTTCAATATTTCTAAATCATACATAGATACAAAATTAAAATCATCAATGTGAGATAGAGAGACCAAGAACATGCACTGAAATTCACTTGCGTCCATGATGCTTCAACTATGAGGAAAATTCTTTTAATATTGAGAGCGAATTACCCACTTTCTAGAGTATTTTCATATTTCAAAACTAAGTAATGGAATGTTAGTTTTAGAACTCTATAGCAACAAGTAGGGACTCCTAACAACTACATAATGAATGACTCGATCACAGAGTCACTTTTAAAACAAAGTCCAATACAATATTTATCAATAGGTTATTGTCATAATAATAATTGTTGACTATAAATAACATATTTCAAAATAAAGTATAATTCATAATAATTGATTATACTAATCCATAAAATTAATTAATTAAATAATTAATCTAACACTTAGGATTTGGAAGTTCATAAATTTGTTATTGTGAAAGTTTATTATAACATTTGTAATATTTTATAACTAATTATTATGTTTTGTAAAAGATCTTTGAATAGAATTTTAATTCTTGTAATATTTTAAGATTACGATTATTATATTTTATAAAATATTTTTGAATAGGATTTTAATTTAATTATTGTTGTACTTTTAATTAATATTTTTTATTTATCAAATTTGTAAAAGTGTGGGTAAAATGTATGAGTATGAACATTTATGTATACTACAAGAAAAAACACGAATATTAAAGTTATTACCCAAGGGATATAGGTTTGGGTATTGAGAATTTTAAAGTGAGGTCATGCGAATATGGAGACAGGGACAATAATACCCTACCCAAATCATACTCAATGTCATCTCTATATTAGATTGATGATTTATGTTCATGTCTATAAGATGGGTTACATAGTGGACAGAATATCTCCTCTGAGTTCCTTTCTTTTGCCCTTCGTTCGGCCTTTATAGCCGTCTTTGTAAGTTACTTTTCATTGGGGTAAGTGTTTGATACTGGAGGTGCCTATAACCCGTTCTAATTCCTTCCCCTTGGCATCGACTGCATCCTCTAACTACATTAAATGTGATTTGTACGATTGCGACTAAGAACTAGCTAGGCGTTGTCGTGGCTTGGGGACCGATTGGTTGACTGGTTCACAATCCCACAAGCATTGAGTGAGATGAAAATGCTTTAAATTATCAGTTTGTCGTTAGTGACCATCCTTGTGTTTTGGTATCCAACCGGTCCACAACCCCACAAGCACTAAGTGAGACGAAAGTGCTTTAAATGGCTGGTTTGTCGTCGTTAGTGACCATCTTGGTGTTTTGGCATCCGATCAGTTTACAGCCCCACAAGTACTAAGTGAAACGAAAATGCTTTAAATTTGAAGTTGATATTACTTAAGTTTGCTTGGGAGGGATAACTGGTTAGCCGTCTCTCATAGGTCTTTAAATTTGCTTGGGAGGATCACTAGTCGACCACCTTCCACAAGTCTTTAAGTTTTCCTAAAGGGATCACTAGTTGACTACCTCCAATAGGTCATTAAGTTTACTTGGGAGGATCACTAGTTGATCGCCTCTCATAGGTCTTTAAGTTTGCTTGGGACCACTGGTCGACCGCCTCTGGTAAGTCTTTAAGTTTGCTTGGAGGATTACTGAGCCACCGCCTCTCATGGGTCTTTAAGTTTGCCTGAGGGATCATTGGTTGATTGCCTCTCACAGGTCTTTAAGTTTGCCTAGGGTACCACTGATCTATCGTCTCTCACAAATCTTTAAGTTTGCTTGAGGGTATCACTGATCGATCGCATCTCACAAATCTTCAAGTTTGCTTGGGAGGTTCATTGGTCGACTACCTCTGACAGGTCTTTAAATTTTCCTGGGGGATCACTGATCAACCATCTCTCATATGTCTTTGAGTTTGCCTCGAAGATCATTGATCGACCGCCTCTCACGTGTCCTTAAATTTGTTTGGGGTATCACTGATCAACCACCTCTCACAAGTCTTTAAGTTTTCTTAGAAAATCAATGGTCGATCGCCTCTCACAGGTCTTTAAGTTTTCCTAGGAGATCATTGATCGACCGCCTTTCATAGGTCTTTAAGTTTGTCTGGGTATCACTGATCAAACACCTCTGACAGGTCTTTAAGTTTGTTTAGGGGACTACTAGTTAACCGCCTCTTACAGATCTTTAAGTTTTTGGGTTCGATGGAGTAGGGAGCTGAAATCCATTTAATTCTTCAACCCTACATAAAATATGAATTATGAATGTGCCCACTTTTAAATATGAAATTAGTTATAATACATACCTAAGCTCGTAAATATTCATGTTGGAGATTATTATGAGCTTTACCAAAAGAATTGTCATTTTACATAGGCGTAATCTACCAATGGAAATGCCTTAGGATACATAAGCACTTCCAAGGTTAATAGAGCATGGGCGCATAACTCAAGCTAGTTTTGTTCCAGTTTTTTGCTTCCCTCTGCGGAAAATTTCAAGACCCTGGGCTAAACATGGAGGTTGTACACGAGCAAATGAAAGAAAAGATACCAATATAGCACGCAATGCAGCAAGCTGCAAATCTAGGGCAGTTGCAGCAGGTTCCTTTTGTTGAAACACACTTGTTTCTCTACTAACTGATCCTTCCTTAAAAGAATCCATTGCTATGACTATCAAAAGGCTATCAACTTTTGCTCTCCACGGTTCAAATTTTAAAGCTCCAGCCACAGTAACAAAAGCCTCTAGTCTCAAGTGTAGCTATCCTTAGAGAAATTGGAGTCGATGGACAATTTTTGGGGGCTACCACACCTAAACCACCACCTTCATCATGCTCTTGAAGAGAACCAGTTGTATTGTTGTGCTTCCTTTTTCTATGACTTGGCGGTAGTAGTGCTCCACTAGAGGCATTTGAATTTGAACCATTTAATATGCCACTTAAATCAGCAACCACATTGTTGATAACTTCCATGACTATGAGCAAATTCCTGGTGACTGAATAGACCTTAGTCCTTAATTCTGGTAGCTCACATGTCTTGAAGTACTTTGTAACGATACAGACGATATTGGCAGCATGTGGTAATAGTTGACTGCCCGGGTGTCTTGGTGATAACATCCTCGTAGTGCCAAATGAAGTCTTGTTTTTGCCACAGGTTGCAAAGGAAGCCATCTGTGACAGCACAGGGTCCTGTCCAAGGGTGTAGTTAAATGACGTGTCGTTGTTTCACTCGATGTAATAGAGCACCTCTAGTAGCTACTTCTGGAAAATGTTAACATTACACCCCTTGGGCCAGTCGTACCATAGATCACGCAACTAGAGGCTCGCTCAGGTTCATGTACAGAAGCACGTGAAACTGGTCTGGCCATGGTGCTGAAGTTGGAGTTGGAGGAGATTCACATGCAAAACTCAGCCTAGCCAGGGCAATCATAAAACTTACAAACTTCAGCATTCTCCTCCACCTCTGCTTTTGTTATGTGGCTACAAGTCGAGATAAGGCTTCCCTTTCCATTGATTAATGAGGTTGTTGCCGACGCCCCACCGTTAGATTTAGCCGCCTTGGCTGTAGAGTCGTCCACCATATCAAACAAGCTCACCTTCCTCTTTCTCTTTGTACCCATCAAAACCCTAAAATCTTAATCCACTAGCCAAAGCTGGGCAGGAGCCGCAGTGTGGCAGTCGATAGCGACGGATCTATGTGCGTCAGGGATTTGCAGAAGGTGATTACTCCTTATCGCTCTCCTTGCCCCCCTACCTCAACTTTTAAAGCTTTGTCGGCTTCAGGAGTTACCAACTTTCTTCTTCCAAGTGTGGTGGTAGTTGGGATTAGTTTTCTTGACGATCCCACGATAGGTACCAATGTTCATGTCTGTAGAATGAGTTTACATAGTGTACACAATGTCTCCTCTTAGTCTAGAAAAGTCCTCTTTTTTTTGTCCTTACTTTTTCTTGGGCTAAGTGTTTGACACTAGAGGTGTCTTTGACTCCTTCCCCCTAGCGTCAACTGCGTTCTCTAACAACATTCAATGTGATTTGTATGATTGTGACTAGGTACCGTCCGAGCACTGTCATAGCTTGGAAGACCGATCAATTGACTGGTTTACAGTCCTATAAGCACTAAGTGAGACAAAAATGATTTAAGTTGTCGGTTCATCATTAGTGATCATCCTGTTGTTTTGGTATCTGATTGATTCAAGTCTCATAAGCACTTAGTGAAACAAAAGTACTTTAAAATGATTGATTCGTTGTTAATAATCATCTTAGTATTTTAGTATCAACAAGTTCAATTTACTTTTATAAATATATATATATAATAGGATGATAGTGCAGGATTTGATCCCATACAATGCATGCACTTCCTTTGACTTTTTTTTTTTTTTAACTTAAGTGATAAAAGAGACTGAATAACTAGTAAAATATTTGGTCCAAATAAACTATAAATTTCACTTGGAGAAAAATTGATAAAAAGTAATTAAAATTAGTATAAAAAAACATGATTTATAGTGCGTCAATGAACAAATATTAACTCAATGCTATTTTAATTTTTCTTTTAAAAAATAAAAAATAACCTAAAATTTTTGTCATTATTTTGTTTTTCTTCTAGATATAAATTTATTATTGTTAATAAATATTATTATGTATTATTGAAACATAAACCTAAGAATGATGATATATTTAATTTAAACTTTTATATGAATTTTAAATATTAAAAATCTATAAAATTATATATTTTTAATTTTAGTATAATTATAAAATTATGATGTTATATTTGTTTAATATTATTTTATTTATTACTTAATTATTATTATTAATATTAATTTGACTACGGTTTAACACAATTAAATTATAAAACATTGAACAACTAAATGTTGTTAGCACAAATAAAAAACAAACTAATGTTTTAATTAACTAGTTCAATGAATAATTCAATTTTAATTTTTTTCCCCTTATTCTTTCTTTCCTTATCCTTATAAATTATTTTTTTATGATATTAATTTAGAAAATAAAATCTTGAAGAGGGTAAAATCAATGAAAAATTAATTAAAAAGCTAATTTAACTGTCAAATTTTTAGAAAGTTAACGTCCTAATTAATGCTATTTTTGGATAACAAACTGTGACTTTTCTCTGACTTTTCTCTGTAACAAACAGGTCATTCGAAATTTTTTTAAAACTTTGATAAAAATTAAATAATAAACAAATAGTTAATTGAAAATTTAATAAAAATTTATGGAGTCACATTCGTTGAATATACTTTTTATTATTGGATAAAATTTATCGAAAACTATAAAATTATAAATGAAACTCAAGAGATATTAATCAAATTTTATATTTATTAATAAATTTTAATCAATATTAAAGAGTATTTGAAAATATATTATTAGCATTTCTCTTATAAAAATAAGTTAATTGTAAATTATTATAATTAAACTGTTTTATTAAGATTATGATATACATTTGAATAATAATACATTGATATTGTATTAAATTGATTATTTCTTAGACATCTACTTTACAAATTATTAAATAACATTAAAAAATGAAAACTTAAATTTATATTTTCGAATGATCAATCACTGTGATATAGAGAACGAGAAAAGAAAAATTACAGTTAGTTGTCCAAAAGATAGCCTTAGGACATTAATTTTCTAAAAAAATTGATTACTAAATTATCTTTTAATTATTTTTTATTTATGTTATCCTTTTCAAGATTTTGTTTCTAAATTAATTTCATGAAATTAATCTATGAGTTTAATAATTATGCATTATACTCTCCTTCAATTACAAATAACTATTAAAATAATATAAATAATTATTAATATAATTTTTAAAGTAATTATTATAAAAATAAACAAATTTACTGTAAATAATAACTAATTGTACTGTTAGTTACCAAGGGTATTGATAATAAGTTAGTTTCTGTTTCTCTTACTTATACATATAACATTACAAAAAAAAGCGGTTTTAGCGACGGAAAAAAAGGTCACTGATAGCGACGGATATTGTATATAAGTGACGGTTATATTTTTGTGACCGATTTAGCTACGAAAAATGAGGTAAAAAATAACAATTAAAAATCGACGAAGATAGCGACCGAAATAGCGACAGAATGGAGGAAACGAAAACATTATTTTTTGCGACCGAAAAATATTTAAATTAGGAAAATATAAATGTATTTAGAGACGGAATTAGCGACCGACTAAAAAATATATAAAACGAACTTTTAGCCACCAAATTAGCAACGGAATATAGAGAAACCAAAGTCTTGGATTTTGCGACCGATTTAGCGACGGCAAATTGAAATATTTTAAAATAAAATAGCATTTTTAGCGACGGCATTAGCGACCGAAATTAAAATAATAATAAAAAACAAAAGGAACTTTAGCCACCGGATTAGCGACGGATAGGGGACCCAGTACGTTAAGTTTTGCGACCGAAAGAAATGTTATAAAAAATGGCATTTTAGCGACGGAATTAGCGACCGCAATTAAGAAATAATAATAAAAAAATAAAAGGACTTTAGCCACCGACTTAGCGACGGATAGGGGGCCAGTACGTTAAGTTTTGCGACCGAATTTGCGACCGAAAATAAAATAAAAAATAAATAAAGGGCATTTTAGCGACAGAATTAGCGACCGAAATTAAAAAATAATAAAAAATAAAAGAGACTTTGGCCACCGAGTTAGCGACGGATAGCGGACCCTAGTACGTTAAGTTTTGTGACCGAATTTGCGACCGAAAATAAAATATTATAAAAATAAAATAAAGGGCCTTTTAGCGACCGAAATAGAGACAAAAAAAAAAAACAAAAATTCTTTGATTTTGCGACCGAATTAGCGACGGAAGATAAAAATTTTGGACTATGCAAAGCTACTAGCAGGGTTTATTTGTAATTACAAGAGTATTTTGAGTTTTTATTTCTTGTAATGATGCTTATGAAATTCATTTTAAAAGAAGTGAGTATATTTTTTTAAATAAGAATAAATTATAATATTTTTGTATTTTAATTATATATAATTGTTTTATTTGTAATTATATAAGTTCTTTTATTCTAAATGTCTTGTAATTAGTGTATTGACGTCTATTTTACAAGAAGTGAGTATAATTATTTTAAAAATAAAATAGATTTCGTAATTTTGTATTTAAATTTTATATATTCTCGATATTTATCCAAATAATAATATGTTTAGCCTATTTTTTTTAATTAAATGGGTCATTTAGCTTTATATTTCATGTAATTACGAAGTTGAATTTTATTTTATATTAAGTTAGTGTAATTATTTTAAAATAAAATAAATGTAGTAATTTTCTTTATAAATTTAATAATTTTTATATATTTATCTAAATAATAATATGTTTCGTAACAACTTTTTAATTAAATGAGTCATTTGACTCTATATATATTTCCAATAATTAGGATATTGATGTTTATTTTACGTGAGCTGAGTGTAATTATTTCTAAAATAAAGTAAAGTTAGAAATTATCTCTTTAAATTTAAGATATTTTCTATATTTATCCAAATAATAGTATGTTTACTCGCAATTTTTTAATAAAATAAGTAATTTGACTATATATTTCCAGTAATTAGGGTATTGAAGTTTATTTTACATGAGGTGGGTGTCATTATTTTTTAAATAAAGTAAAGTTAGTAAATTTCTCTTTAAATTTAAGATATTTTCTATATTTATCCAAATAATAGTATGTTTAGTAGTAATTTATTAATTAAATGAGTAATTTGACTCTATATTTCAAGTAATTAGGGTGTTGAAGTTTATTTTACATGAGGTGATTATTTTTATTTTTTAAATAAAGTAAATTTAGTAAATTTCTCTTTAAATTTAAGATATTTTATATATTTATCCAAATAATAGTATGTTTAGTAGCAATTTATTAATTGAATGATTAATTTGACTCTATATTTCAAGTAATTAGGGTGCTGAAGTTTATTTTACATGAGGTGATTATTTTTATTTTTTAAATAAAGTAAAATTAGTAAATTTCTCTTTAAATTTAAGATATTTTCTATATTTATCCAAATAATAGTATGTTTAGTAGCAATTTATTAATTAAATGAGTAATTTGACTCTATATTTCAAGTAATTAGGGTGTTGAAGTTTATTTTACATGAGGTGATTATTTTTATTTTTTAAATAAAGTAAAGTTAGTAAATTTCTCTTTAAATTTAAGATATTTTATATATTTATTCAAATAATAGTATGTTTAGTAGCAATTTATTAATTAAATGAGTAATTTGACTCTATATTTCAAGTAATTAAAGTGTTGAAGTTTATTTTACATGAGGTGATTATTTTTATTTTTTAAATAAAGTAAAATTAGTAAATTTCTCTTTAAATTTAAGATATTTTATATATTTATCCAAATAATAGTATGTTTAGTAGCAATTTATTAATTAAATGAGTAATTTGACTCTATATTTCAAGTAATTAGGGTGTTGAAGTTTATTTTACATGAGGTGATTATTTTTATTTTTTAAATAAAGTAAAATTAGTAAATTTCTCTTTAAATTTAAGATATTTTCTATATTTATCCAAATAATAGTATGTTTAGTAGCAATTTATTAATTAAATGAGTAATTTGACTCTATATTTCAAGTAATTAGGGTGTTGAAGTTTATTTTACATGAGGTGATTATTTTTATTTTTTAAATAAAGTAAAGTTAGTAAATTTCTCTTTAAACATGGGTTTATGCCGAATTATTATTGGTGGACAAATCATGGTGAGCAATTGCCACAATTTCCTCCACCGGTGGTCGAAGGTTCATACTATGCAAGTGGTGAACAAATGGAAGAATTCAATCCTTACGAGCAGTTGATCATGGATCATGTTGGACCCTCAATTGGTAGAAAACATGGAAGAAAATTCTAATCCTGAAGCTCAAAACTTTTTTGATTTGCTTACAGCTGCACAAGCACCATTGTGGGAAGGATGCGATAATCATTCTGAATTGTCAATTTCTTTGGCAGCTCTGAGCTTGAAATCAGACTATAACATGTCAGAAGGGTGTTTTAATCGTATGGTGCAATTAATGGGGGAGACGATGCCTGAAGGTAATAGAATGGTGACAAATTTGTATCATGCTAGAAAGTCGGTTCAAAATTTGGGTTTGGGTTGTTTGAAAATTGATTGTTGCCCAAAAGGATGCATGTTGTATTATAATGAAAATTCTGACAAGACCATAACAAAGTGTCTAGTTTGTAACATCGATCGATACAAATCAATCACTAAGAGGGAGGTTCAGAAGAATATTTCTGTGAAGAAAATGTGGTATTTTCCACTCATTCCAAGACTAAAAAGATTGTACTCTTCAATAGCCACTACATCGCACATGAGATGGGATAGTGACAATGAGCGGGACCCAACTTTCTTATGTCATCCATCTGATGCCGAAGCTTGGAAGCATTTTGATAGACTTCATCCAGAATTTAGTAAAGACCCTAGGAATGTCAGATTAGGGTTATGTGCAGATGGCTTTAATCCATTTGGTCAATACGGAAAAAGTTACTCATGTTGGCCAGTTATCTTAACTCCGTATAATCTTCCTCCTGGGATGTGCATGAAGCGGGAATTTATGTTTCTAACAGTTTTAATTCTAGGTCCATCAAATCCAAAGCACAAGATTGATGTCTACTTACAGTCATTGATTGATGAGTTGTGTATGTTGTGGAATGATGGAATACTAACTTATGATGTGTCGTTGAGACAATTTTATTATGAAAGCTGCTTTGATGTGGACAATTAATGACTTTCCAGCTTATGGAATGTTATCTGGTTGGACCACTACTGGGAGACTTGGATGCCCCATATGTATGGAACAAACTAAAGCATTCACACTAAAGCACAGTCGTAAAGTCTCCTATTTTGATTGTCATCATCAATTTCTCCCACTTAATCATCCATACAGAAGAAACAATAATTCTTTCAAGAAAAGGTGTGTTGAGACGTCACATCCTCCTCCCCGGTTGTCTAGTCTTGATATATGGAAGAGAGTTGCGCACTTACCATTTTCGTATGACTTACAAGAAGAAGAACAAGAAATTCCTAGTTATGGTGTTCAACATAATTGGAAAAAACAAAGTATTTTTTGGAGGTTGCCGTATTGGAACACACATCTTCTACGTCATAACATTGATGTCATGCACACAGAGAGAAATGTTTTTATGAATGTATTTGACATTGTGATGGACATTAATGGTAGGACTAAGGACACATATAAGGCTCGAATGGATATAGCAGAAATATGCAATCGGAAAGAGCTTGAGTTGAAAGATATTGGTCGTGTCAAACTTTTCAAACCAAAAGCAGCTTATGCATTCAACAAATCTCAAAGAGTTGCGATTTGCAAGTGGGTGAAAGAACTAAAGTTGCCAGATGGGTATGCTTCTAATTTGGGTAGATGTGTCGACGTTAACCAAGGAAAGTTACATGGAATGAAAAGTCACGATTGTCATGTTTTCATGCAATGGTTGCTTCCTATTGCATTCGACTCATTACCAACACATATTTGGAACCCACTTGTTGAACTTAGCCACTTTTTTAGGGAACTTACATCGACAACACTAAATGTTGAAAACCTAACAGTTATGGAAGGTAATATACCTGTGTTGTTGTGTAAGTTGGAACAAATATTTCCACCAACCTTCTTTGATTCAATGGAGCATCTTCCAATTCATCTACCGTATGAGGCTAGAGTTAGTGGTCCAGTCCAATATCGTTGGATGTACCCTTTTGAGAGGTATAAAACTAGTAATCATTTATACACCATTATGTTATATATGTTAACCAACAGTTCTTGAGATTGTAGATTCATATTCTTTGTCAGTTTCTACATTCTCTAAAAAAATAAAGTAAAGAATAAGGCAAGGGTAGAGGCTTCTATTTGTGAAGCTTATTTGGTGGAGGAGACATCAACTTTTGTCTCATTTTATTATCCTGATAAAATTGAAACGAGAAGGACCAGAATACCTCGTAATGTTGATTCAGGTGAAGGTTCTTCATCCACTCCTCCTATATCAATTTTTAACTACCCAGGAAGCCCAGGTGGCAAAGTCATATCATATTTTTTGGACCAAGTTGACCTTCAAGCTGCTCACTTATATGTTCTTTTAAATTGTGAACATGTTGAGCCGTATTTAGAGTAAGTATTTCTAATTATAGATGTTACTCATGTTATGTTGACTAGTATGATTAATATACTTTTTCATTGTAGTATATATACTGAGTTATTATGAGAGCTTAATCCCACAGCTTTAGATGCTAAAATTGACAGTGACACTTCATCAACATTTCCTACATGGTTCAAACAATATATACGTTAATACTTTTTGATATTATTTAAATGTTATATTGTCCACCCTAATATAGTATGTTGGTTGTTTAATTTTTTAGGTTTTAAATTCAGAAAATAACATTCAAGACTCGTTATTGGTTAATCTGGCATGGGGGCCTAAGAAAAAAGTTGAATCATGGCCTATGTACATTATCAATGGATATAAATTTCACACAATTAACTGGAGTGAAGGCATGAATTCCATAAATCACGGTGTTTATGTACGAGGAACTAACGGTCAATTAAAATCTGACTTTTATGGAAACGTGACTGATATCATTCAATTAGAGTACACTGGTGTCCCAATAATGAAGTTAGTTCTATTCAAGTGTGATTGGTTTGATAACACTCCTAATATAGGAACAAAAGTACATAACAAATATGAGATTGTTGAGGTACGGGCAACACGAAGATATAATAAAGTATACGATCCATTCATATTTGCACAACAAGCTGAACAAGTTTATTACACAACATATCCTGAGGGGCATCACGGTTGGTTGGCTGTAATCAAGACAAAGGCAAGGAGTAGAATTGTTAATACTACATTATCTCAGATTGAGCAAGAGGCTCCGTACCAAGATGATGACTTTGTTCGGCTTCAAGTAGTATTGGATATTGACTTAGATGTCATTAATGAATCTCTTGCTGACATTTATGGTGGTGGAGAAGAAGTAGACACATAATTATTAGATCAAACAGAATTTGATGAACTAGACGAGGATGAATACATAACAACTGAGAGTGAAAGTGAGAGTGATTTAAATGATACAGATACCTCTTAGGTAATTTATACAATAACATGAATTACATTTGTTGTGTTAATTAATTTCTACATTTGTATGACCGTTGTTTGTAACAATTACTTGTAGTGATTATGACGGGAAAGATAAGCGACACATTTTGCTGTCGTAAAAATGATCAGGTTTGATTTTCTAAGTTCTATTAGTTTCCTAAACCCTAAACATTTTATATTTCACTATATTTATTAATCTTTAGTCCTAATTGTGACATACAATAATTACTACATACAGATGGCAAACAGAGGTACAAGTGATGGTCGTAGACCACCTAACCGTGGGAGAGGTCGTGGTGTTAGTCAGAGAGGTCAACCCAACATCAACTTTCCCACTTCCATAAATCACATCTCAACGTCAGAGTCCACAATTCCCATTCACCAACATACCATACTTCCTATAGTTGAAGAGGAACCACAACCTATCGAAGCAATCACACCTTCAATACTACCAGATTCATTCACACCAGAAGGTTCATCTCCACACTCTCAACATACACTGGATCAAAAACCTTTTCTTCAAGTAATAAATAATGAGTAAGTCAATTTTAATATAATAGTTCATCTTTTAAATAACATTCTTCAAATATGTACATTTACAAAATCATTTTCCATAGATTTATACCATTCGATGGTCCTACTCGTGTGATCTCACGAATCATTAAACAAAAATTTGATGAACCATGGCCGAGTTGGAAGAAGGTACGAATTGAAGTTCGCGACCTATGGTTTGGAGAGTTCAAGGTAATTTACATTTTTGGTTCAATCTCAATTGTATTGTTCATTTTTTTTCCATTTTGCTTAATTACTTTTTAATGCAAAAAGAGTATAGTTGGGATCCATCATAGGAGAAAACTATCAGAGTCATTTTTGAGAAAAAGGGTTCATGCATTTACAAAAATACAATGACTAAGATTAGAAATGGTCACAGTGCAACTTGGATTCCACCCAATGTTCGAACAAGTTTGGACGAACATTGGTCTTCTACAGATTTTCAGAATAAGAGGTCGATTAACAAGGCAAATCGAGCTATTAATAAAGGAGCCTCAGCATATTGTGGTGGATCTATATCTACATCGACTCATTACGAAAAAATGGTAATTACAAGTTTGGACGAACATTGGTCTTCTATAGATTTTCAGAATAAGAGGTCGATTAACAAGGCAAATTGAGCTATTAATAAAGGAGTCTCAGCATATTGTGGTGGATCTATATCTACATCAGCTCATTACGAAAAAATGGTAATTTTAATTGCTTTTTATTTTACTTAATTGATTGGTTATATTATAATTTCAATTTTTGTTTAAATTTAAGTAGGCTACACAATTGCAACGACCGCCAACTGCTTGGGAGGTGGTAGAGAAAACCAAGAAATTAAAGTTTGGAGAATGGGTCAATGACAAAACTCGTGAACTTGCGGTAAATTCAATCTTTTACCTTTTTTAACATTACTTTAAAGTTTATTAACTATTAATAAAATTCTAATTAAAGATTCAACTTTTTTTTGAAGCTGAAATATGAACAACGACGACAAAAGTCCAAAAATCTACCACGAGGAAGCATCATCCGCAAAATGACTCCAATTGCATGCCGATCAACGACAATGACATATATTTAGAAATTGTTGGAGGTAAGAATAAAAAAGGAAATGTATATGGACTTCGGAGTTTAACCAACAAGTTCGTGCATTCAACATGTATTCCGACTAATAGAATAGACATGCCAATGGTACAACAAATGGAAGAGATGCGTCAAACAATTGATAAATTGAATAATGAACTTAAGGAAAAAACCGCAAAGGAGAAGTCACTTGAGGAGAAAGTGGTGCAATTGTTGAATAATCATAAGGAGCAAAGTGAGCAGATACGACAACAAAATCAACAAATGCAGCTTATTTTACAACACTTGCAGTTGAAATCTCTTATGCCACCCCCCACTGCACCAGATAATAGTGATGACCATGGTGATAACCATGGTGATAATGCCTAGGATGATATCTTTAAGATGATGTAATAGACAATTATTTTCACAATGTTTAGGATAATTATGTTCATAGTTATTATGATTTTGAATATTTAGTAATCATGTTGATACTTTTAATTGTTAATGTTTTCATACATAATTGTTTATTTCAAATTTGTTATTATATGTTATTTATAGTGTGATTAAATTTTTAATTATTGATAAATATTTGGCAGGTTCATAATATATATATTACTAATTTAAAAAAAAAGAAAGAGAAAACGAAAAGTTTTAGCGACCGACTATTTCCGTCGCTAAATCCGTCGCTAACCTAATATGAAGCTTTAGTTTTAGCCACCGAAATAGAGACGGATTTCAGCAAACAAAACTATTATATTATATTTCGAAATATATTAGCCACCGATTTTAGCAACCGAAATAACCTTTCATTTTCGGTCGCAAAATTTCCAATTACATTTACCTACCGAATCATATAGCACCGAAAATTGCCGTCGCTAAATCCGTCGCTAACCTAATATGAAGCTTTAGTTTTAACCACCGAAATAGCGACGGATTTCAGCAACCGAAACTTATTATATTATATTTCGAAATATATTAGCCACCGATTTTAGCGACTGATCATTTAAATATAATTAAATTTTCGTAATTAATTTAGCGACCGAAATAACCTTTCATTTTCGGTCGCTAAATTTCCAATTACATTTACCTACCGAATTATATAGCCACCGAAAATATCCGTGGCTAAGTTTGCCACCGAATAAAATTCGGTGGCTAATTCGTTTAGCCACTAGGGTTTTACCTACCAACCCAATTCGGTCGCTATTTTCGTCGCTAAAGGGTTTAGCCACCAAATATCATATTTTGCGACCGATTTCTAAGATTTAGCCACCGATTTTTGCGGTCGCTAATCTTGAATTTTTTTGTAGTAAAGGCAATATCGCCTCTCCTTTTGTATTAGTTTTCATAATCCCTTTCAATAGAGAAAGATGAAAGAGTTCATTTCGATTCTCTGTCTTGTTCACCATCCACAGTTGTGTCCAACTAATGTGGGTAGGACAAGACCTTATTTCAGTTCAGTTTCATGATTATGTAATGAACAATTAATGAATAATGTGAATAAGGCTTATTCCATTTGTAGATTGTTCTGTGGTTGTGTCAAGTCAAGGTCTTTAGTTTGTATTTCTTGATTCTGAACTTGAGATTTTATAAAGGTTATGGAACAACTCTTAAAAGATAATTATAAATTGGACGTTAAGAGAAAATGTAAAAAGAAGAAGAAGAAGCATACCCTTCAAGAGCTAGCCATTGTAGAAAATATCACAAACAGCTAAAACTGAAAAGCTGGCTGCAACATAGTGATGCCCCAGCTTCTTTTTAACAGTGTTATTCTCAAAAAGAAATTTGATCCTATCCTCACCATAAACCTCTTTTACTTATAAATTTTATGAAAGTATTAAGTCTTAAAAATATAATTATTAATTCATTGAAAATTATAAATATGAAAAATAGATAAATACTTTTTACTTTACAGTTATAGCCATTTTAAATATTTAAAATTTCATTTTACTTTTATAGAAATATTTCTCAGTATAATAAAAATTTCATCCATTCTTTATTTTTTTATCAACAAAATTTTAAGTTAAAGATGTTTCAATGGAAGGAAATGAAAAATTTTCAAGTTCAAAAACTCTAAAAAAATTATATTTATCTCATTTAAAAAAAATAAGTAGTTAATTATTTAAGTAATTAAACGTATTAGATACGAAAGCCTACTCTTTGGGATATTATTATTTTTTAATTTTTTTGACATTTCTTTTTTGAAATAACCCCAATTCGTGACGTTGAAAGTAACTTTCATTTGGCAGCAATGAATATGTGCCTTCCACGTACCAAAATTAAATATAAATCTGTGCCAAAGACCTACTTATTGTATCAATTATGACACTTCATTAAAAATAACAAACATGATTTAATGTAGAAAATAAAATATAAATAACAAACACACGATTTAATGTAAGAGATAAAATATAAATTCTGAAATTATTTCTAATTTTATTAAATTGAAGTACTAACATAATAATAAATTAAGAAACTAAATTATAATATTTACAATAGTAAATTCTTGAAAATAATCTTTTTGACCCATGTTGAATGGACCTACCAGGTAAATTATATCAACATAACATGTGTGCTACACAAGTACTTAAACATAGATCCTCCACTAGAGTTAATAAAAAACACTCAATGGAAGGAATAACATTAAAAAAATTATCGAGAGGGATTATATTTGGAGTGGGCTTTCAAAAGTGGGGGAGCGTTGGAGGTAATAATAGCTTTTGTAGGATCATTGCACAGTCGAATTCTGTTTTGTAGCTACGCAGGCATCCTTGGAAGTTGATTTGTGCAGTCCGCGAAGGAACCTGTCATGTGCTCGCATTTCCCCAACTACCGTTCGAAATGCAGAGCTTCTGCTCCTTTTATCATCTTCCTCTTTGTGTCACTCATCTGTTCCCTCTCCTTCACCGCTTCCACCGCCTGCTCTAACGGAAATTGCCAGGTTCTCTCTCATTTCCCTTTCAAGAGAAGAGATCCATGGAATTTCACTTTGAATTGAACTGAATTTTTTCGCAGATTCTAGAAGCATGTTCAGCCGCTACGGATTGTGGGCCGGGTCTCTTCTGCGGCAACTGCCCCGCTTTGGGCTTGAAGCAGCCCATCTGCACCAGAGGCCAACCTACCCTTCCCACTTCCATCGTAATCTTCTTCCTTCCTTTGAGCTTCTCCAATACCAATACCCAATACCCAATACCCAATACCCAATTTTATGTGACTTTCCCTTTTCGGGCATGTTGCAGGTCAACGGCTTGCCCTTCAATAAGTACTCCTGGATAGTAACCCACAATTCCTTCAGCATCGTCGATGCACCGCCTTTGCCCGGTGTTCAGAGATTAACCTTCTACAATCAAGAAGACTCCGTCACTAACCAGTTGAGGGTATGTGTAGTGTGGTGTCTATGCACCTTGCAATTGCTTTTTATTGGTTAAACTATTCATTTTATCCCAGTAATTGTCTCAATTTGAAGTTTTAGTTCCAAACAAGAAATTTGTAAGTTTTAGTTTCTGCACATGCATAAAAGTTAAGTTTTGGTGATGTAAAACCACTACAAACTTTCTGATGGTGATAAACTGCTACAGAAAATTGTGCAGGGACTAAAATGTACAATTTTCTTGTATAAAGACCCAGTGAATAGTTTAACCTTTATTTTTTGGTAGTTTAATTGATTTTTATGAGGTTTCTTATGTGTTGTTTTGTTGATGGTTTAGAATGGAGTGAGGGGACTGATGTTGGATATGTACGACTACCAGAATGATATATGGCTCTGTCATTCATTTCGTGGGCAATGCTACAACTTCACTGCATTTGTAATTTGACCCTCCTTGTTATATTTATTGATTTTTACTTTTTAAGTGTGCTTTTTGTGGTTGCTTTTTCATGTGGTGTGGTCTAATATAATATGTCTATTGAAATGTTCTCAGCAACCGGCGATCAATACTTTGAAAGAAGTGGAGGCATTCTTGACAGCGAATCCAACTGAGATTGTCACCATCATGATTGAAGACTATGTGCACACTCCAAAGGGGTTGACAAATCTGTTCACAAGTGCTGGACTGGATAAGTATTGGTTTCCTGTGTCCAAGATGCCGAAAAAGGGCGACGATTGGCCCACTGTGACGGAGATGGTTCAAGCAAATTACCGACTTGTTGTTTTCACTTCGGATGCTTCAAAGGAAGTGGGTGAAGGAATAGCTTATCAGTGGAAGCACATGGTCGAAAATGAGTGTAAGCACTATTTGGTTTTAACATGTGTATCTCCCTTGTACATGATTTGTGATGACAAACTCATAATTCACTTGCTATCAGCTGGAGATCCTGGAGTGCAGCAGGGTTCTTGCCCACATAGAAAAGAATCCAAGGCATTAAATTCCAGAAGTGCATCACTTTTCCTGATGAATTACTTTCCAACATATCCAGTTGAAGCTGATTCTTGCAAAGAGCATTCAGCTCCACTTGCTGAGATGGCGAATACATGTTACAAAGCTGCAGGGAATTTGCTGCCCAACTTTGTGGCTGTTAATTTCTACATGGTATTCCTTATTTTGTTCTGGGTTGTTAATTGGAACTTAATTATTGATCTGCATACAGCATATACCTTGCAATTCCACTTTAGCATTCTGACTGAAATTTCACGCAGAGGAGTGATGGAGGTGGTGTTTTTGATATTGTGGATAAAATGAATGGCCACACATTGTGTGGGTGTAGTACAGTCACAGCCTGCCAGGTTTGTGCACATTTCTTGTCCAGATATGTATTGTCTTTATGCCACTTGATCATGAATCTTCTGTATTCTGTTATTCCTTATTTCTTATCTGTCTGTTGTAATGCTTCTACTTTATGGCAGTTTATATGAAATCATGTGGCGCAATATTTAGGCCAAAGATTAAGATCCATGTAGTCATCATGCATATTCATCACTTGGATTTTTAGTTGTGTACTTGTGTTGTATTTATATGAAATGGAAGAATACTTGGTGTGGATGAATCTCTATCTTGGCAGAGCTTCTACCTGTACAGTTTGATGAAAGCAAATTCTAGCAAAGACAATGACAATATTGCTTCAATTTGGCAGGCGGGTGCACCCTTTGGGTCTTGCAAGAATATTTCTGTACCTAGTACAAGTCCAGTGACTAGTACCGCTGGAAGCTTTACTGGATCTGTTCAGTTCTCTAAATCAGCTTCATCTGTCCATTATCCCAATTGTTTGCTTCTTGTCGCCTTTTACTTCCTGCAAAGTCTTGTTGCAGCTGTCATGACTAAGCACTGTTGTATAACTTATGCAAGCTAGTCTTTCAAGAGGATCTCTGGTATCTTGGCATGTACACTGCAGTATTGTCTCAAGCTCTGAAATGGCATGGAACTGTTGCTAGGTTAGAAAAATTAGATAGACAAATTCTTGTTTCTTGCCGAGGCTAGGTTCAAGGATCTGTGAAGTCATTTCTGTTGGTAGCCATGAGAGACCCAGAATTTATCTGGAGCTATAAGTAGTTCAGGTATGTTATATTCTTGGAAGTACAAATCAAATTCTAGATATTGCAACTCTCGATGCATACACACTTTCTCTCTTTTCTCTCATTGCACATAGGTGTATTATTTCTGTTTTCAATTTGCAATTATTGTGGTTGGCAAAATTACTTTCCAGATACTGGTATTAATAAGTTACTGGTGTGAATCAATTGACATGCCCTGATTATATGCTCAGTTTTATGAAATTTAATTCATTTGGGTTTGTTAAAGATGTTACAAATTGGACAAATTAAAGAACATCTAGCCTACACTCTGCCATCAATCTTTACTGTCAAATTGGATTGGACATTCTTTTCTCCTTTTTGTAATTCTTCCTGCTATATAGTTGGTAGCTTTGCTCTGAATGACTTCAGTTGCTTTCATAAGCTTGAAATCTGAGGGTGACTAGTTTATGTTATCAAAGGGTTGGAAAATTTTATCTTACTGATTTTGAAGCTTTGTGGAAGAGTTGCTTGTGATGCTGCATAAATAAAAGTATGTATTAATCCATTACAATGATTGTCGTTGTTTTTTATTTGAGCAGATTTTAAACCTCATATACTGCTAAGTTTTTTGGTGGATCATGGGAGGGATTTATTGTGTGTTTTCATGATTTTTTTTTTTGGTGGGCATGTTTTCATGATTGTGCACACAAAAGGTGACATGACCATTATGCATCAAATTGTCAAATTACACCCTTTTTCCTGCTTTTTTCTGTTTCTTAGTAAATGCTTTATTTATGCCTATATTGGGTGAGTGAGGAAGTATAGCAAATGCATTTGGTCCAGATGGAAAGTGTTACTATGAACAAGAGTCAAGAATTTATTGTCTCTTATTGAAAAAATATTTCTTCAGATTCTTCATGTTAACGCCATATTTTATAGCCTTCCCTTTTCTGTGCTCAAAATCTTACCCTTGGATCTCCCATATGTTAACTATTTGTCCAAGTGGTGCAGAACTTTTCTTTTTTTGAAAAACCTTTTGCACTATTGTTGTTTGTTGCTCCATGGAAATGATGACCCACTAACTTGATACTTATTTCTGTCTTAGATGATCACTTAGAAACATTGTAAAAGTTTCTCAGTCCTCCTAAACTTCCATTAAAATTATGACACCTGACGTGTATGATTACTTTTCCTTATTTTAATTTTATTAAGGGGTTTAAATGTCAAGGGAGTGTGAAAATTTGCTCTAGCCTCTTAACATGTTACCACGCTCATTACTAGAAACTTGGACTAAATAATTGCATGTCTATATGTAAAGAAGTTCGGTTAGGCAATTTTTCCCCTGAAGATTTTGCTTTTGATGAATTGCGAGGTGCAGGTAATTTTTCTGGTGGTAATATATATGATATCGTTTTCCCCTTTGGTAGTATCTTGTTATAATAACTATTTCTCAGTATCCACTAAACTCGTCCTTTCCATTGTAGATGACTTATCTGATTATCAACCTTACCCGTCAAATTAGTCTATTGAATTTGAGTTCTTTGTGAAGCTAGTTGAACATTTTTTGTATTTTAGAAGAGATAATTTAAACGAAATCCTTCTTTTAAATGTTGAAAGAAAAGAAATTGAAGATCTTTTCATGATTAAACATTCGTGAACTATTTTGCTCAAAAGTCCTTCGAAGGATCGTTGAAGATTTAATATGATAGTTATGTAACTCTGTTTCAGTCTTGCTTTTTACTATATATGTGGAAAATCCCACTTTTTGCAATGAATGGAGATTATGATGTTGACATCGTTTCCCTGAGTACCATGTATTTGAAACAATTCTCTTCGTCTTTCACTGTGTAAATTGTTGGTGAATACGTGTGACGTCATTCTTGCCTTCACTAATATTTATAACGTTTCTCGTTTTTAACTTTCAGGTGTTGTACCAAGAAATCATTAGTCAACAACAGAATTAGGATAGCATGGCTAGAAGCTCTTGACCCTAGGTAAGGTTTGTAGTAATATAATTGTATCCCAACTATTCACATTTCCTGTCTTTCCTTCCCACTTCCCGGTCTTATCTTTGGTGTTGGTGTCGAAACAACAAATGTTATACATCTTTTACCAAATTACTATAATAGATATGAAACACGGGCAATTTAGTTTACCAGAGGAACTTGCCCGAGGTATGCATTGCTTTTAACGAGAGCATCATTTAGAATTCCTCTTATCCATTATCTACTGTAAATATAAAATGGCCAACATCTGCAATTGAAAAATGTCGGTATTAATGAGTTCAACTTAAAGATGGGTCAGTATGACAGATTAATTGAAAGTCTTGAAACATAAAAAGTATAATATTTATCATACAAACAAAGCAAGTGGGAGATTTATTAAGTGGCAGATTTAGAATTAATCATCTATATTTACATATTTAATTAAATTAACAATCTAAAGAAATAAATAATGATTCTTATCCAACTACTATATATCGATCTCAACTCGTTCAACACTACCCACGGTGGAGTGGCGTACGTTAACAGAAGGGGTAGGGGTGTGTCTTTAGAGGTGGGGAAGTGGATCAAAGTTGAACCTTGACATCTATTTTAGTAGAGAATACGAGTAGCTTAAATTTCAATTATATACAACATATAGTAGGCGACATTCTCACATCCCTCTCCCAAACTTTTTTTTTTTCTACCGTGAAAAAGTTTAGGGGCTCACCCATGTCAAGGCAGGCCTTCAAGGCTCATTGAACACTTATAAAATAAAGATACTTACAAATTACTCACTAACAAAGTCCTCACATTAACAGTAAGATTTAAACTCACGTTCTTTTGGTATATAAGTAATTTTTACCATAATCTTTACCAACGGAATCAACCTTTGATAGTAAATTCCTACTCTCCCAAACCTCTTAATATCACTTCTCACTTCTCATACTCAAGTGGGCATCAATTTGTTTCCTGACCAAAAATTGGGATGCTCAACTGGGAGTTCACGTGCTCCCTTCGTCTTTGTCTTTTTTCTACTAAAATCTCCATAACTTATCCACAATTCCTATCTTATTGATCGACTCTTTGTGAATATGTTTACCAGAGTTTCCCTTTAGTTGCAAAATCTCCATTTAGACTTCCTTCCATTTTCCCTTCCTACAAGCAACTATCATTTTCGAAACCAAATCAAAATAAAAAGTGACTATGTACCCTCATAACCAAAATCAGATTGGGTCAAACAAATTATATTATATAATTATAAAACTTAGGCAAATTATTCTCCAAGCTTAACAGGGAAGCATTCTTCAAAAGGCCTAAACCTTCCAGAAAATTAACTTCTACTTTCTCCTCCGGGCTATACACAATGTGAAATGGCCATCAGTTAGGTTGTCAATATAAAGGAAACTTATGTCCCCATGATCATTCAGAGAGAAGACTCACACATCTAAGTCCTAACCTGACAAAGGGTTTGTTTGGGCTAAATTTATCTATAAGCATTTATAAAAGAAGAAAATAGAAAGAAAAAATTAAAATAAATTTATCCATAAGTTATATCTATAAATTAATTTGTAGAAGTTTTTTTGTATTAGTTTATCAAAAAAATGGTTTTTAACTTATGCATAAGCTAATTTTAGCTTATGAAGATTTTTTTTTTCTTTTTATTTTCTTTTCTTGTAAGTGATTATGAAGAAATTTATCCAAATGAGTCTAAAAACTATTCTTAAAACTTTTAAATGAACTTGTGAATAATTTCAAGATTCTACTCCTTGGTTGACCACTAATGTCATCGAGAAAAAAAAATAAAAAAATTTAAAAATGGTTGATACAATTAGTGTACTTACATAAAACCTCATACTTAGACGAAGCCCCATGAATTTGGATGTAATTGAGTAGGGTCTACGTTCATTCTGCTCACTATTTCAAACTCAAATTAGAAACAAAAAAGAAGAATAAATATTTTTACACCTAGATGGTGTAATAGACTATCATACATAAACACAAAATTGATTCCTTGAAGACTATAACTTGAAGGAAATTGATCCACCTCCTTGTCCACCCAAAGATAATTATCAATATTGCAATCCCCCTCCTTCAAGTCTCTAGTAGAATTTTTTATAATATACTCATTCATATCATCTTTTCCACTATAGGTAATACCTTCACCTTTTTCTTCTTTCTCCTTCTCTTCTTGTCTCCAACTAATGGAAGCTTCAAATTAACAATGTCGTCATCTTATCGAGACAAGTTCATCATTGAGTCACCTATAATTGAGCACACCACAACTTCATCCTCATTATTAGCACCAAAAACAACCATACCACTATCTATACAACCCTACCCCTAACAATGAAGAGAAAGGACAAGAAATGACATAGTTGACACAAGTCACACTTTGCATCCCTCGAGAAAAAAAGAGAAATAAAAAAGAAAAATTAAAGAAAAATAAAGCAATGAAGGGAATAAAACCATTTAGTGACAAATTAAAAATACACTTATAGAAAAAAGAGCATCAGTTAACGTTTCACAATTGTCCACTTCAACCACCACACTGTCTAGGATGGAACTCTATCAACCACACTAAGTCAAGCCATTTTTTACCTTAACGAACTAATGAGTTTGAGGATTGTGTAACTTCTAGGGTGGAACTTAATCAACCATACCAAATCAAGCCATTTTGTCTTTAAAGCACTCATAGCTTCTGGGACTGTGTACCTCCTGGAATGGAACTTGACCGAACATACCAAGACAAGCCATTTCAACCTTAAGACATGACTTTTGGGCTTGTGTACCCTTCGAAACTAAGTCTACAACACTAAGACAAGTCATTTCAACCATGGTAGTCAAAATCACGTTTTGATGCATAAGATCATATGCATTTACGATCTTTCCCTTCATCTTCAAGTTTTGATCTAGTTTAGATCACAAATCTCACGGATCGCAATGGATCAACAAGGAAGATAGCAATGTGTAGTAGAATAACACTCCTTTGCAAGTTCTATTTAATGGTACTTCCCAAGTCGGGTATGCAACCTACAACATAAAACCGCTTCAACCGAAAAAACCCTAAACTTAAACCCAAAGTTTTCTCTCATCTAGAAACTCTCGTACCCCTTTTGAAAAAAAAATTACTGCTCCCCCTTTGTCAAAACAAGAGAATTATCATGTCTCTTTACCTAAAAACATAATATTATCGTGCCCCTAATCCCTTTATTTAAACTATTTCACTCATAGGCCACAACAACTTCATCCATCTCTCTCGTTACTCACATCACACTCATAGACACGACTCCTCTATTTGCAACTCCTCTAATAGTTCTCATTCTCTATTTTGTGAGATTCTCACAGCTTCCAATATCTCTCTTTTTTGCAAATGCTCATAGTCTCACAATCCTCTATGTTTTGTGAGACGCTCACAAGAGTCATAACCACCAATCCCTCTCTACTCTTTGTTTTGCTATTCTGTTTGTTGCAGCCTACAACTACAAGCTTACAACTTACTCCTTGTCTCCATCACATGTTCGTGACTCTCATCTCTACCTTATTGTTTTTCTTTTATTTTCTTTATTTTTTTGCTTTGTTTCTACAACTCTACTTGCTTTGTTTCTCTCTTCTCATCTTTGTGATATTGTTTTCCCCTATAGTCCTACACCCACCACCATTAAAATGACTTCAAATCCAATTTCAAACTTTGTTGTAGCTATGGCTCCCAAGAATGTCGCTGGAAATAAGAGTGATATAGCTTGAAGCATTGTATTTCAGTTGGTGGAGATGCCAGAAAACTGCAATGTAAATACTGCCAGAAGGTAATACCAGAGGAGTTTATCGATTGAAGCATCACTTGGCTGGTACTCAAAAGGATGTTAGAGCTTGCAAGGGTGTTACCGATAAAGTGAAGAAGGAAATATGGGAAATTATTGTTGGTTTGCAACAAAAATTGATAAAAAAAATACAAGTGTTAATGAAGAGGAGGAAAGTATAGAAGTGTGTGATAAAAGAAAAAGCAATGAAGCAGTTGACAACTTTAGAAACATTTTCAAGAAAATAGTAGTTAGCTTACAAGCCACCATCAATACCATGTTTAAGAAGTGCGCAAGAGAGACTGCATGTCAAGCAATTGATAGGTTTTTCTATAACAATGCGATACCTGTCAATGTGGCAAGGAGTGAAGAATTTGGTGTTATGTTTGATCTCATTTCAAGGCATGGCATAGGATTTAAGCCTTCATCTTTTCATGGGATTAGAGTTAAGTACCTGAAGGAAGAAGTAATACATCAAATGCTTTGGAAGCACATAGAGTTGAATGGTAGAAAAAAGGGTGTATGATAATGACCAGTGGGTGGATTGACAAGAGAAGAAGGACGATAATAAACTTCTAAGTGAATAGTCCAAGAGGAACAATATTTTTGAAGTCCATTGATGCTTCTACAATATTGAAAATAGTTAAAAAGATTTTTGAGATAATGAACTGCATTGTTGAAGAGATTGAAGAAGACAATGTTGTCCAAGTTGTGACAGATAATGCGACAAACTACAAAGATGCAGGTCAGATGTTAATGACAAAAAGAAAAGGATTGTTTTGGACACCTTATGCAACATATTATGTTGACTTAATGTTGGAAGACTAAGAAGAAGATACCAATTCATGAGGAGACAATTACAAAAGGGAGAATAATTACCACATATATCTATTCTAGAACTTCTCTTATTTCTGTATTGCAATACTTTACAAAAGGAAGAGATTTGGTGAGGATAGACATTACTCACTTTTCCACTTCTTACTTAACATTAGGTTGCCTTCATGAGAATAAGGGAACTTTGATTAGAATGTTTACTAGTAACGAATGGAAGTCTAGTAGGTTTGCAAAGACAAAAGATGGAAAATTAATTGAAGATGTGATTTTGGATAAGGAATTTTGGAAGAATATCATAATTTGTTTAAAGGGTGCATGTCCTCTAATTGAAGTGCTTAGATTGATTGATTCAGATAAAAAAACTAGTCATGAGGTTCATTTATGAGGCAATGGACCAAACAAAGGAGAAGATACAAAATGCTTTCAATGATGTCAAAAAAAGGTATCTAACTATCTACATGTCTATTAGAGTATTAGTAATTTAGTATGAATTGATTCTATTAGTGGTTACAAAAGTAAAAGCTAACTCTATTTATTTTATTATATTCTTTAGTTATTTGCCTTTGTGGAACATCATTTATGAAAGATAGGATAAGCAACTTCATAGGCCTTTGCATGTTGTAGGCTATTTCCTTAACCCTCAATTGCATTATCATCTTGGATTTAAAGCTAATTTGGAAGTGAAATGAGGTCTATTTGATTTCCTAACAAGGATGGTGAAGGATGCCAGCAAACAAAATTTGATTGATGTCCAGGTTGATGATTTCAAGAAACAAGCCAAGGTTTTTGGTAGTCTCTTGGCCACCAGGTCAATTGATTTAAAGACTCCAATAGATTGATGGGAGTCTTATGGGGATGAGAATTTACTATTCGTATACTAAGCTTGACATGTAGCTCCTTTGAATGTGAGAGTAATTGGAGTTCCTTTAAGATGGTAAGCTTGGTGGTATATAAATGAATATAAAATTAAATATCTATAAGACTACTAGTCTATTAATTGTCATATTTGTATTTGTTTAGGTCCACATAAAAAGAAGAAATAGGTTGAAACAAAACACAATGAATGATGTTGTTTTTGTCATGGCTAATTCAAAATTGGCTAAGAAAAAGCAAACAAGAAAACTAGTTGAGCTAAATCTTGATGATTGTCCATTCTATGAATACTTGGTTCCAGTCCAAGTTGGAAAGGATGAGAATGAGACTACAGTCACTACACCACTGCCTTTACATGATTTAGACATTACTAATTTGAATGGTGAAGGAGATGGAATTGGAAAAGATAGAGTTGAAGATATCTTAAGCGATTATGATTTTAACTTGCAAGATTATATACTTTAGAGTTTAGATATTTAAGTCTTTACCTTTTTGGGATTAAACTACCTTATGATTTTGATTATTTTGTACTTAGGATTGGAATTGTATATGACTTTATCATGTTGAATTTAAGTTCAATTAAGTGATTTGAGTGTGATTTAATGGTCTATGCTACGATCCCTCAATTTACGATCCAAACTTTTCTTTTCTATCTTAAGTAAGATCTCGAGTTTGACTATCATGATTTCAACCTTAAGACATTTATGGCTTCTAAGGTTGTATACTTTTCAGGATAGAACTTAGTAAACCATAAGACAAGCAATTTTGACCTTAAGGCATTCATGACTTTTAGGGTTATATACCTTTGAAGACAACACTCAAATGAGAATAATAGTTTATTTGCAATAGGACCTACCAACTATGTACTCATTGTGACTCCTTCCACCAGGGTAATCACATTATAAAAGTTGTCAGAGTCATTGGGAAACAAAGATTCAACTAAGATGACAACACCAATAATCATTGCTTCAACAATTATCTAGCCTAATGATTTGCCAATCATCCTACACCCAAGTTCAACCCCTATTTGCCTTTTTGTGTGTGTAATCATTTTCATATATTTGTATTTGAAGGCCCTCTTTTAGGTTGTGAAATCAGGAAATGTTCCATGAGAAAAATGTAAAACCAATAATTGTATTATCAATTTGAATGTTCAAAACACAAAAAATTATACTAGTCATCATTATCTTAACTAATATAATTATATATTATATAAATTAAAAAATAAAAATAATTCATTTGTGTTTCAATAAAAATAAATAAATCAATATTGTCACATAAAATCTATATACGTGATAAAACCTTTATATACACGACTTGTTAATGAAATACTCCTTCTTATCCTTTATATAAGAAATAAATAAATAATTCAATAAGACTAATGAACATAGTTTAATTAATTTTAATTAATAATGTCATCAACTTATACAATATTCTAGGAATAGTAATAAAATTAAATAGTTTAAGTGATAATTATATTTAATGGCATTCCTCATATTTCAAGAGATAATTTTTTCTACTAATAAGTATGACTTTTATTATTGATAAGTTTATGAATACATCCACTTGCATATGAAATAAGTGATGTCTCATGAATAGGCTTTATATTAAATTAAAGATATAAAAGGAAATTAGTAATTAATGCATTTGAAAATTAGTCTTTGTTTATTATAATTAAGACAAAAATTATATTTATTTATTTCTTATATAAATGATCAATAATATAATAATATAGATCCAACGATGGTCATCTAGATTCTTTAACGAATATTAGTCATCAACAAAGTTGATAAATATTTTGTATCTATAATATAGTGACAAAAAATTGTAAATCCAACAAATTCATTTGTTTATCGATTATGGGTATTGTTTATCGATTATGGGTAACTTTTATGGAGAATAATCTTTCCCTAATTAGATGAGAAATTTTATTATCACATTTTAACATACTTATTAAAATTACAAAATTTTATAATTTTCATTTTATATTTAATAAATTTTATTTATTATTTTATCCTACTTCTGATCCTATATATAAAAAACAAATAAGAGCATTTTCTTTTTGTCTTAATAATAAGAGAGGAAAATTATTTTTCAATATATTAATTATTAATTTTTTATATTTTTAATTTATTGCAAAGTCTATATATAAGTCATTTACTCCTTAAATTTATGATATTATTAATTAAAATTAATTAATTTAACTATTTTTATTGGTTTTAATAAATTAGATATTTATTTTTTTATATACAACCAGAAATAGTAATTTTCAATAAATTTTAATAAATAAAAAATATGTTAAATGTGTTGCCATTCCTTTCATTAGTAAGTAATTAAACCCTTGTACTAAATTGTACCGCAGTCCGCGTGACTAGAATTCGACAATGATCTTTCATAGAAGAAACTTTAAAATTATGTAAATCCAAATTCTTGAAGCATACAAATGGTATGGGAAGGAGTGATTAGATAATGCGGCGGCACAGGGTAATTCCATCACCCACAGGAAGCTGGCAAATCTCAATCCTAGAATCTTGAGCCAGATACTTGTTGAGCTCAATCACATAACTGCGATAATACTTCACGTAATCCTTCAGAGGCGCATCAGGTGGGGCCACCACAGATCCATTCCATAGGGTGTTATCATACCCGATCAGTCCCCCAATTTTCACAAGGTCAATCACCCTCTTGTGATAGTTCAAGTAGTTATTCTTATCAGCGTCCACAAAAATGAAATCGAATGTTCCCTTGTTGTTTTCCTGCAAAATTGATAACGTCTTAATAAATTAAATCACACGCACACTTTAGCAAGTGAAGACAACATAACATTAATATTTAATTTATGTGCAAATGGCAAATATATACATTCGTTTCCTTTTCTCTCTATATGTAAATAAATACTACCAAAAAATTTATAGAATTTATAAACCCAACTCAATGAATTGAGTTAGATTTTACTAATTTTTTAATTAAGAAAATGTATAAAATAAAAAATATCTTTATACGAATTTAATTTACACTTTTTGTCTTTAATTAATATTTAACTCCTGAAAAGTAAATAAATATCTAAAATAAAAATAATTGTTTATGCATTATTAATTCAAAAGTAATTAAGATTACGAAATACTTTAACTGAAATTAACGATAGACAGATTTTTTTTTTGTTATACACATTTACTCATTTTAAGGGAATAAGATTCCTTATATTATAATCAATACATAATTTTAGTTCCTCAATATTTTTTTCTTTCTTTCAGTCACTTAATTTTTTAATTATTATGATAAAGTCCTTCAACTTTTTTAATTGTTACAATTAAATCTTTCTATTATTTTCTTTGATTTAAAATTCTAAATTATTATTATTATTTCAATTTTTTTGTAAATTAAAGATATTAATCCATTTAAACATTTTTTTTTCAAATCTACCATTCAATTCAAAATATTATATTTTACTTAAAATTAAAAAATCTCAATTTTCCCATTTTAAAACTTTAACCCAGTGAATAAAAAATTTAATCAAACAAATATTTAAAGCATATGGATAAAAATAAAGATGTTGACAAATTAATGATTGGCGCACGTACGTCTTTAAGCAGCTCATCTAGAAGAGGAAGAGCAGGTCCTTCTCTGAAGTCAACTTTGTGAGCCACTCCAGCTTTTTGAATTATCGGCAATCCTAACTCATAGTGTTCGCGGTTCACATCCAAAGCCAAGATCTAATAAAATAAAACCATGTAAATATGCTATAAATTAATTAAATTCATGACTTTTATGATAATGTATATATAATTTAAAGTTTAATTATATGCTAATCAAGCTAATTATATGATGCAAGTACCTTTCCATCAGAGGGAAGAGCCAGGGCAGTGGAGAGCAGAGAGTAACCAGTGTAGACACCAATTTCCATTGTGTTCTTGGCGTTCGTGAGCTTCAGAAGCATGCTCAGAAGTTGTCCTTCATCTGCTGGTGTAGCCATGAGGTTCCTGTTTTACAATATCGTGTTATGACATATATTTGAATATATATTTTAAAGTAGTTATTATAAAAAATCAATAAATTTATTATATGAAATTTTATGATTAGATGATTGTGGAACTTTAATCCTTATAAATATTATGTTGATATATGTATATGTTGATGAATGAGAATAACTATGATGTTACCAAGGGTGTTTTTCTGTCATCTCTCTGAGCTCCTTCAGGCTTTCGTGCTCTCTTGGATGTACACTGGTTTCAAGTATATACTGCACTAGTACATGTATTAGCAAATAATGTGATGCTAAATTACTTTGAAGGAAAGATTGTTGAGATATAAAATGTAAAGTTGTCTAATTAATTGGACCTGGTAGAGTGCATCGCTCTGAAGGAGACTCTTATGAGCGAGATCTTTGTGGCCGACAAGTTCGGTTTGCTGTTCCTCTTTCTTTGTGACACCCATCTCTGTGTTTTGGAATGTCTTAGGTTTGGTATATTCAGACTTGGAAGAGATTTTTCTATGAGAAGAAAGCCCCTCAACTCTCTCCAATTTATAAAGTGAGGGGTTGGTGTCACAGGCAACTCCTTTGATTTTTGTATGAATAATAAATAATGACTTTAAAGCTGCCGACAGGTTAACCTTCTTGCAACCTCTCATGTAGCTTTATTTTTTTAATAGATAATTTGTAACTATCTCTACTAACTTCATAAAATTTTTAAGTTCTTGGTCTTAGTGAGTTTTCGTAATTTAATTTTTTAATTTTTATTTTACATGTAATTATATATTATTAATCTTTTTATAATTAATTTTTTAAATACATGTTAAATAAAGTTAATTAAAATTATAAATATATATAGTAAACCACCACTACCTAATAATTTCTCAAATAGGTTAGGCGACTGGAAGCTTCCTTTCGACCGTATTCACCGAATATATTCCCTCTCCCTTTTCTTACACCAGTTCTATGTTCCATATTGTTTTACATTGATTTTGGAAGTTTGTATTTTTACGTATTAAGATTCAATTTTATTAAATCTTATCTTAGCCATTTATTTATTTATTTATTATAATATATGTTTTAGATTAGTTTATTTCAGGAAAATATGTTCTCATCTAATACTGTAGGGGCGTGATCTGGATATTTTCTAGCTCTCATTTTTTTTGTTATAAAAAAATTTAAATGAATTGAGTTCAGGAAATTTATCAGGATCATAACAAGTTTTCAATCTCAAAAAACACTTACTGAAATATTTAGACAAAATCCTCACATTTACTATAAGTCTCAATTCATTACATTTGACAGGTTACTGTGATTGATTCATTTATCATGAGATTAGTCAATACTTTTGGAGATAGACCTCCACACAACATTAATTGATCTTTATTAACATTAATCAATCTTAAAATCAATTGATTAATTACGGAACATATTGACCAATAGTTGTAATGGATCTTTCTATGTAGTGTACACTTGACATTTCACTAGTTAGAGACTATAATGTTGGTTGGAGAGGATTTGAATCGATATATAGGTAGTGATTAATTTATACCTGTGTTACATCTTCAATAATTTAATATAAAATATAATTTTATTTATCTAACCGTTATTATATAGGTATTTATCATATTTTTACAAATCTTGTAAAAATTAAACAATAATAATATAATTAAAGAGTAGGAAGATGTGTTGTTAAACTTTTTCCACTTAATAACTTTTTGGGAATATTGAATTTCATAAATCAAATATCTAAAATGAAAATTCTCATCTAATATACCACGTCTACAAAGTTTCATATAGTTTAAAAGTTATAGTTGATATTTGTCAAATAACTTTATTTCAATAGATACTATATTTTTAAAATTAAATAAATTTCAACTATAAAATAACATAATCATTATAATAGTAATATTATATGATTTAATAGTCAAGTTTGTTAAATTCATATCTGTAAATAGTTATAAATTTTCATTTTTGTGTGCGTATTATTACATTTTATATTCAGAATTTAAAAGTTTTTAAACAATATTTTAATCAAGGTAAATACTTTTATGTATAACATTTATAATTAAAAATTATATTATCTTTAAATATTTTTCAATTAAATTGTAAATATATTTTTTAATCAATGTTCTCTTTTTATTAGTTTTTTTTTATTAATCTTAGTATTACAGTAGAATTTACATTTTACTAGTTTGTCAAACAAACATTATGAGAGACTTTATGCATATCTGTTAACTAAAATTAATTAGTTTAGGTCTGATTATATACAGAAATCAATTGAAAAGAGATTTTATTCTAATTTAATCAGTATTTTGAGTTTAAATCTTAAGTTAAGATGTGTTAAATACTTGAAAAAAAAAATTTGTTGTTGGTAGTGATCTTACCTTATTCAAACAAAATTGTCTTATCACTTTCAGGTAAAAAATATTTGTAATTTAAAATAATCTAATTATATAAGTTGTTGGAAATCCTTATCTTAATCTTTAGGGTTCTTTATTGTTCCTTATAATTTACTACCGTTACACCAGATTATCAAAGCTGTAAATAGGATGAAAAATAGTTAAATACCTGGATCCATTTGTCCAATCTTCATTGTCATCCGGTTGATTGAGAACCGTTGGTTTTATGGTCTTCCTCAACCAAACCGCCTTAATTCCTCTCGGGACCTCAGCTTCTCTTTTCAGATGGGGAGAATAGAGAATGTGTTTTTGGTATCCACTCATTGAGCCCATATCAAGTCTTATCAGGAAGTCCTTTTGATTACTTAATTTGATCACTTTAATATTATAATCACTTTAAATAAATAGCTATATAATTGTATTTGAAATATAAAGCCCACATGATCAAAAGAAATTACAAATTTCTAACAATCTCCCACTTGGGCTTCATATTTTCTTGAAACAATTATATTACTTAATTCCTTAGGCGCGCCAGTATGCTATTTATTTTAGACTTCCTCTTGATACAATCTGGTCCATCTTGTACATTAACAATGGAACCATTGCATCTTTAATCACTATTCAAGCGTGACTAAATAACGATGATCACCATATTAATATACTCAATGACATAGATCAAATATGGATGAGTGGCATGGAAATTACATGCAATGTGATCTCAAACATGTCTATTTCAATTGGTCCTGATTTTTAATCTTTATGGAGATCAATCCAAATTCTTGTAATATAATTACCATATACAAGAAAGCATAAGTTTAGTTCAAAATATAAATTTAAACCATCAACTTTATTTCTAGAAAATAAACAACAATTAAATTGTTCAAATTGAAACATAAAACATATAGGCTCCCACTGAACTAAAGTACCCTAAGGAATAATACCCATACGAGCAGTGTGCTCCTCAAAGAACCTTAGGTATTAGCCCTTTAGTCAATGGATCAGCTAGCATAAAACTTGTTCCTGTATGTTTTATGAAAATTTGTTTATTTTGAACTCTGGTTGGATGCCTCGAAGCAAGCCATAAACTCTATAGCTATGGTCAAAGAGGCTATAAGAGTCTGTTCAATAAACTTCTAAGAGATAGCCCCTCCAGCCAACATACAAATGTATCTAGACATGGAGCATTTGCTATCTTAACATCTAGCAAAATCGGAGTCAGAGTACATGATGATCTCCAAACCTTCAGACTACCGATAAGTAAACATGTATCCTTTTGTTCTCTTTCAATAACGCATCACGCGTTCAACTACCTTTCAATGCTGCATTCTAAGATTACTTAAATATCTGCCCAAAACTCCTTCCATAAAAGCAACACGGGACGAGTACAAACTTGAGCGTACATTAGACTCCCCACTGCTAAGGCATAGGGAATCTTTTGCATCTCATTTCTTTCAAGGTCATTGATGGGGCACTGTTTTAGACTAAATTTGTTTCCCTTAGCTATCGGGGTATCTCCTGGTTTACTATCTTTCATGCCGAATCTCTCTAAGACTTTGCTTATATAGTTCTCTTGTGACAACCTTAGGATACCTTGAGAACGATCTCTTAGTATCTGAATGCCTAACACAAAAGAAGCTTCCCCAAGATCTTTCATTTCGAAATTCTTCGTCAGAAATCTCTTGGTTTCATGCAACAAGCCTGTATCACTACTAGAAAGTAGTATATCATCGACATATAGTACCCGAAATATGTATTTACTCCCACTTTGAACTTATGATATACACAATCATCAACTACATTTGCCTCAAAACCATATGAGGTAATGACTTGATGGAACTTGTGATACCATTGACGAGAAGCCTGTTTTAGGCCATAGATGGATTTCTTTAGTTTGCATACCATAGACTTAGATTCGTTTGAAACAAAGTTTTCAGGTTGCATCATATAAATCGTTTCATCAATGTTGCCATTTAGAAACGCAGTCTTAACATCCATCTGATGTAGCTCTAAATCAAAATGAGCTACAAGTGCCATTACTGATTTCTAAAAGAATCCTTTTGAAGATACCCGGAGAAAAGGTTTCTTTGTAGTCAATGCCTTCCTTTTTGAGTAAAGCCTTTTTAGCAACTAGGCACGAGCCTTATATCTTTCGATATTACCTTTAGAATCCTTTTTGGTTTTAAATATCCATTTGCAACCAATAGGTTTCACACCTTCGTGTAATTCGACAAGATCCTAAACGTCATTGTCTTGCATAGACTTCAACTCATCTTTCATGACATTAATCCATTTTTGAGAGTTAGAACTTTGCATAGCTTGACGTTTGTTTGGATCATCTTCTGTCAAACCAATGTCATCTTCATGTTCTTGGAGAAAGACAATGTAGTCATCTGGAATTGCATGTCTCTTCTCTCTAATGGATCTCCTTAACTACACTTGTTGAGGTTGTTGAGGTTGCTCTATTGATGGTTGAGGAAGAACTTCATCATGCCTTGTTTTAACAATGTCGAGAACAATAGTTTGAACATTGTCTCCTATTCTTTGAGTTGTTTCTTGAATAGTAATAGAACAAGGACTTGACTAATGTCATTGATAGATTCTTCCTCAAAGACAACATTCCCATGTTCTCTTCCTTCCCAAACTCAACTTCCTCAAGAATCCTCGTATTTTCCGTTTTAAAAAAAATGATCTTGAAGTGGGATCATAAAACTTATGGCCCCGAGAGCGTTCAACATAGCCAACAAAATAACAGCTAACTGTTCTTGAATCCAGTTTTCTTTCATGCGGCCTATAAGGGCATGCTTCAGCTGGACAACCCTAAATGTGAAAAAGATTTATGCTTGGCTTTTTGCCAGTCCATAGTTCATAAGGGGTTTTGTTAACTGCTTTAGTTGGCACCCTATTAAGGATGTGAACTGCGGTCTTTAAATCTTCTCCCCAGAGTGACTCCAGTAAAGAAGAATGACTAATCATACTTCTTACCATATCCTTAAGAGTCCTGGTTTCATCGTTCTGTCACACCGCTCATGCTAGGTTTGCCTTTCATGGTGTATTCATGAACAATTCCACACTTTCTGAAAAAAGAAAGCAAAGGTCCTGGACGTTGTTCTCCGATCCGTCATATCTACCATAGCATTCACCACCACGATCAAATCGACAGCTTTTAATTTTCTTTCCAAGTTGAAGTTCAATTTCAACTTTAAAAGACTTGAAAACGTCTAGGTATTGGGACTTCTCATGTATCATATACAAAGAAACCGTATCTGAAAGAATCATCTATGAAACGAATAAAGTATTGTTGTCCATTCCATGAAGTTGTAGGGAAAGGACCACAAATATCCTTATGTATTAGTTAAAGACATCCTTAAATTTTTTTAGACCTAATTTTCTTTCGGTGAGAAGACCTTTTCCGCAACATCCTTAATGTTCTTCCTTTCCTTATTCTGAGAGGTCAAAACAAAATGAGTACTTTCAATCTCAGCTCTCAGCAACCTCTCTTCCTTAGTATTTCCTTTACCTTTGACTCTATAAAATAAAGCCTCAAACGCTTTTTAAAATCAAGCGACTTACGATCGTATGAGAACACATTCGGTTAGGCATTTCCATTTCTTAATTTTAACCTTTCGAAGGTTATCCGGAGTAAGAATAGATTTCTCTATCCAAAACGCTAGATCAGAATCCGTACAGCCGAGTACTGTTACTACGACTTCCTTCCAGACCTTAAAATTCGTCCCTTTCATGGATACTATTAATTTGAGCAGATATGTTGACCACACTAGTAGCAGCGATTGAAAAGAGAACAATGAATGTACAAAACACAATTAATCTTTATGATGAATTAAAAGACCCAAACAAGATACCTAACGCACCATTAATCCTCAATCGTTGGATTGATAGAATTAACCGCAGTGGTGCTTTCAACCTTGAATAATCAAATATTGACAATTAGTTACGTCAAATAATAAATTTTCTTTGACCGACTATTATTCACATGAACAATAAAACTTTATAATTGTCACATATTTATTATCACAGGTATGTTATTATTTGGCCAAACTGCATCTTCCTTTGGACCGATCACAGTTCGCATAAATAATTTCATACGTCTATGTAATTTAAATTAAATCAATTTTCACAACAGGGATTACTTTGGCAATTTATTGCTACAATTAATTTAATTTATAAAAAAAAAATTACTAGACTACCCAAAATAAATGGGAATGGTCAAAAATTCATCAAATTATATGGTACTTTATGTCTTTTATACCACAATTAATCTTTATGATAAATTTAAAGACCAAAACAAGATACCTAGCGCACCATTAATCCCCAATCGTTGGATTGATAGAATTAACTGCAAGTGGTACTCTCAACACAATAATTAAATATTGACAATTAGTTCTGTCAAATAATAGCCTTTCTTTGGACCGACTATTATTCACATGAACAATAAAACTTTATAATTGTCACATATTTATTATCACAGGTATGTTATTATTTACTAAATCAAGGCCTTCCTTTTCGATCACAGTTCAGATAAATAACTCCATACGTCTAGGTAATTTAAATTAAATCAATTTTCACAACAGGATTACTTTGGCAATTTATTGCTACAATTAATTCAATTTTTAAAAATTACTAGACAACCAAAATTAATGAGAAGGGTCCATAATTTATCAAATTATGTGGTATTTATGTGTCTTTTATACCATAATTTACTTATTATTATTATTATTAATATAAAAAATAATTATTATTATTATAACCTGAGAATGAATCCCAGCACCATTTTACTTTTCTCACATTTATAATTTCTACCCTTGGTTTGCGGAAATTGAATCCAGATTAAATGTGAATTCCAGAAGTCATAAATCACGTCCAAATTGAAACCGGATTCAATTAAAATTGAATCCATCCACCAAGCCAAACGGAAAATCCAAATTTAAACCAAAAATGAAACTGAAATGCGAAATAGTAACCGAATTCAGCCTACAAACGGAAATTCCAGAAATTCCAAATTAAAATCCACCGTAACTGCTTTCACTACAATCCGCATAAGCAAATTGAATCCAGCAATTGAATGTAACTGAAACCACGATCTAAAACTGAACGCCACGTAAACTACGCCATCCGGAATCTCCAATCCGGGAATCACACGTTGGAATGATCGTGTACCACGTAATTAAGTTGGAATTGAAAGCCACGCCCCCCACGTGACTGAACGCTGATTCAATCCAAAAATCTAAACGCTGGAAATTCAATTAATTCAAATTGAATCCATGAAATCGATTCAATTCCAATTTGAATCGAGCAATCCAGCCTCCTCCAAATTGAAACGGAAACCAACCCACGCCAGCATCCGAAGCATCCGAGAATTTGGCAGTCCAAATTAATTGAGCATCCGACGGAAACCGAAAGTGAAACCGAAAATTGAATTCAAAAAACAGTAACCGAAAAAAATTCAATTCAGCCTTCAGCCTCCAAATTTTCCAAATTAAAATCATCCGGAAATTTCAAATTGAAATCCTCCATAGGTGAAAACGAAACCGAAAATCCTTGGCTACACCAGTTTCGAATTAAAGGAGCATAAACTCCGAAATCTCAAGAATTTCCCAACTCAGGCTGAATCCAAAATTGAAACCAAATTTGAAACCACTGCCTCCATTCCGAAATGAATTCAATTGAAAATGGAACGGAAACCGAATTGAAAAATTCAATTCAATTCCAATTGAAACGGTCCAAATTGATTTCGAAAAATCCAAAACCGATTCAATTAATCGTGAGTTTTTATTAATCCAAAACCGATTCAATTTTCAACAGTAATCGTCCAAATCGATTTCCGAAAATTCAACAGTAACATCGAAAAATGCAAAACCGACTAATTAATGTTGAAAGTGAATCCGAAAATTCCAAATTCAAACTGATCCATATTTTCGGAATGCGAATTACAGATGCCCTGCCACGTATCAGGATCCAATTGCAGTTCAGGAATCAATTCAATTCTGAAATCGCATGAAGTCTCGCCCACGTATCACCACGTAATCACGAATCCAATTGAAGGATTGAAGCGCAGCGCCCGAGATTTCAATTTGGAAATTCATATTGAAGCACGGAACGTATTCCACGTAATTGCTCCATCTATTATGTATCTTGTTGGATCCATTTCTCGGAAAAATAGCCGGGGAAAAAAAACGGCCAGCAGTGGGAAAGAAAAAAAATTATCCAGCCAAAATGTAGGGAAAAAAAAATTGCAATAAAGTATTGCAATTTAATTGTTGGATCCAGTGAAACAATTGAATAAAAATTGCAATAAAATATTGCAATTCATATATCCAAAAAATTGCAGTTTTTAAACTCTTAATCAAACTGCAGTGTCATGAGCTTCAAATAAGATATCCAGACAGGAAAAATTGCAATAAAAATTGCAATTTATATATACTGTGTTATAACTGAAAATCCAGTGGATTTTATACTAATTCTGGATTCAAAAGTACGATTCTCCATCGTATCTATATCATGGCTCAAATTCATATAATTAGGTACTATATTGATAAATCATTTTAGAACCTAATTATTTTTAAAGTCAATATTTATTCAACCTATTATTAAGCCCAATGATCTAATGTTAACGGTGGCTCTAATACCACTTGTTGGAAATCCTTATCTTAATATTTAGGGTTCCTTATTGTTCCTTATAATTTACTACCGAATTCACCAGGATTATCAAAGTTCAAATATGATGAAAAATAGTTAAATACCCGGATCCATTTGTCCAATCTTCATTGTCATCCTATTGATTGAGAACCGCTTGGTTTTATAATGGCCTTCTTCAACCAAACCGCCTTAATTCCTCTCGGGACTTTGGTTTTATTGGTTTCAACCAAACCGCCCAATTCCTTCCTAACCTTTCTTCTTTTTTCGGATGGGGAGAATAGAGAATATGTTTTGGTTTGGTGTCTTGGGGGCCATCACCTTTCCCGACGTGTTAGCTCACGTATAGAGTTAAATTATCCTCTAACTTGCCAACCTCAGATCCACTCATCGTTCTATATCGTCTTGTCAGGAAGTCCTCTTGATTACTTAATTTGATCACTTTAATATTATAATCACTTTAAATAAATAGCTATATAATTGTATTTGAAATATAAAGCCCACATAATCAAAAGAAATTACAAATTTCTAACATAAGTAACCAATAAATAAAGATATGAATATAGAAGTGTGCAGTTGGATCTAAATATTTTTTCAAGAATACGGAGAGTATATGTTACCCCAGATGGTAAGAGACTAACAATAGCCCCCAAATTTAGTTTCAAGGGGTGGCTGCCCAACCACAATCTTTATTTGTTTAACTTTTAGTTTCTTGTAAGATAATAAAATCCAGCTGGCCTAATTCAAGAGCATATTAGCATTTAATAATAAAATATATTGCTAAATCATGTTTGTTAGAAGAATATATCATAGAAGACGAGTGACTAGCATCGTATTAGTCTTCGTATTACAGAAGCTAAAGGCAAACTTGGATCACAATCTGAATTTGTTTCCCCTATTGTGCACTAGGAAAAATAATGAAGCTTTGAAGTGACTAAAACATCGATCATATCCACTAATATAATTAATTACTTTTCTATTTCTAAATCATATGATTTAATTCTGAGAATATAAAACTACAGTGTGGTATCAAAATATATTTAGTCTTAGATTTTTGATAATTAAAATTAGAGTTCTATCTTTTAACAATCTACACATTTCAAGTTGATATTTTAGTAATATTAGGAAAGTATTTTGAATTGGTTAGTTTTAATTAATAATATTATAAATTAAAATTTTATTATAAAAATATTCATGAAATATATTATTTTTATGAAAAATAGATAAATAATTAATGAACTTTTCAATAAATAAAAATATAAAAAAAAATAACAATTAATACATTAAAAAATAATTTGTTTCTTGTAATTAGACCAAAAATTTATTTCTATTTATTTTTTGTATATAAGAACAGAGTTAGTATTTGATTAATAGATGAAGTATATTAGAACCTTTTATTTTACTTTATAATTCCATGACTTCCATAATTTTTAACGAAATTAAAATGTATTATAATTTTTGTCGATCTCATATTCGATTCTTATTTATTTTTAAAACATATCAAATATTGAACAGAACTTGTATGTTATGTTTCGTCGCATTTTAAGCATTGAACAAATATATGCTACCTTAGTAATACAGGATTTAGCTACTCTCGACGACTACATGGAACTCTATGGAGGTAGCTAATTTTATTTTTTTCACGTGCGTTATTCATTTATTGCTTATTTGGAAATTCGGAAAATTATGTCTTCATATGGAGAAGGGATGTTACTTCTGAGAAATGCTACCTCGCTAGGAGCCAATAAGCGAAATGAAAAAAAAGAAGCAAACCAAGTCAAACACAATTCTATGTTTTCATAATCCATATGACACTAATTTGAAAACCTCTTTTAATAAGATAAAAAATAAAAATGATTATGAATTATACAAACTAGAATAAATTTTATACATATCAATTTATTTTAAACATATAATCTTGCTAATTTATTTTCCGCTATCTAATGGTAATTTATAAAGCTATGAAAGTTGGCTCCAATATTTTATATAAATTAATGGAACTTTTTTGCATGTATTATTTATGACGCTTTTTAGGCCATCCGGGCCCACCATATGCGGGAGTCAAGTTGGACCTCAACTTTATTAGCAATAAAATATAGTTAAGTTACGCTAATTCGAGAATATGCCATAAAAGAATGTAGAAAGTTGACTGACTTGCTTGCATTGCATAAGGTAAAGACAAATTAAATTAGGGTATAAAGAAGCAGCCCCAAAAGTTAGTGCAGAATATGTCTTACTCAATTGGATTTAATTTAATAATATTATAGTATTTTAGTACGGATAAATATTTAATTTATATAATTAAACTTATAATAAATATTTTAAATATAAAAATTATATTGTAGTTAAAATATATAATAATAAATATTTTTCAACATATAAGTTATATTTTAATTTTATAATAAACAATTTATAATATGAAACAAAATTATTTTTAACTATTAATGTTTTTTAAAATATTGAAATTCAATTTAAGAATAAAGATGAAAAGGATAAATGTTGAGAAATTTTTTTTTACAAACACTCGTTGAAAAATAGTTTCTAAATGTTCTTGATCAAAACAATTATTGTAATTTATATAGAGAGACTTGTTTACTTTGAGAAAATATTTTTATAATATCAAAATTAATAAATTAAAATATAAAAAATAATATCAAAATTATAACATTAAGTAAATTAGTAAATTAAAATATAATAATAATATTAAAAATAATAAAATCATTATTCATAATATATTAAAAAACAAATTATAAAAATAAATTAGATATAATTATCTTATTTATATAAAATAATAAACACATTAATTAATTGAATTGAATATTTAAAAATAATTTAATTATCTTAATGAATATTATATAATTTAATAATCATGTTAGTACTAAACTAATTAGAGTTAGTAATAAAAATAAAAAGTTAAAAAATGTTAAAGATTTAAAAATGACAAAAAACTTACAAAGAATAAAATCAAATAGAATCATATTTGCATGGACTTAAATATTTTTAAGTGTTTAATTTTCTTAATTATTTATTCTTTCAATTTAAATTCAACTATCATTTTAGTTTTCGAAACTATAGGGTGTTCTCACATTAAAAATATTAAATAAGACTCTGAAATTTTCAATTATTTCATTTCCTAAATTTAATAATTTATATATTAAAAATATTTATTTATTATAAATTTTAATTATATAAAAATAAATATTTATCTTATATAGTAAACAATTAATATACTAATGAAAATATAAATCTGATTCAATTAATTTTTTTAACAGTGTTGTATATTTAAGTTAAAAGATAATTTTAAGACGACGTCTTTTTAAAATAAATAAAATATTTATTAAAATTATTATGATTTTATTTACAGTTTATTGTACAAGATTTTTAACATATAAACTTATTTCTTAAATTATTATAATTTATTTTATTCAATACTAATTTTAGCTTGTATAATGTATAGGGTAAATATTATTTTATATAAATAAAATTTATAATAAACAAATACTTTTAAATATTTGTATTATAATTAAAATTCATAATAAATAATATTTTTAATATATAAATTATATTTTATATTTATAATAAATAATTTATAGTGTGATATAATGTTATTTTTAACTATTGGTAATTAAGAAAAATCTTTAAAAAAAATTCGATCAAAAAAATTTCTAAAAATACTTTTGTTGAAAAATAACACATAAAAATTCCAAAATTCAATATAGTTATTTTAATTTATATAGAGAGATAAATTGATAATAAATTTAATTTATTTACTTTTTATTAAGAATTTTTATATAATTATTTATTAATTTTAATTTTTAAAAATGGTACTTAAAAAACAAAAATTATTGATTAGGTTACACAAACAATATATTTGTAATAAATATGTGTGTATCTGCATATTTTTCTTTCCTCTCCATCAATTATTTCTCTCTCTTTTCCATCTCTTATGTTGACTTCTCTTTCCTTTTCATCAATAGTTTCTCTCTCTTTTCTCATATCTTATGTTGACTTCTCTCTCTTTTTCATCAATGATTTCTCTCTCTTCTCTTATCTCTTTCAATTATTTATCTTCTCTCTCATGTGTTAAGTTCATCTCTCTCCTTTCCACTAGGTATTGTTTATTTATTTTTTTAGGATTTAGGATTTAGGGTTTAGGGTTCATCTCTCTTCTGAATAAATGATATTATACATTTAGTTGTTAAAAATAAAATATCGTTTATATTAAAAGTAATCTAATATTCTAAAATTGACTTCACTCTAATCAATAAAATGATACCAGTGTAACTAGACCAAAAAAAAAAAAAAAACGTGAATGGACAAAAGGAACATTAAATTCAATATTGTCTAAAGCAATCTCATGTGCCCAAGCGAGGACAAGTTTTGCACAGTTAAAAATTGCTTCTTCATACAGCCAATTCCCAAAAGTTATGGTGTTTCTTCTTTGGATCTAGGTTAGATTGTACTTGCTGGAAAACAGCTTTTGGAAGTAGGTTGGGGACAACGAGGGATCTTTAGTCTAGAGTGTGACAAAACATAAAAAGAAAAGATTATTTTTATTATAAAAAGAGAAGATGAATGTATAAGAAAATAAAGTTTAAAATTTTTGGAAGAAAAATAAAGAGGAGAGAGGAATGAGCCTAAAAAATGAGAGAAGAGAGATAAATCATTATGGAAAAGAAAGAGAAATTAGGAAATCAATGAGAGAAGATAGAGAAATAAGAATTTTTATTTTTAAATTAAATATTAAATTACTATATTATCCTTAATAAATAAATTAAAGTAAAAAATAATGGTGTTTAGGTCCAAACTCGTGGTGTACATTGCTGATAAGTTTTCATGTAGCATGTGAGTTTGGTAATGAGCGAGGCCACAATAGGACTAGGCAGGGCCCTAGGGCCTGAAGGATTGATTTGGTTTTGTAATGAGTTTGGAATCAAGGATAAGTAACCATGTGGTATGTGCGAGCAGGCATAACATGGTTCATGGTTATGTTTTGCACGCACCTAGATATATGACTACTAATCCAAGCCATATAGAGTAGGCTGATGCATCTCACGAGAGATGAGATAACAAGAGATAACTGTCATGTCCCCTCCTGTCTTGGTCTTAACCCTTGTCATTTTAGGACTGACCCTCCGAGAGGTTGTGGAAATGATGAAGCTTTTTCCTCTGCACGTTTTCTATGGCAATTGTCCTTATTATCTAATGTTTTGGTTAGAGACAAGCTCGTAGGGTGTTTTGTTGTATATCTATACCCTTTTGATGTATTAATTCATCTTCAATGTGATGTTTTGGTTTCCTTTTATGATGCACATGTGCTAGATGGCACTAGCTCTTTTATATAATCCAAAGACTTTGCAATTGCTTTAGCTCATGTATATGATGCATTTTCATTTCAGTTGATGCTTAGCTTATCTGTTTACACATGTATTTACATGTTTTATGCTTTCTCGTTAATGTCATCACCAAAAGAAAAATAATTGTGTGCTCTTTCCACAAATAAATTAATTCAAGATCTTCCTTAAAATTTATCTTCCGCGTGTTAGTTCATAATTTATAATGTTTCACACGTTGCGATGGTCGTAGGTCATTACACTTTGGGATCCAATTTATGCATAATTACAATATTTTTGGACTCAATTGGTGCAATTAAAACTTTAGTCACATAATTGTAATACCTAAGGGACCAAAAGTGCAAGTAATTTATATATTCAAAAAGTTATTTATTAAGATATTTAGTTATAATATAACTTATATATTTAGAAATATTTATTTATTCTAAATTTTAGTTATATAAAATAAAAATTTTATTTTTTTATCAAATGACAACATCATGGCTATATTTTTGGCAAAACTAATTGAAAAGTTAGCTAAAAGCTTATAAACTAGCTAGTAGCTGAAAGCTGTTAAACTAACTTATAATTTTATAAGTATTTGTTAAAATTATATGTTAAAGTAGTTTATATATGTGAAACAATGAAAATAGACATATTTATATGATATTTTATGTATTTTTTTATTTTATTTTATGTTAATTACTAAGTGTAATGGTTAAAATATCTCGAAGTGTTTATACAAAAAATTGTAACAAAAGAATATACTAAAATATAATATTAAAAGTAATAAAATAAATTATATAGATAGTGGTAATAGTTAAAATAAACAATGTAATATAAAAATATTTAAAAATAACATAAAAATAAAATAAACATATTGTTACACACCAATTTTTGTGCTATTATTATATTCTTTGTAATTATCCTAGTAAACAATTGGTTGCTATGCTTTATCACCTCTAAATAATTATATTTTGTGAATGATTAAATAGATTGTATTTTGGAGAAATAGGTATTACTTAAAGATCAAGTAATATTTGAATTCAAATATTCAAATGTAATTAACAACTTTTAGATATTTAAAAAGATATTTATATTATCTTTGTGGTTAATAGATATTTAACAAACTTTGAAATACAGTTATAGATATTTGAATATTTTAAAAGATATTATCTATATTTGAAAATATTATATTTAAATATAAGAGATATTTAATAGTAGATAAATATTTAAATAATAGATATTTAATTGTCTAACCCAACCCATTATGAAACTCTAGAAGCAGTCACTGTGTTATACGTTAGTTCTCTAGAGCATCAATGGTTCCCTTGTAGAAGAGCAAAAAGGAGAACCCTTAGAGACGATGCTAGAGCGATGGGAAGGAGACCCTAACGAATAAGGTTTTTACTTGGAGTTGACAATCCAAGTAAGGGTGAATGAGAAGTCTCGATCAAGGGTGTAGAATAATTGTGGGTAGACGAGTCCCCTCGAGCCTTGAATTTGTGTGTAAAGGGCTCCCCTTGAACCCTAAGTTTGTATGCCTTATTTCCTTGAAGACAGAATCAAGTTAATGAATTTTACCTATGCTTAAAGACTATATGTCTTGGTTTTTCAAAAAGGAGAATCAAATTAAGTTCTTATACTTGAAATTGTATGTAATTATGTAGAATATATTGTGCATGAGGAATGTAGAATGGCCTTAGGCTTCCCCTTTGTTTTAGATAATTTGAATAGTCTTTATGAAGTTGCGAGTCACAGCGTGTTAAGCATGTCTGTGCTAGTGCACTGACTGTGCATGACTATTCTAGAGGGAGCATGCTCGAGCTATCCTAGACCTTGTTGTATGAAGTTATGTTATGTGATGTCTTCGTGTATGCTGCAATATGTTGAGTTCAAAGACATAGTGGGTCATGATGAAACATTTGCATTATGATAGCATTTGAGATACACTTTGAGAATATGAAACAAAGATAAGTGATGATGATGAGTGTCGACGGATTACCTAGGCCAAGAGATGGTGAGAATGAGCCCAATGACACTTTTCAAGTGAATGACCTAGTCCAAAGGAACAAGAATGATACTTACTGATTATTGTGGGTCGTGGATGAGGTACCTAGGTCTAGAAGGGCGAGAATAGTTCTCATTAGCCAAATTTCCAAAAAGTGAAATGATAAGAATGAGCTAAGACATGTCATGCATCATTTAATCAAGACAAGTGCATAGGGAACTGGGTATGAACCCCAATTGGTAAGGTCACTACACCTCCTTAGGGCTACTCAATAGTTAACCTCTAATGGTTGTGTTTGATTCCACAGATTGGAGTATACATGCAAGGTAAGTATATCTTGACATGTTACTAAATTGTATCATGCTAGTATGGGACAGGTCAACCAAAGGGTTGAGTTTTGTTACCGCTAGCCTATTTTTGGTGATAGATTGGTACCACATACATATGAAAAATAGATTAGGTTACATCTGTTGTTCATATGCATTCAAGTAAATGTTTTTGTTTGATTGTTATGCTTGCACTGTTGCGTGTTGTCTAGTGTAGTATGTGCTACTTACATTTTACTCGCAACACAAGCTCGAGTAAGATATGTTTCTTACTCCCTTCTATTGTATTGTTTGCGTATGGGTTGAATATCACTTGCAAGTAACGATATTGAGCTGGAATTCGAAGGTTGAGGCACTACTACTTTATTGCTTTAGTTGTTGAGTAGTTTTGTTTAGGAAACCTTACTCTGATACATTGGGGTTGAATTTATTTATTTTTATTTATTTACGTTTACCTTTTGTTGATTTTAAGGATATAACTTTAAAGTGTCATAGCTTGTTTTAAGTTTATTTTTGCATGTTTTGGTTTGATATATGTGAACTCTTTATATCTTGAATGAATAAAGGAGTCATGATGGGGGTACCTGAAAAGACACTCTGACGCTCAAATAGTGACAGTCGGGGCACGAGCAAGTGCGTAATGAGAAAAGCATACCTCATAGAGGGGTGAATTCCCCCTATTTATAGAGGTTGGGCCCGCGTTTGTTAACGGCTCATGTGCCGCGATCCTCGGGGCGTGATCCTTGGGGATCCCGACGCACATCTTGCAATGCTACGTGCTAAGGAGGCCGAGGTGTGGTCGGTTCATGTCGACTTGACTAAGCTTTGTTGACATTTCCTCGACAAGATGAGAACACTTGGCCCCTAAGTCAAGAGGACCCAAAGAAGGGATGTGGTGACTGATTCGTTGCATCATCATTGGGTGAGGGTTGCATAGCAAACCCCTGGCTTTGGCCGAACAGTCCTCAGCACGACTAGTGCGTCTATCCTTGAGCTTTGAGGACCCAAGGAGAGGTCGTGGTGGTTGGCGTGTGCTTGTGGTGCAGGATGCATTGGAAATTGTGCCTATGCATAATGAATGCGCCATTCCTTAGGCAGTGTGCCCATTTAATGTGCAGCTTAGGACACCACGTAGGCAACCTTTGGACTTCAGCCAATCGCCGGTTGTGACCTCTCACTTGTCGTGGACTGGACCTCCACTCACGCCTGGGAGGCCCAAGTTTTGCTTATAAATAGTGAAGGGCGTCTGTGGTAGGTCTTTACTTTTCCTTGCTTTCCTAAATCTCCCAACTCTTAGTGTCGAACGCTCTTCAATTGATGATTGCCCAGCACGAGCGCTATCGCAGAATTCAACCATTTCTTCCATCTGGATGTATCTGGTGGCTTTCGTGCTTAGGTCATCCATGGTCTCGGGGGGTCCTTACATAGACTATTAGAGAACGACCGACCTTCAACACCATGAACATAAAGTGGAGGGCGACCACGGGTTGAGGTTATGAATCTTCACAGAGATGACTAAGAACTGTGCCATGAAGGAGTGGAGGGACTTGCCCTCTCCTTGTCGTAGATTGACTAAGGCCATAAGCATGAGGTGATGGGGTCGGCTAGTCAAATATTGAGTGCTGAACTTTTTCTTTAGTCTCGCAAACGAGTCAATAAAGTTGGTGGGTAGTCGTGTGTATCAGTGGAGGATCAACCCCTTTAGGGAGGTTGGAAATATGCGACATAAGATGGCGTCCTTGTTGCCAAATAGGTTTACTTGGGTGACGTATTTGGTGAAGTGCTCATCAAGGTCTGTGGTTCGTCATACTTATCCAAATACATGCCCCTCCAGCCCTTTAGTAGGAGGACTCCATGATCCCATCGACGAAGGGGTGTTCCCAGACATTGGGCGCCCCAGAGTCAGTTGTATAAGTGTCGATTGTTTGTTAATCATCCCTGTCGAGTGGACCTCTTGGGCTTCAGTTTCTCCAGTCCTTTCAGATTGTCAGGTGGTCATGTGGCTAGCACCTGTGCATTGAAACTGGGCATGGAGCTCGTCGTTTTTCCACCTTAGTGCCTTGATCTCGTTGGCATGCCGCTTTCGTATTTCACTTTTGGCCACGACCTGCTTTTGTATCTCATCCAACTCTCTCAGGATGGCTCGAAGTGTTGAGGATTCCCTTAGGGGGGCTAAGGTAGCTCCAAGATCAGGTATGGGGTTGGTCATATCGTTCCCACAGATAATGCCAAATGTTCCTGCCAAAAATTTCCACGAGGGGACCCCAACGAAGACTTCCCATGTTGGGAGCGAGTTCCTATTCCTTTCTGCGCTACCACTAAGTGTACACCAACCTCTTCTTCTTCTCCCTTGGTGTAGGCTGAGGTGTTGATAGGGGTACCTACAAAGACACTCCAACGCTTAGGTTACTTGGATGTGAGCAAGTGCGTAATGAGAAAAACATACCTTATAAAGGGGTGAATCCCCCCTATTTATAGAGGTTGAGCTAGCGTGCGTTAACGACCAATGTGCTGCGATCCCTCGAGCATGATCCCCAAGGATCTCGACACACATCTCTTTGTTCCACGCATTGAGGAGGCCGAGGTGTGGTCGACTCATGCCAACTTGACTAAGCTCTATCGACATGTCCTCAGTAGGGTGAGTACAACATCTAAACTTTTACAAGCTTAAATATGTTTAATATACATGTTTTATTCTTTTAGTTTCTATAAAATTTTTCTTATGATTTTGGTCTTTAAAGCATTTTATTTTACAATTTTAATCTCTATCACTATTTATTGATAATGAGTTAACCATCTATTGGAGAACATTTCTTATGTTTCTTAAATAATACAAACTAAAATAAATATCTTTTAACATAAGAGAGATTGATATCAAAATTTAAATTTTATAAGGATTAAAAAATACCATTAAAGGGTAAAATTGTAAAAGAAAATTTTATAGCAATCGAAATTATAAGAAAATTTCTACAATAAAGAGGCTGAAAGTAAAACAGGAAGAGATTTTGAAAACTCATAAATTGAATTGAAGTTGGAAGAGAGAACAAAGTTGTTGTGATTTTTTTATGCTTTACTAATGTTTGAGAGTTTAAAATCATCACAAAGCATATTTTAAAATATTATTTGTTAATATAAATTTTGATAGTTTGTTAGAATGAGTTTGAAACTAATTCAACCCCAAAAACCAACTCAAGATGGAAGAATTGTTCTCCACTTATAAGTTATTTTCAAGCTCTATTTCTAGCCAATGTGAGACTTAATTTTTTTCTTCATACACTCCTTCATGTCTAGCACTACTGGGCTTGGTGTGTGAAAAATATGGCAAATGACCTAGATCTATTATAAGTTCTAATACTATATTAGAAAGTGGGTTTGTGCCTCATTCAACTTTACAAAATCAACTTTTAAGGTAAGAATTATCCTCCCAATTACATACATTATTCAGACTATTTCCATTAGTTGATGACTAAACATCTCGTGTGTGAAGTTTGCAAGACTAAACATTTGTGGGTGCTTCCATAACTTGATAGCCTCAATAACACTCCTATGCTAACTCTGATACCATATTAGACTATGAATTTGAACATAACTCAACCCCAAAAGTTAAGAGATGATTGCTCCCCAACTGTAAACTCTTTTCAGACTCTATTTCCATCAAACTACTATGAAGACCCATTGATTCCTTTGATACAGTATTATGCACATTATTCCTTTCCGACACATTATTGCTTTGACATTGAATTACCAACACATTATTGCATATATGATTTTAATAATATTTAAAAAGATTACAAAAATATAAAAATACAATTTATTAATTTTAGTAATATTTAAATAATATTATTAAAAATATAAAAAATATCAATAACATTTTTATAATAAAATATTACTTTACACTAGAAAAGCAAAAAAATATATTATAAAAATGATATATATATATATATATATATATATATATATATATATATATATATATATATATATATTTATAATTACAGTAGTTCACAGATTCTCCCCCGTGAACCCCATTGATCCCTACAATACCATATAACCCACGGGCTACATCTTAAACCAATATGGAATGACAGAAAAATTACAATTCAACAGACCCAAGGCAAATCCAACAAGTGAAAACTCATACATAATTTTTTATCGGATACAATGTAGTGTCGTTTATCCTTTAATATTAAAGCACGCTAATCTACGATTAGAAAATTAATTTTCACATCTTTTAAATGAAAAATGCATTTTAACATAATTTTTCTCTTAAATTTCTTAAAATCAATTTTATGCAACTGTATTCCGGTGCTAAATATAGGATAGCAAGTAGATAGGACTAATGGCGATGGGTATCCTTTCAATTATTTCCCACGTGACAAGAAAGACACAAGATCCAGATGATGCGGAGATGATCAGATGATCCGGCGGCACAGGGTAAACCCATCACCCACGGGGAGCTGGCAAATCTCGATCCTAGAATCCTGAGCCAGATACTCGTTGAGCTCCATCACATGGCCGCGATGAGGCTTAACGTAATCCATCATAGGTGCATCAGGTGGCGCGGCCACAGACCCACTCCATAGAGTGTTGTCGAATCCGATCAGCCCTCCAACTTTCACAAGCTCGATTACCCTCTTGTGATAGTTCAAGTAGTTGTTCTTATCAGCGTCCACGAAAACGAAATCCAACGTTCCCTTGTTCTTTTCCTGCAAAATTCACACACGCCAAGGTCAAGATAATATTACAAGAGTTCGAGTATAAAATAGTTTGCCATGCTTTTAGATAATTATTATAAAAATTAATAAATTTATTATACATCAATCCATGATAATTTGTAACTAATTTATTTTTTCATATTAATACACAACGTAAATATATATTTTTTAATTTCTTTCCTTCTCTGTTTCGTAAATCATGGATGAAAATTGAGATGGTGATAAAAGGGGCGCACTCACATCTTTAAGCAGCCCATCAAGAAGAGGAAGAGCAGGTCCTTCTCTGAAATCAATCTTGTGAGCCACTCCAGCTTTTTGTATTATCGGCAATTCCAACTCATAGTATTGGCGGTTCACGTCCAAAGCTAGGATCTGATAAAATAAAACCAAGTACATAAGTTATAATTTCATGACTTTTATGATGTACATAATTTAAAAAAAGTTTAATTATGTGCTAATTAAGCTAAGTAATTAAGGACCTTTCCATCAGGGGGAAGAGCCAGGGCTGTAGAGAGCAGAGAGTAACCAGTGTAGACACCAATTTCCATCGTGTTCTTGGCATTCGTGAGTTTAATAAGCATGCTCAGAAATTGTCCTTCGTCTGCTGGTGTAGCCATGATGTTCCTGTTTTACAATATCATGTCATGTAATTAAATCGAGAAGCATTTCCCAAAAATTGGAAACTAACAAGTAACAACACCATGGTTGAAAATTTCGGTACAGACGGACAAAGTTTGTACTAGACACTAGACATTTATAATAAACCATTCTTAAGTTGGTTTATTATGTTTACGAGGGAAAATTAATAAGCATGATTTTACCGTGGGTGTTTTTCTGTCATTTGGCGGATCTCTTTTAAGCACTCATGCTCTCTTGGATATACACTGGTTTCAAGTATATACTGCGCATACAATTGTTAGCGAACGTGGGGGTTCGAAACGAAAATATTGTTTAAAAATTGAGAGCAATAGTTGTTGATGAACCTGATAGAGTGCATCGCTCTGAAGGAGAGTCTTATGAGCGAGATCTTTGAGGCCGATGGCTTCGTTTTTCTTTAACTGTTCCTGAGCCATACCTGTCTCGAACCCTTGCTAGCTCAAGTTTCTTTTGGACTTGAAAGTTTCTTTTTTCGACGTAGCCCCCTAAACGTTGTCCTATTTATTGAAAAGCTCAACGCAACTACAAGTGTTAGATGTAAGAAAAAGAATTTTACCCTGGCCATGGTTATAAATTATGGTTGCGGGGTCACCGGAGATGTGAGTACAGTGGCTGTTTGTTACTTGAATTACGATTGATGCGGCGTAAAAATATTATATGTTTGTTAATATAAAAAAATGATTTTATAATTATTTTAATTGTTGATGTCCTTTGTTTATAAGGTTATATAGATTTAATTTAAATATATTTTTAGTTTTCGTAAAATAAATAAATTTTTATTTTGATTTATGTAAATTTTTTTCATTTTTTATTTCTATAAAATTTTAATATAGTTGTTTTTCATCATGTAAAAATGATAAATTTTCGTTATGCTCCTTGCAATCATATTTTCACACATTTAACTCTAGTCACCATCCAATAACTGAATTTGTTTTAGATTGAAATATAAAACTAATAGTTTAGATTGAAGTTTTCTTCTCTCTGACCACAGACAGTCCTCATTCGTGGGTTTTTGATTTCTGGATGAAAATTTTCTGCAATCCAAAAGAGAAAGAAACTTACGTCTCAATCCTTAATTTTATTTTACAGTCTTTACAAAATGAATAAATATGAGAAGAAGAAAAATTCAGTCATTGGATCATGACCACTACAGGGTTAAATTGTGAAATCTGACTGCAAGCTATCCAGGTTCTCGATTTCTCAGGTCAAGTGTTTTGTTTTTAAGGGGTAAATAAAAAGTTATTATTAATTTGTAAGAGTATAAGGGGTAGTAACTCTTATGTAATGATATATAGACATTTCTATATATCAAGGAAAAAATAGTAATAATTATCATACTTATACTATTTTTTCATTTCATTATTTTTTCTTGGATTAGGATTTTCTACGGTAAACTGTATGACTATGGGTCTGCATTCAAAATGTAATGTTTCTACTATATTTTAACTTATGTTCTATTATTAACTTTAATGTATAAAAAAATTAACAGCATAGATTTTTGTTACTATTTCGTTTTTTTGAATGTAGAGAATCCATTTCCCTTTCTCTCTAAGTGTCATGTAAAATATGGAGTTATTATTATAATACACGTCTCAATCCCATTTTTCTTCCTATTTCTCTTTTTGTTTTTTTATTACATCATATATCACATCTATTAATTTTCTTGTCTTATTTTTTTTTTCCTGTGTCCCTTTCTTCCTTTCACTGATCATACACCTCATTTTAGAGTGTATGCTGGACATTTTCATAAAAGATATTCGGCAGCCATACTGTAAGACTACTACAAACACCTAATAAAGTACTATGTAGGATTAGCACATAATTCTAAATAGGAACCACGTTTTAAGTCAGGAATCCTGATTTTTTGACACCCAAAAATATAAATAGGTCAGATATTTTTTTATTTCTCTTTATCTACTTTTTCTTCTCTTATTATATCACATCCATTATTATATTAATCACTTATCATTCATCTATTCTGTGTCTATGCGGACTGTGTCCAAGTACATTTTTCCTTAAGTTAGACACAATCAAGTAGACATCTTTCTTCGCTAGTTAGAATTAATCATTACCCTATATCAGATCGATCATGAGTTGCTCAGAATCTGATGCATGCAATGATAAGGGCCTTGTAAACCACCCTTATATTATCACGTGGTCAAATCGATAGACAAACACTCACAGGAGAAACATGATCAATGAGAGACCATTATGTAATTTATTATTAAAATCATAAGTTAAGTTTTATATTAGCTTTCAAAATTATATATACAAGCCAGACATTTAAATACGTGAAATGATGCCTAACCCTCACTCAACCATTATGATGACTCTAATATTATAGAAGAAAAAAAATGGTAGGATTTGTTTGATTCTCTTAACACTTTTTAATTTTAAAAATAATTCGACACTATTCATCAATCAATTTCTATCCAAAATCTAATAAATTTTGAAAATTATTTTTAGAATAAGTGTTTTTAAAAAACAAAAATAGAAATAGTTGAGTTATATTTTTTCATCTTCTTCAATTTTCAACATTTTTCTCAATTTGTATATGTACTATATACGTTGCACCATTCTTTATCAAGTAATGATTTTTTGACACCTCAGTTTTTCAAATACCTAATTAACACTCATTAGTGTAGTTTATAAGGTGGAATGGACTTAGGGGGGTCGTCATGACTTATAGATTAGTGTAATTCAGGTAAAGGTGGAGTGAAGTGCCTGGAAGAGAAGAGGTGACACCGAGAACCATATATAGGATGAACCTATGGGTTATGAGGGATATATGCGCGCTGTATACTTTAACAACTACATATATATATATATATATATATATATATATATATATATATATATATATATATATATATATTCTTTTTTCATATCAACCAATTAGTTGGGTATTTGTGGGGAATTTGTCATGAGGCTAATTTGCTAATTGGTGATATAATTAATGAGCCCACCTTATTTAATAGTACTGTTAAGCATTTCCCTCTTCCCCTCTGTGTAGATCATTTGTTAGGTTTCAATCTTTGAAATTCAATCATTTTTAAAACAGATTGCATCATTCAGGAGTAGATTATTCACTGTGGCATAATTAATCACAAAGCAAATAAATTATTTGTGTGTACGTGTGCGAATACATAATCTGTTAAAGTGAAAAGGAGAATTTACCTGCAATATATATCACCTTTTATCATTGAATTTCAGTATTCCTTCAAATATTTTCTTCTGACTCTTCAAATCTGTGTCTTATGTAGCTTTTACTTACTACTCATGCCACCTTCAGTTATTTTATTAAGTAATGAAAGATTTATGTAACTAGATACCGAGATACGAAATTTAAGAGTACATAATATTATGATTATGATAATGGCATTCACATGAAACATTATGGGAAACATTGCATTTTTACTTTTTCTTTTCCGTAATACTAAAGGTATAAAATTTGATACTATACATATGCGTGGATAAGTTTCTCAATAACTATAAATATTTATATAAAAAAATAGAAAGAAAAACTAAAATTAACTTACTTATAGATAGGAAATTTTTACAAATTAATTTATATATAAATTTACTTTAATTTATTTAGAATTTTATTTTATTTTTAATTCTTATTTTTCTCTTACATGTATATAGAAGTTTATTTAAAACGAATACAAGTTTATAATGATTAAATATTTACTTCCATTAGTTTGCAGGAATTAAAAACCAAATTTATTCATATATTTAAAGGAATTAAAACTTAATCAATCCTTATATATATATTATGATCAATGATGTATTTAACATGCCATTCCATTTGTCAATAGAATAAAGGATATACCATTTCATTCACACTGCTGTTTAATTGACATTGCCACTAATTATTGCAGAATTGTGCAAATAATGCAAATAATTTAAATAATATTACGATGTTGGATAGTATTTTCTTTGGGCTCAAATGTAGATTTAGTGACTCGGGGGAAGCATCCTCATTATTGTTTTTCCTTGGAATCTTCGACCTTGAGAAGCAAATTTGGCAACAGTGAATCCTGAAGGTGAGATTACCGATTCCTCTTTCGAACATTTATTTGTTTGCACCGTTTAACAATCTATGTCCTTTTCGTTGAAGGTGGCCAAGCTGAAGAAGCTAATGCAAACATTGAAAACAACGAAAGTGAGCAAATGTTTCTTGACTGGTTTCCTCAAGCGCAGATGAATCGCCCTGAACAAGGTCCCAGTACTGGTGCTCAATCCTCTAATGTAGCATTGGAGTCCAACAACTCTCCTTCAAGTTCCCTTATTGGAACTCCTCAAGAGGGTGCAATAAGATATCCTGCTATGAGTCCAAGTAACAATGTTGCACCGGGACATGAAGTTCAAGAGCAAGGCATGCATGGAGGCACCACCGCATATGCTACGCTCTTACCACAATCTCACTCTCGGGTATGTGTTATTACAGTAACTATATGCTCAATGCTAACCTTATAATTATGTTATTTGTATAATTTCAAGTGAAGTGAGAATAGTGTTGTTGAAGTGAAAATTTTGTGTTAGCTGTATTAGTTCTTTACGTAGATGATATAGGATCTTCCATATTTTAATACGATGATTTGAATATAAATGAGATTTTTTTGAGAGTTTGAGTTAAGTTTAATCTATTTTTTTTAAATACTTTAAGGATTCAAGATGCATTTTGATGAACAATATTGTTAGAACAGTAGAATATAAGTAGTTAAGTGACATATAGTTTTTTTGTTCTATTTATTATTTTGACTAGAGACATAAGAGTCTTTATGAAGGCTTATTAGAGATTTTTTATAGAGGAAAGCCACGGAACATCCTTCATTAACTAGTCTTATATTTCTATCCTTTCTTTATACCTTCCGTGACAACAGAAGGGCACGAGTTTCCTTTATTCAGTCCAAAAAAATTCTTGTATAATTAAAGTGCACCAAAGTACTGTGATGCCTTAAAGTAATATAAATGTTGATATATTACTTGAACATATTTTTAAATGCACGTAGTTTTCACCAGTCTTTCTCTTTCGTTATTAATGTAGATACGTTTGTTTGTTTTCCATCAAAATTAATTCCGTAACTAATTTAGCTTTTACCTAGTCAACTGTGTTCATATTTATTTATTTATTTATTTATTTTTATATAGTTTCAATCTATCGTGAATGAATTACGCAACGGTCGTTTTTTAATGTTAGGAGTAGATTTTCACACAATTGTATATGTATACTCTTACAAACAAATTTTATATATGATGACACAAGTTTAACCTTAAACACATTTTGTACTTGGATTATCTGATAATGATTTTAAGTTATTAATGCTAAGTGGGAGATGAGAAGAATCACAAACTTACAAGTTATACTAACCGAGCCATCCTTTTAAAGCTAATTAGAATTATAACTATTATGGATATATACATATTTTTTTCTCTCTATTTAATTTCTTCTTATTCCTTGAGTGTGCATGATCAATATTGTACTTGAGGTAATTAATTTTCACCCTTCATAATAATATTAAGTTTACTTTTAATTTCTCATCACTTTTAATCATTGTAATTAACAAACATGTCTTATGTCTATAACTTTCTGGAATTTGTCCTTGACTATTCCTTTGTGTTACATGCATTCGAGGTATGAAATTAAGTAATTATCTTACAAGAATTGATCTTTTTTATTCTTATCACATTTATTATTTTCTTTCTTTACCTTTTATTTTTTCTTTCTATCTCTTTTCCTACCACTTAAATTCATCGTAAAATCAGGCGAACTTTTTAATTTTTCCTATGAAATCATGAATGCAATGTTGTGCACAATATTGATATTTTTTCCCTCATTCTTTACTATCACTTTACATTCTTATCATTCTTTTTCATCATAAATCTTATCATACATTTCTTCTTATTATAAACATATATTCATTTTATTCTTATTTTTCACTTCATTTTTTTTACCCTACATCACTTTCACTTTCTCTCTCAATCTTTTTCTTTTCTTTTCATCTCTCTTTTTTTTCCTCCTAAAATAATGTAGACAGACATGGAGTAATTTTCTATTATTTAACCCTTTACATAGGTTTACACTACTAGAAAATTTAAAATTTACTACAAAATAATTTTATGGCTAATTTTAAAATCAATAGTTATTTTGTAATTAATTTCTAGTAAAAATAATTAACTACAAAACTACTATAATATTGAATGATAGCATGAAATAAGTAGCAAATTAGCTAAGAAAATAATCTTAGTTAATTTATAGTAAATTTTTTAAAATTTGTAGTTATTTCCTAGCTAATTTGTAGTAATAAGAAGTATAAATGAATATAACTTCAATTTAACTAGAAAAAATAATATTCTAGTTAATTAATAGTTAATTAGCTAGGATTTAGCTACTAATTTAAATGGTAGCTAAAATTAGTAGCAAAATCAAAAAATTCTTGTAATGTTAAATGAAAGGTATAAGTAAGATGCAATCAACTTGTGAATTTGATCAACCTAACCTAATTTAATAACATTTTACTGGATTGAGTAATTAGGTTAGCTTTGATTTATTTTAATTGATCCAATATTAATTGAGTTGAGTGTTGGATTAGTAAGTTTTAAACTCAACCAACTCAATTAAACTTAATTATCTTATAATATTATTAATAAATTATTATTATTATATTATGTCATTTGGGATAACATTGAACTTTGAGATTTGAATTTGTATTTTAATTTAGACATATATTTGAGTCTTTCATAATATGTTTATACTTGGGTTGAAGTGATATACGTGAGAGTCATTTTAAACTTTTTGTATAGTATTTACTCTCATTTTAATTATTGTATAATCGATTGTACTAGTTTTTCATATTTAAATATCTTATTTCTTATCATTTACGTGAGAGTCATTTTAAACTTTTTGTATAGTATTTACTCTCATTTTAATTATTGTATAATCGATTGTACTAGTTTTTCATATTTAAATATCTTATTTCTTATCATTTACGTGAGAGTCATTTTAAACTTTTTGTATAGTACTTACTCTCATTTTAATTATTGTATAATCGATTGTACTAGTTTTTCATATTTAAATATCTTATTTCTTATCATTTGAATTAATTAAATACTTTATTTTTTATTTCTAAAATATATTATTATTTTATTCAATTGATTTGATTATCCAATCTAACTTAGCTTGTTCACTTACCTCCTACCTATATTATTGGGTTATGTCTCAAGCTAGATCAAATATAATCCAAGCTAAAATACTTATACCCTTGTATAAATGAGCTATAAGGCCTAAAAGAATGTGAAATGCTCGTTATCTTTATTTAAAATAGTAAAGTAACTTACTTTTACTGGAAAACACGAAATTTTATAAATGTGAATGGATACTTCTACCCAAATACATATACATGCATCACGTTAATTACAAGTTATGAAACTAAAACAAGAGAAAAATTACAAAGTTCACATTCCCTACATTTTCTTGCATTAAAACTCTAAACTTGTAGACGGCCGGGTTTGACTTCTATTCCGTACAATTACGATTAACGTTATCTTTTCCTGCTTAGTCAATTACCTATTTTAGTACACCCCATACATAATTTGCCTATTTTTAGTAAATGCAGTTTCATTCTCCATAATTTCTTTCTCCATTACCTTCCTGATGGCTAAAAGTCTTTGCTAAAACCTTATAGATGCGGCCTATCAATGAAAATGGTCTATATTCTTCGATCCTGCTTCAATTCTCCTTCTTTCTCACTACATAAACAAAGGAGGAATTCACTCGTCTAACTATTTTTCCTTTTTTCCTGAAACTCCTAGATTAAATTACATACATCTTTAAAATCTTCAAAAACATTTGCTAAATTTTGAAATTGAGTTAGACATGGACTTTTAGAACTTTTCACAACTCAAAATTGCCTCCTCAATCTCTTTTTCCTCAAATCTAGTAGCGATATGCATTTCATTATTCATCTCTTGTTACACTGAAGGTTTATGTGTGTTTAAATAAAGTGATTAAGTAATTAAAAATAATAGTTAAATTTAATTTTAATAGAAAATAGATTAATAAAATGTGTTACACAATTTTTGAGAAAATCCAAACAAAGTCTGAATGATAAAAAACATACATACTGAGACAATTTTTTCTTGAAAGTAGTTATTCAAGTTAAATGAATACTTTGAGTTGATGAATTGTGGTCCTAGACACCTAGTCCCAGCTAATTGAATCAGTATTGCTTATACACTTTCATAACATAGTGATATACTTTTCAAGGTAAGATACTGATCAACTAGAGTTTTGGAAAAACCCCATAAACCCACAACCATGAAATTGATAAACACCATTTTACACATTGGGTAAAGGAATCCCTTGTGACCTTTTGGGTAACAAAATAGGTTGGACCTTTGGTTAATGAAATCCTTTGGACCATTGGATCATTGGACACTAGCCTTCACCTTAAAACTTATACATAGCCCATCATGGGTTGATTTTCAGAACATTCCTTAAGTTTTTCAGCCTTCCTTACTTAAAAAAGTTCGTTCATCATCCTCACTAAGCTTGGACACCATTGTTGATCAACTTCTTCCACCTTTTTCACTAAAGTTTTCCTTTCCTTTTTGCCTAAAACAAGGGAAGCTAACTTTTGTATAGTCGTTGCTATATATTGTTAATGTGTGTGTGTGTGTGTGTGTGTGTGTGTGTGTGTGTGTGTGTGTGTGTGTGTGTGTGTGTGTGTGTGTGTGTGTGTGTGTGTGTGTGTGTGTGTGTGTGTGTGTGTGTGTGTGTGTGTGTGTGTGTGTGTGTGTGTGTGTGTGTGTGTGTGTGTGTGTGTGTGTGTGTGTGTGTGTGTGTGTGTGTGTGTGTGTGTGTGTGTGTGTGTGTGTGTGTGTGTGTGTGTGTGTGTGTGTGTGTGTGTGTGTGTGTGTGTGTGTGTGTGTGTGTGTGTGTGTGTGTGTGTGTGTGTGTGTGTGTGTGTGTGTGTGTGTGTGTGTGTGTGTGTGTGTGTGTGTGTGTGTGTGTGTGTGTGTTTTGTGTTGGTAACATGTTTTGAGAGTTGGTAGCCATTGTTGCAAATTTTGAAGTTTTCATGCAAATGTTGAGTTGATGATGATTCTATTGTTGCATGTTGAACTTTTTGTTATATTTATGTTTGGATGTTGTTTATGTGTTGTTTTGGAGTTATTGGTTGGATTTCGTGTTGGTTTAGTTGAGTTTGAATGATTTTTGATGAGTTTATGTGTTGTTGTTCTAAGGTTTCACTAGGTGAGCCCTTGACTCATTGGGCGAGTCCTTATTTTATTAGGTTTCTATTGAAAGGTTGTTGATTAAGGGGAGACTCTTGTTGATCAACTTTGCATTTTTGGGTAGTTTTTTTTTTATTTTTTGGAAAACATGAGTTTTTGTTGGGTGAGCACCTCACTCGCTAAACCTTAAAGAACAAATGAACTAGATGAAGACTCGTTGAGCAATTACCTTACTTGCGAGATGAAACCATGCAAACTTAGCAAGAAAACCTGACTTTGTTAAGTGTTTGCTGGGCAAGTGCCTTGTTGAGCAAGGATCTTGAGAACCCATAAATGTATAGATTTGTTGGGTTACTCTTGCGTTTCACCAAGCGAAAGTTGAGTGGCTCTTTGTGGCTCTTTTAGCTAGGCAAATGAATGCATTCGTGGAGCGAGTAAGGAAAAGTTAAGAGTATGAAGTCTTTATGGTTTCGTTCGCTCAGTGAGACATCCCACTCACTAAGCAAACACGTGAGCAATTTTGGACGATGCTTTCTATGGCTTCTCTAGCTTAGCAAGGATAGGCCCTCGCTAGGTGAAGGACATGAGGTTTTAAGAGTTAAGCCACCATGGCTTAGTTCGTTGGGTAAATGATGCATTTGTTGGGTGACAAACATAGTAGGAATTCTTTATGGCTACATTTGCTGAGTGAGGCTAGGCTCTCACCAAGCAAATATACATACTTGAGAAAGTACCCTCTTTATGAGTAGGATTCGTTAGGTGATAGATCCTATTCACCAAGCAAATCTAGAGGCGATGAGAATACTTGTTAAGGTAATAAAATTGAAATCTTAAAGTAATTATACCATTTAACAAATTTGATAAAATGTTGTAAAATATTGGAATTGGCTAGGATGGTATAAAAGTTTAAAGTGAAAGGATAAATGAATTTGGATTCATAAGATTTGAAGAGTGCTATCTATAAGAGATAGGGCATTTGTGGTTGATGTTAAAGAGTAAGTTTTTGGTTAGGACTCATTGATGAACCACTTCCTGTTGTTGTGATTTTGACTTGCCTTGAAGGTGACCATGTTGAGATGGTGGATACAAGGTGTTAGTATCCATGTTCAAGGAAGTTGGAAGTGACTTGAGAGTCACAACTGCTACTAGGCATGTAGGAATGTATGTTGTTAGACCATCATGATTGTGTGGGGTCCACAAGGTGTTGAAAAGGAGGATTGAGGTGGGGTGGCCTTGGGTATAAATGGATGAGCAAATTCAATAAGAGGTCCATGTGCTTGCAAGCTTGAGATCATGGCAATCTACTATCCACGTGTAGCTATCTTGACTGACATACTCTCTACTCCACAAGCTTATGTTCTCTTTCCTTAATACTAGTTAGAAGTATTAAGGAAGTGATCTGATTACTCGATTATAAAATCTTTACATAGTAGTTGTATATGTGTGTGTGTATTATGTATATTTTGTGAGTCATTGAAATATCGAATATCATGTTATGATGCTGACTTATAATTGTTGAGAGTTGAGACTCGTTGATAAGGAATGAAATATTTGTGATGATTTGATGATATATGGAGCATATGTCTATTGTATTGTTGCTTAGATATAAGGATATTCTTACATTAGCATACACTTATGTTTATTTTCATTTGTGTATTATTATAATGATCTTGAACGACATGTTTGTGGTAGTATATGCTGAGGTCGTCGAGAGGAAAAAGGTTCACCAATATCTCGTCAGGTTGGATATACAGGTTGGATATACATGGGACCCTTCTGTATTTGCTTCTAGAACACCCAGGTAGATTTGGGCAAGACATGAAGGATCAATCACGATCATTAAACAATGCACTATAGAGGGCAAAGTGAGCATAGAGTACTTGTCGATCAACGTTGTGAGATTTACAATGACATTTTAGATCTCAGTGGAGATGTTTTTGCCTATCCAAACAATGTGGAGCTACCTAACTAACATGACTATAGCACAATTGGCAAGGAACCAACGTCACAACCCTAACTGTCCCCACCCTCGTTCGCGCCATTTATGGACTATGCCTTTGAGAGCTAGGGGTGACATGGAACTTCATTGTCTATACTACCACCGCCTCAATGATCTCATTGTTATTATTATTTTGTTATAGGGACCAACTTAGTATAGTATCTTGTGTATTTCCTATTAATTACCTTTAAGTTGTATCTCTTTTGATGTTTGAGCAATTGTTAAGTCCTTAGTTTCATGTTTCTTTTCTTTTTATATTTTTTGTAAGTGTCATGTGGCATATGCTTTCCTGATGAATCCAAAGAAGTTGTAACTAGTTCTTATATATATATATATATATATAGATGATTCATGTTTATGTTCAATGATATTGTATTTTATCTAACTGTTTTTATGCTTTCTCATTGATGTGTATCATGAAAAAGAAAAAATTATGTTATTTTTAGCATCAAATTCATTCAAGAGATTACTTTGCCCTTAGTAGTAATTTTATGGTTGTTTACTGGTTGTGCCAGCCACATGTCATTATATCTCTCAAATAATTTCATTCCTTTCAAGGTCTTTTCCATTTATTTTCTAAATATAAATTTTGAAAAGTTACTTTATTCTTTATTTCATTTCATTTACCTCCTCCTTCCACTCCCCTTTTAATTTCATCCTGCATGTGATACTATTCTAATTTTATTTTCTATTAACAAGGCACAACAAATAAAAAATCTAGAGTTTGAATCTCTCTTTTAGCAACTTCATTGTTGACTTTTGATAAACCTCGCTATTTCTCATCCATATTACTAATGAAATCACGAAACTCCTTCATTTTCTTTTTCTCACGTTACAATCTGACTCCTTCCTTTCGTGAACACACCTCATAGTGTTGAAGTCTCCCATTATACACAACTCAAAGAAATTTTTCACTTGAATTAATCCATCCCACAACATATTTCTCTCCCCCCTTACACATGAACCACAACTATTTACAATATGACCAACTTTCTCGATATTACTCCATCTTCTAGATACATATTTGTATGTCTAGCTTCAAATTTCTTAAAATTTATATTGGAATTTAACTCTTAAAAGGTAGTTTGTAGAGTGAAAATTGTTTTTTTTTTTATTTATATACATTAGTCAGACATTAATGGTCCAAGAAAATTTCAATCAAACTAAGCTAGCCCATATTTAATCTTTGGCGCGTCAGATTCAGTCCGATTGAACTTCTCGTTTTGCTACCTCTATTAAATACTGCTTTATTTTTTAATTTAATTACTTTAAAGTATGTTTTATATAAGATAATAATTAAATATAAACAATTTTTAAATATATAATTAAATTTATTATAATTCATAATAATTTATTTAAAATAATAATTAAAAATATAATTTATCAGATAAATTGTTTTATGTATATAGAGTAATATACATATTTTAAATATTTTTTAAATGATAGTAAGAGACTAATTTTTTTAAGACATAATGATCATTTAAATAGGTATTTTTCAAAAAACTTTTCTCTACACACATTATTAGGAATTAAACATATAACAATAGGTGAAAGAAAGTCAATTATCTAACAATTGTGTTGGTAATGGTTAGTTTTATAATAATATACATTTGAATATATAATCAAATATGTACATTTATTTTATCAATTTACTTAAAAAATATATAATTGAATATATAATCCTTTATATATAAAATTTAGAAAAGTCATCTTGAACGAAAACATTTTTAAGAATAATTATTTAACTAAAATATTTTTAGGAATTTTTCTTACTGGATAATTTTCAGAAAGTTATCTTTAACATTAAATTTTGATATTTATTTTAAAAAAATTACCAATAGTTAATATATAATGTTATATCACAAAATAAATTGTTTATCATAAATTTAAAATTGATTTATATGTTTACAAATATTTGTTATATATGAATTTTAATTATAATATAAGTTATATATTTAAAAATATTTATTTATTATAATTTTAGTTATATAAAAATATTTATTTTCTACCATGTACGCTAAAATAATAGTTTATATTTATTTTAAACTAATTTTATGAACTCACCATTTGAAAAAATAATTAAAAAATAAATTTTAACGTTTAAAAATTAATGTTTTTATTACCTATTTAGAAAAACTTAATTTCCATAATTTTTTATCATTAAAAAAATATACAATCTTCTCTCTTTTCATTTATTGCATAAATATTTATCAGCCAAGTCAATTAATGTCTTAGTTAATTTATAATGTACATGTGACCCCGTTTCCAAAAAAAACCGACAATGTACCTTGGTCAATTCAAAAGATGAGAAAACAGACAAATGTGTAAATAGCATCATTTAATATATAAATAGCAATAAATTCAAAATTAAATAAAAAATGATTTACCTGCTTGAATTTAAGTTTGGTCATGATTATTAAAGACAGCAATTTATTTTATCAAAATAACGGAACAATGTTTTTAAGATTCAAACATGAGATTATTAATTAAATTAAAAAAATTCTTATTAACTAATGTACCTGTTCAGTTATTAAGAAAGTAGACTAAAGATTTGACCGGGAAACAAGAAAAATGCGGCCAACTATCTCTGATTTTGTTACTAATTTTAGTTATCATTCAAATTAGTAATTAAATTTTAACTAATTAACTATTAATTAATTAAAATATTATTTTTTTTAGCTAAATTTAAGTTATATTCATTTATATTTCTTATTACTACAAATTAGTTAGAAAATAATTATAAATTTTACAAATTTACTACAAATTAATTAAGATTATTTTCTTAACTAATTTGTTACTTATTTCATGCAACCATTAATATTATAGTAATTTTGTAACTAATTATTTTTACTAGAAATTAACTACAAAATAATTATTGATTTTAAAATTAGTCACAAAATTATTTGATAATAAATTTTAAATTTTCTAGTAGTATATTAGAGAGAAAAAAAAGAGAAATATTTACATTCATAAACTCTAATAAATAAAATATAGACAAGTAAAATGGTCGAAGACTATAATAGAAAAATGGATATAAAAAAAAAGAATAAAGCAGAAATAAGAAACAAGTTAAATGCTGGTAGGCTATTAATTATAAGAAATAGATAAAAATAATAATATTTTAAATTTATAAAAGAAAAGAAAAAAAAAAAAAACATTGAATGTTTTACTTGTTTTCCTAATTGCCAGAATATTTTTGAAAAGAAAAGACAGAGAAGTAGCGAAGAGTGTTCATAAAATGAGTGAAAGGTGACACGATGGAGGGAGGAAGAGTATATGGCCACGTCGATAGCCATTCCAAATTTTCTCATTTTTGTCAATAGCGCTCCTTCACACCTTACAGTCAGAACCGTTTCTGAAATTATAGAATTTCCATAGCAGTCTCGTTTTCACTCTATAGTGTTGATGATATACACAGAGTGAGAATTTGAGAGACTGGGTTTAAGTGGCAGAAGCCTCACCCATTTTCAAATTTACATAAACTAGGTATTTTCTTCTTTATCTATCTGTCTTGTTTATTTGTAATTTGATTTTCAGTTGTAATGGATATGATGTACTTTTCCTTTAATTATTAATTCAATTGACTTTTTTAAAGATTGATTTTTTTTTTTTATGTGGGATCAATGTATAGTTTCAACCCTCACTCATTCACATTTTGTTTTCGAAAATTTTCAGTTATGCATAGTTTATCTTCGTTGATCCTCCGAGCCTTCAGCATATCTCAAAGATCTGGATTTTTTATTTTATTTTTCTATGAATCATTATGTTATAAGAATTTTGGTACTTAGGGTTTTCTTTTGTCAAAAATAATTCTTTTTAAGCAAAACAAATTTTATTGCAGAGTACAGGGTACTCGAATTCCTATATATAAAAAACTGTATGTAGAAAATAAATGACTCTTAATTTGCTTTAAGTTATGTTTTTATTTTACTTATCTTTTTTTTTAATAAGCGAAAGGTTTTACCTATCTATTTTTTAGAACACATTTACATTTTTTTTCTCTTTTTTAATATAATATCCATAGATAAAAATAATTATATAAAAGATGATTTTTATATTTAAATAATAAAACTAAGGAAGAGTAAGTCTTAGTTCGACTGTAAATTAAGATTGGCATATTTTTAGGGAGGGTGTTCTTATCTGAATTCTCTGTAGTTATATTTCACATATTTAACTTTGTAGTCATGACCGAGTAATTGATTGTTTTTTAGATTGAAAAACAAACTTAATGATTTAGATTGAAGTTTTTTTTTTCCTCTTTAACTGTAGAGAATCTTCATATCAGGGTGTTTGATTTTTGGATGAGGATTATCTACGGTCAAAGGGAGAAGAAAACTTGCATCTCAATTCTTAATTTTAAATTTCAATCTTTACAAAATTAATAAAATACGAGAAGAAAAGAATTCAGTCATTGGAACATGATTGCAACGTTAAATCTGTGAAATCTGACTGTTGATGATTCAAGTTCTCGATTTTCTAGGTCAAGTTTTATTTTGAGGGCAAATAAAAATTATTTGTAAGAGTATAAGGGTACTAACGTAAGAATATATAGACACTCCTATGTATCAAGAAAAATAATTATTATACTTATATATTTTTCTCTATCCGTCTCTTGTAGCAAGATTCTCTGCGATCAGTTATATGACTACAGGGTCGTGCATACAAAATCTAATGCTTCTAAAATATTTTAGCTTATATTTTATCATCATATAATCTATTAAGTTTTGAAAATTACTTTTAAAACAAGTGTTTAAAAAAAAAAAAGTTGAGAGATGCTTTTTCATCTTCAATTTTCAACATTTTTCTCAATTTTACATTTTACTATATGTTTTGCACCATTCTTTATTAACACTTAATTGACACTCATCATTTCTCTTTATAGCTCTTATTACATCTTATCATCTATAATACCTATACGACTATAATTTTCTCTCTTTATATTATGTCATCATATATATCACCTATGATATTCATGAGGCTATACTGTTTCTATTTTATCTTCCTCACCATATGTTAAATATAGGTTTTTGAGTGTTAAAAAATTATTTATGTTCTTTACCAGCTGTCCGAGAAACCTTGTTTAGTTGCATTTTCAAAATTAAGAGCAGATTTCAAAAATAGAAATCAAGCACACCCTTGCAATTATTTCACTTTGTCACTCCTGTTGATTGGTCTAGGTCAGGTTCTTTTCCTATCATTGTTCCGTCGTCGTCCATAGATATTTGGATGCACAGAACATAAGGATTAGTGCATTCCAAGTAAGGGTGTTTGAGCTCTACCATTGGAAAATAACAGTTTTTAGGTCAGTTCTTGCAAATTTGTGAGGATAAGTGGATTCAGGGTCTTGAAACTCAAGGCTCGCTGTAATTCCAAATAAGTGACCTCTTTTGTGCACTTAACCTCGTGCGGGTACATGGGTATAGGATGAACCTATGAGTTATTAGGGATATATGCTGTATACTGGCTATAATATAACTATTTTCTTCTTCATATCTACCAATTAGTTGCGTATTTTTATCCATACCCTATTTGTGGGAAATGTGTCATGAGTGCAATTTGACCAATGATGATATAATAAGCCCACCTTCTTATACGAAAATTGCATTTAATGTTTTTTTTCTTAATACTAAAGGTATAAAATTTGATACTACGTAAGTTCCTAATGATTTTATATTTACTTTAATTTGCAGGAATTAAAAATTAAAATTATCCATATATATACAGAAATTAAAAATTATTCTATCCTTACATATATATTATGATCAATGATGTATTTAACATGCATGCCATTCCATTTTTCAATAGAATAAATGTTAACCATTTCATTGACACTGTTGCTTTACATTGCCACTTATGGCAGAATTGTGCAAATAATGCAAGTATTTTTAAATAATGTTTTTTTGGTTCAAATGCAGATTTAGTGACTAAGTAGAAGCCACATAATTACCTAATCCTCATTATTGTTTTTCCTCCGAATCTTCGGCCTTTTCAGAAGTATATTTGGCAACAATGAATCCTCAAGGTGAGATCGTGGATCCCTCCTCGATCATTTATTTGTTTGCACTTTGCACCGTTTAACTATATCACGTCCTTTTTGTTAAAGGTGGCCCAGCTGAAGAAGTTAATGAAAGTATTAAAAGCAACGAAAACGAAGTGAGCTCTCAAGTATCACTTGAATCAATATTGCAGAGGCCCCTTAGGATGAATCTCCCTGAACAAGGTCCCAGTAGTGGTGATGAATCCCCTAATAAGGCTCCTTCAAGTTCCGTACGAAATAGACCATCAAACGATGTTGATTTGTCATTAAACTTAGGCCATGAGGATGCAATAAGATCTGCTGCCATTGCCAACAATGTTGCACCAGGAGGAATGAATGGAGGCACCTCAACCAACGTTACGCTCTTATCATCCAAGAGAACATCTGGAGAATTTGAATATGGCGGAAGTTCAAACATGGGTGAACAAGCTTCACTGCCCAAACGACGTGTCACTGAGTCACATGTCAGTGCCAATAACAATGTGAACCCATCACCATCACCGAATCTCATGCAAGGACGTGATGTTAACCCACAGAATGAAGCAGCTCCTACTCCACAACAACAACAACAACATCATGATCATCATAATGCTGTTGTGCAGCACCGTCCGCTGCACAGCCAAGCCTCCTCGCAACGTAACCTACTGCCTCTTTCCATGAGCGCACGAAACACTCCTCACGTGACTGTTCCCTCTGATACTCAAACCGTAGTTGGGAATTTTTCAGAAAACAGATCTTATATTGACAATGATGGTGTTTTTGTTGGACGGAGTCGTTTTACTTTCTCCCACACATTCAATCCCGCTGAACCGATACAGTTAATAACAAGATATGTGGATGATAATGGTAGAGTTCGTAATGCTCGAGGAATTTTCTACCACCCTCTCAGTGACCAAAATTACCCCTCCTCAGCTTCAGGTCCTTCAGAAGGACCACAAGAAATATTGAACCATTCTGCTGCAGCAGCTAGTTCTAGAACTCGGAACTCTCGTAATCAAATCACAATACCTTCAGTTCGACCTCATGTTAGGCTTCCATCTCAGGTATGCTCAATGCTTACCTTCTTATAATTATCTTATATTAATATCTGACATTTTTTTCAAAGCCTAATTTTTCTTATGTATACTTTGGTTATATGAATTTTAAAATTGCAAAGTCTTAAATTTTGCGTCATACTTTATTATAATTTTACCATAGGTGTTAAAAAATGAATCAAAAACTCCGCATGACAGGTCACTCCGTCTGGTTATTTTCATACCATTCTAGGGTGTTGAGTACACATGAAGTTTAGTAAAATGCATGACTAAAAATGTTTTTGGAGATCTTTTTTTACACGTTTAGAAAGCAATAAGATTAAATCTCAATCTTACTATATAGCACATGGTTTAGTACGCAGTCATTTATATTATTGGATTTTTATATAAGTACTTCAAATCTGTTGTGGACTATGGTAATGCAGACTTTGTGTATGTGTTTTTACGATTGAAGTAAGGCAACATATATTTTAAACAAAATAAATAAATAAATGATATCTCTAATTCCGTACCCTTATAAGCGTATTGACGTGCGATTCTAGCTTGTTCCATTCTCTATATCTCTGAAGATGCATAACTCTATTATCTTTTCAAAGAGCATAAGTTCATGCAATATGGTTTGTATTTGTAGCATTGGTGCTTCATCGATCCTAACCAAAACAATGCATTACTTTCTGTGCCATTTTGACCAGAGACATAAGAATCTTTGTGAAGGCTTTTACAGAATTTTTTGTAGAGGAAGGCCACGGAACATCCTTTAGTGATTAGTCTTATATTTCTATCATTTTTTTAACCCTCAGTGACATAAGAAGGGCGAGAGTTTCCTTTATTCAGTCCAGAAAAATTCTTGTATAATTGAAGTGCCCTAAACTTTGATGCATTAAAGTAATATAAATCTTGACCTATTATTACACATGTTGAACATATTTTTAAATGCAAGTTTCCATCACTTTTTCTCTTTCGTGGTTGATGTAGAGTTTTTTTTTTTTTTTTTTTTTTTTTTTTTTTTTTTTGAAAAGGAAAAACAATATATTGATGAGAAAGAGGGTCGTGATTGAAGCACAAGTTGTGCACACTCAAAGACCCATATAATGGTTGATGTAGAAATGTTTGTTTTCCATCTTAATTTATTTGGTAACTAATTTAGCTTTTACCTCGACAACTGTTTTTATATTTATTTGTTTAATTCATACAGGTGCAATCTATCCTGGATCACCTTCGCAGTGGTCGCCCTCTATTGTTTGAGGTAGATAATCACACAATTGCATATGCATGTTCTTACCATCAAACTTTATATACAATGACACAAGTTCAACCTTAATCACATCTTGTATTTATTTAGGTTATTTTGTAATGATTTTATGTCATTAATTAATTGCTAAGTGAGGGAGAAGAGGAATCACAAACTTATACGTCATACTAACCAGTTATCCTTTCAAAGCTAATTAAAATTATAGTCAGTTAATTAAAGTAAAGTACTGGTATTTGTTTAATATAAAGCACGAAATGTTTCTATCTTTCTCACAGCAGTATTTGAATTTTATTTTATTTTTTTAAAATGAGTCCAAAAACCAAATATCATGCGCATGGGTTTGAGTATCCTTGTATTCAATTTTAATACATTCCTTTTGTCTATAAAAACAAATTATAAACATATTCTTATTTTCTCTCCTTCTATTTTTCATTTTTACATAATCTTTTCTATCTTTTTCTTTTCTTATTGCATCATTTAACATATCTATTAGCTTTTCTCTCTACTTTTTTTTTCCTTATTTCTTGGGTGTGCATAATTAGCATTATCCTTATGAGGTAATTAATTTTCACTGTTTCCATTGTTGATAATAATATTGAGTTTATTTTAATTTCTCATCACTTTTAATCATTGTAATTAATAAACATGTCTTATGGCTATATCTTACAGGAATTGATGGTCCTTGACTATTCACTTGTGTTGCAAGCCTTTGAGGTATATAATTGGAGTAATTATATACATTTATTTTCTAATTTATTTTATTTTTATCTCATTTTTTCTTCTGTTTTCATCACATAACTTATCAAATATCTATCTCTATCCCTCTTTATCTTTTCATTTTTCTTCCTATCTCTCTTCCTACCACTGAAATACAACCTAAAATCAGGTAAATTTTTATATTTTTCCCATAAAATCAGGAAAGGAATTAATGATTTGACAATACTAACTTTCACTAGTCTTTCTTTATGGTCACTTTACATTCTTATTTTTCTTTTTCATCATAAATTCTATCATGTCTTTTTTATTATTATAAACATATACCTTTTTTTCTTATTTATCTCTTCCTTTCTCATTATTAGATCACTTATAACTTCTATATACCACTTTATCTCTATTGTTTTATCTGTCTATTTTCACCTAAAATAAGGTAGGTAGACATTTTTATTTTCCTATATATAATTTAACCCATTTACATGGGTAATGAACCCTAAAAAGTGTGAAAATGCTCGTTATCTTTATTTGAAATAGTAATGTAACTTACTTTGAGTAGATGACACAATTTTTAAAATGTGAAGGAATACTTCTACTGAAATACATACACAACGTCACCTTAATTACAAGTTATGAACCAATACAAGACAAAAATTATTCACACTCCCTACATTTTCTTATAATAACATTCTAAACTTGTCAATGGGTTGAGTTCTATTCCATAAAATTGCAACAGCTTCCCACACAATACCTTGTCCACCCTCTCTATTTTTCACTAATTAAAGCCCTTCCTTTTCATCTCATGTAGTCTACGAGACTAGTGTCAAGTGTCTTTTCAAAGTCTATTTTAAAAATTTAGCATCCTTTCTTACTTTTTCCTGCTTCATCAATGACCTCTTTTAGTCAATGATTTTTTTCCTATTTTTAATAATTGCAATTAATTCTCCAGAATTACTTTCTCCATTACTTTCTTATAATTTGTTAAAATCTTATAGGTGCGGCCTATCAATGAAATTGGTCTATATTCTTCGATCCTGCTTTAATTTCTCCTTCTTTGTCACCAAATAAACAAAGGATGAGTTCACTTGTATGACTACTTTTCCATTTTCCTGACTAGATTAAATTGCATACATCTTTAAATTCCAAAACTTCTAATACACTTTGAAATTGAATTACGCCCGAACTTTTGGAACTTTCACAACTCAAAATTGTCTCCTCAATCTCCTTTTCCTCAAATCTAGCAATCCGCATTTCATTATCCATCTCTGAAATTTAACTAAATTTTATTCCTTCCAGAATTGGTCTTTTACGATTTATTTTCTGGAGATAAATTTTCAAAGTTCCTTTATTCTTTATTTCATTTCATTTACCTCCACCTTCGACTCTCCTTATAATTTCATCACGTGTATACTATTTTGATTTTTTTTTTCTAAATAAGATACAAGGAGTAAAAATCTACAGTTTGAATCTCTTTCTTTTATATACTTCATTCTTGATTGATAAATCAAGCTATTTCTCTTCTATATTACAATTGAAATCACGAAATTCCTCCATTTCTTTTTTCTCACATTACAATCTTACTCCTTCCTTTCCTCTGCACACATTGGAGTGTTGAAGTCTCTCATTAAACACAACTCACCTAGAATAGAATTTTTCACTTGAATTAATTCATCCCATAACATATTTCTCTCCTCCCTCACACATACAGCATAAATATTTACAATATGACAAACTTCCTCATTATTACTCCATCTTTTCAGATACACCTATATATCTCCTACCTTCAAATGTATGCAATTTTTCAAACATCCTTTCTTATATATACACAATAAACCTCTAGGTGCACCTACACAAAGTTTGAAGACCTAATCAAATTGTTATTATCTCCCCACAATACTTCACTCACCTACTTCACCTCCAATTTAGTCACCTACAACATATGTTTAGCATTTTTTAAATTCTAGTTTGAAGGAAGCAATTCACTTGCACTTATTTTCCTAGTGAAGAGTAAACTTCCATTCTAGTTTAGAATAAACTATATATTTGGCTTGACTAGCTCTAAAAATTATGATTTGCAGCATACGAGGATCCGAAATCTATTTGATGTTTCGCAACCACACATAGGATTGACTGCCGAAACAATCATGCAATACATTACGCGTGAAAATTTCGTGTCACCTAATAACGAGGATCCAGAAGATGGAGAAAAATGCGTCATCTGTCTGGTGAGTCCTGCTACATTAATTTTGATCCATTTGAAAGTAATCAACGTGGTATTTTGAGGGATTAATTCAACACATGAAACACTTTTTAATTATTGTTTCGAAAATAAATATTTTTTTATTGCATTTCTTCTATTATGTTCACCAGTTAGGCTATTTCTCCGATCTAAATACAACTTTTATCCGATTTGCTCTACTCTCTTTTTATGGAAAGTGTGTGCATGTTCACATTTTAGTGTTCCATTAACTTTTCTTTTTCAAAATTTATACATCTGTAGGAGAAATATGAGGATGGAGACGAAATTGGGAAGCTGGATTTATGTGTGCACAAGTTTCACGTTCAATGCATCAAACAATGGCTCGTGAGCAGGAACACATGCCCGATCTGCAAACGAATTGCATTGGCTATGAATAATGTCGTCCAAAATGAAGCTGGAGCTGAAGTTAATAATGAAAATGTCAATGCTTAGTATGACATCAAAGGCAGTCATTCAAAGCTCCAACTGAACCTATGTAGTTGTTGCCCCTATATAAGGTGCTTTAATGTTTGAACTAATTTGCTCTTTTCCATGACCATCGACTGGTTTTTTCTTGTTTCTTCAAGTGGAAGCGTATAATCATTTGATAATATCTTAGGTAAGAGACATAGAAACTTGCATTGTTTGATTTCGACAATAACTTTGAAGTTGTCTTTTGAATTAGATCGTTTTATACAATAGGCACACATCTTTCTCTCACAAAAGTTGAAACTAATTTCTTTTGTATTTTAGAGGTGACGATAGATTCTAAATAGTTTAAAATAATAGGATAATCCGATAGGGATCGTAACATTAGTTGAATTTTGTAGAAAAATTAGTAGAAGAAAAAGAGTATTTAAAATTAAGGGCTTTTTTTAATTTAAAAAACTATTTTCTAAAGTAATTCTAGAGTATTCAAATTCTACTATATTTTCAAAAGTGTTTTATGTTTTGAACATTATTTTCAAATTTTATTTTGTTTTAAAAATTATTTCTAAAAGTGTTTAAAAACAGAAATAGTTCATAGATATTTTCTCATCCTCTTCTTCAAGTGTTTTGTTAAGTGTTTAGAGAAAAATATTTAGAAACAAAAGTGTCTTTCGTGGGGACAAACAGGTTTTTTCTTTTGATAAACAAAATAACTATATATTAGAAAGGGATACTCTAACTGTTATACAAAATTCGTATATACTACAAAACTTTCACCATTAATATAAAAAAAAAAAATCCTTCATTTTTACATTTAACAACTAATATATAAATTTTATTAGGTCCAATGTATATTTCACATTTATAGCCTTACTTTTGAAAATAATATTATTTTTATGAGTTGTAAAGTACAAACTAATGCAAATCACATTATCCACTAAGCTTTTTTGACTTTTTTTTTTTGTGAGAGCGCACTTGCTCACACACGTATATTGTAATAAGTGATTCTTAATGTCACTTGGCATTACCACTTTAACCTCAAGCCACTCATAGCACTATTCCCATACAGCTGAAGAAAAGGAGCATAAGAACATAAGGTGGCTTGTATTTTCCTCATCCTAGTAGCAAAAAGGGTACGAATAATATTTGTTATCGAAGACAATATCTCTTTCTCTCAAATCTGCTTTGGTTTGTATTCAATCAAGTACCATATCTTCCGTGCAAAAATTTCATTTGAAGGCACTAAAAGCAACTATAAAATGATGTATATGTAGGAGTCACTTGTTCTTGTTGAAGAGGAATACGCAACTCTCACTGAGTACTCTTCTATGTTGTCCCCCTTCCGAATCTATTAATTTGTATTCTCATTCTTTAGATCTACTGCATTTATTTTTTGCAGAAAAGTTTCCAAACCTCTCCCAGTCAAACCAATCTCTCCATCTTAAACTCCATTTCCACTTTCTCTAAGCATCTCTCCATTTCTCCTATTTTGTTGGCTCTTGTTCAAAGATCCTAAACAATCTCCTAAATTTTGACCTTAGTTTTTCATGAATTACCCAAACATCCACAGTAACCATCTCATTTATCTCATCCCCAATTTTTCTTTATGATCGATTTTCCAAACCATTTTTTTTCCATCATAATCGCACACCTTTTCCTAAAAGTTTCATATGCTTCTCTTCCATTTATTTCTCCATATTTTGCTTTCAAGACCCTACACTATAGGCTATGTTGCTCATTCAAAATCCTTCATTTCCATTAAATGTGCCAAGAGGACAAATAAAATTTAGAAAATAGAAAATAATTTTTGAACAGAATAAACAAATAAAATCTATGAGTGACTCTTCAATTACTCAAAAGAGTTACAATTGGCTAGAGTCACGACTAATTATGCACTAACTTTAACAATCAGTTGCAACATATTACTCATTAACACACACTCCTTAATGTGTTGTTCATGAACTATCACTGCTAGAGTTGCTCAAAACATTTCTCTTGGGAAGCGCCTTAGTGAAAATGTCAATCAATTGCTTTTTTGAATTGTAATAAATCAGTTGCATCTCTCCTTCAATCACATTTAGAATCAAATAATGTTTAATATTAATGTATCTGGTCAGAACACTACAAGAATTTTTTGATTTTGCTACTAATTTTAGCTACCATTTAAATTAGTAGCTAAATCCTAACTAATTAACTATTAATTAACTAGAATATTATTTTTTCTACCTAAATTGAAGTTATATTCATTTATACTTTTTATTACTACAAATTAGCTAGGAAATAACTACAAATTTTAAAAAATTTACTACAAACTAAGATTATTTTCTTAGCTAATTTGCTACTTATTTCATACTACCATTCAATATTATAGTAATTTTGTAGCTAATTATTTTTATTAGAATTTAGCTACAAAATAACTATTGATTTTAAAATTAGCCACAAAATTATTTTGTAGCAAATTTTAAAATTTCTAGTAGTGGAATGAGATAATTGAACTCTTTCCTGTAGCAATGACTGATTTGTTGTCACAATGAAATGAGAGACTTTCCTCTTACTTTTTGCCAATATCTTTCATTATTTTTTCTCAACCAAATTCTTTTTTGCGTAGCCAAACTAGTGACTAAATATTCTACTTCTTCATTCTTTGAACATCAAGAGATCACTACTATAAGAATTTTTTGATTTTGCTACTAATTTTAGCTACCATTTAAATTAGTAGCTAAATCCTAGTTAATTAACTATTAATTAACTAGAATTTATTTTTTCTAGCTAAATTGAAGTTATATTCATTTATACTTCTTATTACTACAAATTAACTAGGAAATAACTACAAATTTAAAAAAATTTACTACAAATTAACTAAGATTATTTTCTTAGCTAATTTGCTACTTATTTCATGCTACCATTCAATATTATAGTAATTTTGTAGCTAATTATTTTTACTAGAAATTAGCTACAAAATAACTATTGATTTTAAAATTAGCCATAAAATTATTTTATAGCAAATTTTAAATTTTTAGCTCAAAATTTCTTTCAAATCTGATTCGTCCAACCTTTATGCTGCCCATGGCATATGTAAGAACTCTTTCTGCATCTTTAAGATGTAAATAACTTGGTTTACTCATGAATCTATGTAGTAAAATTGTAGCAACTGTAACACTTTTTTTTTTCTAATTTCTTATTGCCAGATTTTTTCGCTTGATAGTTTGAAAATAAATTTCTTTCCATTTAAGAAAATTAGGAGATTTAATTAGGGAAAATTGGGTGACCCGATCCGGACTAATTTTTATATATATATGCCAACATTTTGTTAGTCCATTAATGGCCCACCAAGTTAAACTAATTTGGGTTAAGTTTTTATTTTACATAAAAATTCATAAATTTCTAAAGAATTTTAAAAAAAAAATATAGTTAAATAAGCCTAGTTTATTTTTGTCCAACTTTTTTGGAGTCCAATAGGTAAAACCAAATTGTCCAATTTTCTTGAGTCAAATATTTTTTTAGGCTAGTCTAATCCTGCCCAATGAGACAATTAGTCAGCCAGTTAGATTGGACCTATTTTTCCACTATTAAGTGGGGCCTTGGTTATTGGATTTTTTTATTATATATATTATAATTAATATTTTTGTGTAGGGATTATATTATGTAAATAGTAATATTTAGGTATTATTTTTTTGACAAAACTCTTTTTTTATAATTTTAATTGTAAAGATTATTGTATTTTTTACTCTTTTTAGATAGAATATTTGAGAAATCACGATCATTTCTTTCTTCTTTCTAATGATTTTTTCTTTTATAATATGATATTATTATTCTAAAATTATCAATAATTATATTTCAATTAAATAACTTTATAAAAATTTAAAATTTACTACAAAATAATTTTGTGGCTAATTTTAAAATTAATAATTATTTTATAGCTAATTTCTAGTAAAAATAATTAGTTACAAAATTACTACAATATTGAATGGTAACATGAAATAAGTAACAAATTAGCTAGAAAAATAATCTTAGTTAATTTGTAGTAAACTTTTTAAAATTTGTAGTTATTTCCTAGCTAATTTGTAGTAATAAGAAGTATAAATGAATATAACTTCAGTTTAGCTAGAAAAAATAATTTTCTAGTTAATTAATAGTTAGTTAGCTAGGATTTAGCTACTAATTTAAATGGTAGCTAAAATTAATAGCAAAATCAAAAAATTCTTATAATGTTATTTGTCAATATACTTACAAACAGATAAATACTATATAAGAAATTGAAATTGACAACTTGAATTATGAAATTTATCAACAAATATTTTATTTTTCTATCACCACTCTTTATATATTTCATTTGTTATGCCCGTTTCATCTTAATTTGTTTCTCTTGCTATTTTTTGAGCTTCCAAAGTACTTTTAATTTCAAGTACATGAGTCAACCGTAGTGTTTGTTGGAATTTATTTTCAAAGTTGTAACATTTCTCATGATAGTGGTGACAGATATGTAACATTAAAAAAACAAATTATTCTTATATGAATGTTATTACTATTATATATCATAAAAAATAATTTGATGAGTAACATAATTTATTCTAATTTAATTGATTTTTAGAACATTATTAATAGGATTTTTTCATAAAAAAGTGGTTAATATTACTGTTTTTTGTTATAAATTTATAAAATTATCAGTCACATGCAAAATTGATGATTAACATGTATAATCTATTATATATTTAAAAAAATGTCTAATTTATCTCCCATTTAAATATATTTTTTATTATATGTTATTGGATTATTTTAAGAAATACATAACTATATATAAATATTTAATATGAATTTTGATACTTATATATTTATTTAATGAGTTTTAATATTCATATTTAACCCCAACCATTCAAGTCTAGCTCCAATCTCATATATATATATATAATCACTACTAGAAAATTTAAAATTTGCTACAAAATAATTTTGTGGCTAATTTTAAAATTAATAGTTATTTTGTAGCTAATTTCTAGTAAAAATAATTAGTTACAAAATTACTACAATATTGAATGGTAGCATGAAATAAGTAGCAAATTAATTAGGAAAATAATCTTAGTTAATTTGTAGTAAATTTTTTAAAATGTGTAGTTATTTCCTAGCTAATTTGTAGTAATAAGAAGTATAAATGAATATAACTCCAATTGAGCTAGAAAAAATAATTTTCTAGTTAATTAATAGTTAATTAGCTAAGATTTAGCTACTAATTTAAATGATAGCTAAAATTGGTAGCAAAATCAAAAAATTCTTGTAGTAAATAACATATAATAGCATAATATTTTCTTGTCTAAAGCTGGGTAAATTTGAGATTTTATGGCAAATAATAGCTATACAATATCATGAAATCTAGAAGAATTGTGAATTCTTCATTTATATTGTATTGATTGTATACAATTAAATTTAATTATTTAATTTTACATTAATGGACCTAAGGAGATCTGATTGTTAATTATGCTTTTTTTAAGTTTATTTATATTTTTTCTAATAATTAATTTTCTCTTAATTTATTTTTAAACACTTACTATTTCATTTATTTCAAAATAAAAATTTGAATGATGCTACGACATAATTTTTAATTTTATTTTAACTTAATTCTTTAAAATATTTTTATAAGCAATAACTATTTAAAATAAGAAATTTATAGATAAAAGATAGATATATAAATATTATAATAACAACTTTAAATATTATAATGAAAGCTAGATATATTTTAAAACTACTGGTTTTATAAATTTGTATTTATATTTGAATTTTTGTGTGTCGGAATATTTAAATTTAAAATTATTCATTATATTTAGTTTTAATTAATAGCTAAGAGTATAAAAAAAGGAATAAATTATTATATATATATTATATATATATAGAACGTAGGATATTTAAATACTATAATAATAATAAATTAAAATTATCAAAAATTATTAAATAAAATATTATTTAATAGTGTGTTTATTTTTTAAAATTTAGTTATATACTTAAATATATATTATGAAAAATAATAATTAAAAATGATAATTTTATAGATAAAATTTGGATATTAAATACTATAACAATAACATTAAATATGATAATATTATAAAAAAACTAGATATATTTCAAAACTAAAGTAGTTTCGGAATTTATGCTTTTTTTTATATAAATATGTAGTTAAATTTGAAAGTATTCATAATATTTCGTTTTAATTAATAATTTATATATTAAATAAGAAATAAATTATTATATTTTTATATATAAAAAGTAAGATATATAAATACTATAATAAAAACATTAAAAATTTAAACAATTATAAAATAAACTATTATGTAATACGTCTATCTATTTTTTTAAATTTAGTTACTTAAATATATATTATGACCAATAATAATTTAATAGATAAAACTTAGATATATAAACAGTATAATAATAGTATTAAATATTATAATTCTATAAAAGTTAGGTATATTTTAAAATTAATAATTTATAAACACGTGGATAATTTTTAGTTACAAAATAGGTTGTTAATTTAAAATGAAATATAATATTTTATTTTAATTAATAATTAAGGTTATATATATATATATTTGCATATTAATATATACAGAACGATGTTATAGAATGAAAATACTCATGGTATTTAAAATATTAATAGAGAGTCTTAATAAAGTTAAATTAATATTATATGATATGAAAAATAATTTTTATATCTAAGCACTACAAGATTTTTTTTTATTTTGCTACTAATTTTAGCTACCGCTTAAATTAGTAGCTAAATTCTAGTTAATTAACTAGAATATTACTTTTTCTAACTAAACTTAAGTTATATTCATTTATACTTATTACTACAAACTAGCTAGAAAATAAATATAAATTTTAAAAATTTACTACAAATTATATAAGATTATTTTCTTAACTAATTTACTATTTATGTCATGTTACCATTAATATTTTAATAATTTTGTAGTTAATTAGTTTTACTAGAAATTAGCTACAAAATAACTATTAATTTTAACATTAGCCACAAAATTATTTGATAGCAAATTTTAAATTTTGTAGTAGTAAAAAGTGATGCATGCAATGTACAGAATATAAAAATATAAAAATAATAACTTAAAATAAGAAATTTATTGATGAAATATAATATTAGAAAAAGTTAGATATATTAAAACTAATACATTTTTTTATAAGTATGTAGTAAAATTTGAAATTATTCATAATATTTATTTTAATTAATAATTTAGTTATAAAAGAAGAAATAAATTATTATATATTTTTATATATAAAAATTAAGATATATAAATACTATAATAATAATATTACAAATGAAATTAAACTATTATATAATACGCACGTCTATTTCCACTACAAGAATTTTTTGATTTTACTACTAATTTTAGCTACCATTTAAATTAGTAGCTAAATGCTAGCTAATTAACTATTAACTAACTAGAATATTATTTTTTCTAGCTAAATTAAAGTTATATTCATTTATACTTCTTATTACTACAAATTAGCTAGGAAATAACTACAAATTTTAAAAATTTACTACAAATTAATTAAGATTATTTTCTTAACTAATTGGCTACTTATTTCATGATACCATTCAATATTATATTAATTTTATAGCTAATTATTTTTACTAGAAATTAGCTACAAAATAACTATTGATTTTAAAATTAGTCACAAAATTATTTTGTAGCAAATTTTAAATTTTCTAGTAGTGTTCCTTTTTAAACTTAGTTACTTAAATATGTATTATGACAAATAGTAATTAAAACTACATTAGTTTTAAAAAATATCTAACTTTTTATAATATTATAACGTTTTATGTTATTATTATAATATTATATATCTAATGTTTATCTATAAAATTATCACTTTTAATTATTTTTGGTCCTAATATATATTTAAGTAACTAATTTTTTTTTAAAAAATAGACTTACAATTACATAATTGTTTATTTCTTAACTTTTAATTTTTAATGTTATTATTATTATTGTAGTATTTATATATCTTAGTTTATATTATAATAATAATAATAATAATAATAATAATAATAATAATAATAATAATAATAATAATAATAATAATAATAATAATAATGATAATAATAATAATAATAATAATAATAATAATAATAATAATAATTTATTTCTTATTTTATAATCTTAATTATTAAGTAAAACTAAATATCATGAATAATTCCAAATTTAACTATTCCCACCAATTTTATTTTCAAGTTTAACGACAAATTTATTAGTATATATCTAGCTTTTTATAATATTATAACATTTAAAGTTATTATAATATTTATATATCTAAGTTTTTACCTATAAATTGGTTATTTTAAATATTTATTTCTTATAAAAATATATTTAAATAATTAAACTAAAATAAAATAAAAAATTATGCGAATTAATTATTTAAATTTTTATTTTGAAATAAATGAAATAGTAAATTTTTAAAAATAAATTACGAGAAAAATAATTATTGGAAGAAAATAGAAATTAACTTATAAATATTTCTTATATAAAAATTAAAATAAATTTAGGTATTGGCAAAAAAATTAAATTATAATTTTTATATCAAAATTAAAATAAATTAATATATTTTTTTGTTTTTGTAATATTATTGATTAGAGTATTTATAATTATTAATATATATATATATATATATATTATTTTTTATTATTTTAAAAGTCAAAAAGAAAAGTTTGATAATAATTAGTTCTGATTAAATCTATGAGCAAATAAATGCAATAAATAACTCAATTTAATTGCATACAATCAATGCAATTGATTGTAATAAATTAAGGATTTATGTTTCTAGATGTCATGACTCCGCCTAGCTATCATTTGGAGTAAAATTTCATTTTTATCCCAACTTTAAAATTATTCATAAAATTTTGTTTTAATTAATATTTTAGGGTATAAAATAAGGAAAAAAAATAGTATATATGCTTTATATATAAAAAGTAAGATATATAAGTATTATAATAAAAACATTAAGAGTTATAAAAAATTTAAAATATAAACTATTATTTAATATGTATGTATTTTTTTAATAAGTTAGTTACTTAAATATATATTATGACAAATAATAATTAAAACCTTGAATTTATAGATCAAAGATAGATTCCAAAAAAAAAAGTCAGATATGTAAATATTATAATAATAGCATTAAATATTACAATATTATAAAAAAATTAGATATATTCTAAGACTAACAAATTTATGAATATGTAACTAATTTTTTACTTACAAAATATGTTGTTAAATTCAAAATGATTCATAATATTTTATTTTAATTAGTAAATAAGGTTCTAAATATTTAATTAATGCTGCATATTATATAGAACGATGCGTAATGTTGTAGAGTTGAAAAAGACATATGGTTTTTAAAAAATGTAATGATTATTAATAGGTCCTAATAAAATTAAATAAATATTTAATTATATTAAAAAATAATATATATATATATATATATATATATATATATATATATATATATATATATATATATATATATATATATATATATATATATAATGTATTAGTTCATAGATTATTTTTAAGCCTAACTCAAACTAAAACTTAACTACCATAAATAGAATCTTATTATTTTTAAGCCTAACTCAAACTAAAACTTAACTACCATAAATAGAATCTTACTATATTAAAATTGTGAGTTTTTTACCCTAACTCAAGCCTACATGCAAACCGATTTGTAAGGTGAGGATTGTCCTTATTTATGTATATCATTTATGTCATTTTACTAGACGGTATGAGATCTTTAATAGATATAAAATAAGAAATAAATTATTATATATAAAAATAATATATATATATATATATATATATATATATATTAACAATAACATTAAAAATTATGAAAAAAAGAAATAATCTATTATGTAATACTAATATCTATTTTTTTTAAAAAAAATTAGTTACTTAAATATATATTATGATCAATAATAATTAAAATGAGAATTTTACAGATAAAAGTTAGATATATAAATACTATTCTAATAGTAGTTTATGATTTAGGATTTATAGTAACATGACTCGGTGATGTGTTTTTATGAGTAATTACTATTATCATGAGATAGTGACAATTTGCATTGTATTTGTTTTGGCTATAAATGAGATTGGGAGAAAAAAAAAGTTTTCTGCTTTGTCTTTTATCATAGGATAATTTCTTCTTCAATTCATACATATAATATTCTAAATAAAAAAAATTAACTAAAATTTAGAAATTTCTCATATATATAATTAATTATATAAATCATTTTCATTAGAATGAAGTTGTACAAAATTTATATATATACTCTTTTCAATTATATATAAGTAATATTATTTTTATATTGTTTTTGGTCCATTTGGTGGTTAAGATAGAATTGGACATGACTATAATATGATAAGAACAAAATAAACTTAAATTCTATCATATGTTTGGTGTACACCAAATAATGATAAAATAGGATATAAATTATTTTCAAATGATAAAATTATTATTTTATTAAAATTACATATATTTTTTAAAAGATAATTTTTAATTTAATTATTAAAAAATTAAATTATAAAAATATATTTTTTAACCAAATATATAAGAATATTGTTTTATTTATGAAATTACTTTTACAATTATAAAAAATTATAAGATTTTCAAAATTATAATTATTACTCAAGTATATTTTCAAAAATATTTGTATGATAATTATTAAAATTTTAATATTTTAATTAATAATATACTTTAAATTTACAGATCAAAATGACTATATATATATATATATATATATATATATATATATATATATATATATATATATATATTAAATTTTAATAATTTTATATGACAATTTTTTCTTAACCTCTTATCTCTTTCTATTTATTGTTTTCATATTTATTTCTATATTATATTCTAATATGTTTTTTAAAACAATTATCAATAGTTAACAAATAATGTTGTATTGCAAAATAAATAGTTGATCAGAAATTTAAAATAGAATTCATATGTTAAAAAATATTTATTATTTATGAATTTTAATTATATATTTAAAAATATTTGTTTATTATAAATTTTAGTTATATAAAATAAATATTTGTTTTATTCATTGCATAGGTTAAAATACTAGTTTATTTGTTATTTTCAAATAAGTTTTATGAAATAATCTTCTGAAACAATAAAAAAATTGAAGTTTTTTGGTCTTTGTCTACACATAAAATTGAACATTTTAAAATTAATTTTTTTTACTACCTATTTAGCAAAACTTAAATTCCATCGTTTTTTATCATTAAAAAAATATTTTCAATCCTCTCTCTTTTCACTTATTGCATAAATGTTTATCAGCCAAGTCAATTAATGTCTTTGAAAAATTGATAACGTACATTGGCCCCATGTACCTTCCTCAATTCAAAAATTGAGAAAACAGAACAAAGAGCTGACCGGGGAAAAATGCTTTCATGACTATTACAGAGAGTAAATATCATTATTTAATGGATAAATAATCATAAATTCAAAAGTTAAAAATTATATTTTTTTATTTATCTGCTTGAATTACTACAAGAATTTTTTGATTTTGCTACTAATTTTAGTTACCATTTAAATTAGTAGCTAAATCCTAGCTAATTAGCTATTAATTAACTATAATATTATTTTTTCTAGCTAAATTGAAGTTATATTCATTTATACTTTTTATTACTACAAATTAGCTAGAAAATAACTACAAATTTTAAAAATTTACTACAAATTAACTAAGATTATTTTCTTAGCTAATTTGCTACTTATTTTATGCTACCATTATATATTATAATAATTTTGTGACTAATTATTTTTACTAGAAATTAGTTAAAAATAACTATTGATTTTAAAATTAGTCACAAAATTTTTTGATAGCAAATTTTAAATTTTCTAGTAGTGAATTTAAGACGGTGATGATTATTAAAGGCAACAATTTTATTTTTTTATCTTAACGCAACTATGTTTTAAAGATTCAAAGATGAGACTATCAATGAGATTTAAAAAAAAAATCTTATCAACTAATGAACCTGTTCAGTTATTAAGAAAGTAGACTGAAGATTTGACCGGAAACAAGAAAAATGCCGACATGATATTTTTTATTACATACATAACCTCTAATCGAGAAAACAGACAAGTAAAATACTCTACTATAATAGAAAAATGGATAAAAAGAAGCATACTTTTACACTCATATAACAAAAGCAGAAATAAAAAAACGTGAAATATTCGTTGGCTACTATAAGGAAATAGATAAACATAATAATATTTTAAATTTATAATACAAAAGAAGAAATAAAAAATCATTGAATGTTTTGCTCCTTTTCCTAATTGCCGGTATACTTTTGAAAAGAGAAGACGGAGAAGTAGCGAAGAGTGTGCATAAAATGAGTGAAAGGTGACACGACGGAGGGAGGAAGAGTATATGGTCACATTGATAGCCATTGGAACATTTTCTCATTTTTGTCACAGCTTACGATCAATAGCGCTCCTTCACAGGTTAGGAAAGATATTTTCTATCCTTCTCTTTTTAATAGATTTTTTTCATTCAATCCAAAATTTATTTTTCTGACTATAAATTGAACTAGTTTCAGACTCACTCATCACTAGATGTAGATATAGAGAGAAATTGAGAGTGAGTCATTTTCTGTGATCGTCTTAGTCTGAGAATCACTAATTTTTAAATTTAAAGATATATTGGGTATCGTCTTTTTTATCTCTCCATTCTATTTGTTTGTGATGTGATTTTATGTTGTAATGGGATATGATGTCCTTTTTCCTTTAGTTGTTGATTTTATTAGCTTTTTATAAAGAATGATTTTTTTTTTTTTTTGTGTTCTTGGATGAGCGAGTTGTTTTTACCCTTACTCATGCACACTTTTTTTGTTTGATAAATTTCTCTCATGCATAGTTTATTTTCCTTCATACGAGCATTTATCATATGTGAAAGATTTGATTTTCTTTTTCTATGAATCAATATGTTACAAGAATTTTGGTACTTAGGGTTTTCTTTTGTCAAAACAATTGTTTTAAACAAAATAAATATTGTTGCATAGAGTACAGGGTACTCCAATTCCTATACATAAAAAATTGTATGTCAAAAATAAAATTAAGAGAAAAATAATCTGAATTTCTTTTAAGTTATACTTTTATTTTACTTATCTATTTTTAACACAGATTCACATTTTTTTCTCTTTTAATATAATATCTCAGAGATAAAAATAATTATAAATAATATGATTTTTCTATTTAAATAATAAAACTAAAGGAGAGTGAGTCTAAGATCATAAAATAAGGATTGACAAATTTTTAGTGAGGGTGTTCAGTTATGAATTTCCTGCAATTATATTTCACACATTTAATTTTTGTAGTCGTGATCCAATAAGTGATTGGTTTTTAGATTGAAAAATAAAATTAATGTTTAGATTAAAGTTTTCTTCTCTCTGAGTACTATAGAGAATCCTGATTAGAGGGTGTTTGATTTCTGGAGAAGGATTTTTTTTTTTACGGGCAGAGAGAGAAAGAAGCTTACATTATCCCTGATTTTTTTTTCAATCTTTATAAAATTAATAAAATCGGAGAAGAAAAAAAATCCAGTCATTGGATAACAACTGTAAAGTTAAATAGGTGAAATCTGACCGTTGGCGATTCTTTACCAACTATCAGTGCAACTTTGTTTAGTTGCATTTTGAAACTTAAAATCAGTTTGTAAAAATAAAAATCATGCGCACACTAGCAATTATTTCACTTTGTCACTCCTGTTGATTGGTCCAGGTCAGGTTCTTTTCCTATCATAGTTTTGTCGTCGATAGATTTTTGCATGCACAGAACATAAGGATTAGTGTATTCCGAGTAGGGTGTTTAAGCTCCAAAATTGACAAATAAGATATATTTTAGGTCAGTTCTTGCAAATTTGTGTATCCAGGGTCTTGAAACTCAAGGGTCGCGGTAATTACAAAATTGGCATATGATCTTATCAAAAAGATCGTTAGCTCTATAAAGTCAGGTTTGTCTAAGATACGAGGTGATGAGGAGTGGACTTAGGGTTAGGGGGGTCATGACTTAACAGATTAGTGTAGTTCAGGTAACGATGGAGTCGAGTGCCTGTAGAGAAGAGATGACACCAAGATCCATGTATAGGAGCTAGGGTTAAAAGAATTATTATTGTAGTACAAATAAGTGACCTATTTTGTGCACTTGACTTCGTGCGGGTATATATGGGTATAGGATGACCCTATGGGTTATGAGGGATATATGCTATATACTTGGGTAAGAACTATATTCTTTTTCATATCAACCAATTAGTTGGGTATTTCTATCCACACCCTATTTGTGGGAAATTTTTCATAAGCCCATCCTCTTATTTAATAGTACTGTTAAGCATTTCTCTCTTCCCCTCTGTGTAAGATCATTTGTTAGATTTCTATCTTTGAAATTCAATCATTTTTAAAACAGATTGCATTATTCAGGAGTAGATGATTGACTGTTGCATAGTTAATTACAAAGCAAATAAATTATTTGTGTCTACATGTGCGATACATAACTTGTTAAAGTGGAAAGGAGAATTTACCTTCAATATATCACCTTTTATTATTGAATTTTTATATTCCTTCAAATACTTTCGTTTGACTCCTCAAATCTATGCCTTAGTTTTTACTTACTACTCTATGCCACCTTCAGTTATTGTATTAAGTAATGAAAGATTTATGTAACTAGATACAGACATACGAAATTTAAGAGTACATAATATTATGATTATGCCAATGACATTCACATGAAACATTATGGGAAAAATTGCATTTATGTTTTTTTTTTTCTTCTTAATACTAAACGTATAAGTTTATAATGATTAAATATTTATTTCCATTTGGAAGAACTAAAAACCAAATTTATCCATATATTTACAGGAATTAAAAAAAATTCTATCCTTATTACATATATATTATGATCAATGATGCATTTAACGTGCCAGTCCAATTTTCAGAGACTAATGGATAACAATTTAATTGACACACTGCTGCTTTACATTGCCACTTATGGCAGAATTGTGCAAATAATGCAAGTATTTTTTAAATCATATTACGATGTTGAATAGTTTTTTTCTATTGGCTCAAATGTAGATTTAGTGACTCAGTGGAAGCATCCTCATTATTGTTTTTCCTTGGAATCTTTGGCCTTGAGAAGTAAATTTGGCATCAATGAATCCTCAAGGTGAGATTACCGATTCCTCTCTCGAACATTTATTTGTTTGCACTGCTCAACAAGGTTGCCAGTTTTATGCAAAGAAAGTTAGGAAAACTTGGTGGTTTATCTAGTTTACAGCAGTTTGGTCCATATGGCTACATAGAAACTGCATTATTTTAAAAAATTGGATCCTAATTTTGAACAAGTATTTGATTTAAATAAATTTAGAGCTTGATCTGGTTGTCCAATAGAATATGAAAGACTTTTATTTCTCCTTTTATGAATGGTCAACAAATTTCTTGGTTTGCTTAAAGAGCATATAGGATGTAGTCTATATAATGATATAAGTATTTGATTTATATCATTTCATGATTGTTGGAAACCTACTCTTATGTGTATATGGCTATCCAAGTTGGTTGATTAGAATGAAAGGACGAGGAAATAGCTAGTTGTATAAGGGTTAGGGTACCTTCTACCCTTATCTAATAAACTATTTTTCACTTAAAAAAAAAAATCTCATGTCCTTTCTGTTGAAGGTGGCCAAGCTGAAGAAGGTAATGCAAATACTGAGAACAACGAAAGTGACCAAATGTCCCTTGACTGGTTTCCTGAGGCACAGATGAATCTCCTCGAACAAGGTCCTAGTACTGGTGCTCAATCCTCTAACATAGCATTGGAGTCCAATAACTCCCCTTCGAGTTCCCTTATTGGAACTTCTCAAGAGGGTGCAATAAGATCTCCTGCTATGAATCCAAGTAACAATGTTGCACCAGGACATGTAGTTCAAGAGCAAGGCATGCATGGAGGCACCTCAGCAGATGCTACGCACTCTCGGGTATGTGTTATTAGAGTAACTATAAGCTCAATGCTTACCTTCTTATAATTATGTTATTTGTATAATTTCAAGTGAGAATGGTGTTGTATAAGTGAAAAGATTTGTGTTAGTTGTATTAGTTCTTTATGTAAAATTTAAATTTATAATTTTAGTTCAAGATGCATTTTGATGCCCCATTGATGGATAGTAAAAACAGAACAGTACAATATAAGTAGTTAAGTCACATATGGTTTTTTTATTTGATTTATTATTTTGACCAGAGACATACGAGTCTTTATGAAGGCTTTTTAGAGATTTTTTAAAGAGGAAAGCGACAGAACATCCTTCATTAACTAGTCTTATATTTCTATCCTTTTCTTATACCTTCCGTGACAACAGAAGGGCACAAGTTTCCTTTATTCAGTCCAGAAAAATTATTGTACAATTAAAGTGTACCAAACTTGGATGCATTAAAGTAGTATAAGTGTTGACATATTACACATGTTGAACATATTTTTAAATGTAAGTTTTCACCACTCTTTCTCTTTCGTGGTTGATGTATATATGTATGCTTGTTTTCCATCTTAATTTATTTGGTAACTACGCAACGGTCGTTTTCTAATGTTTCAGGTTCAATCCATCGTGGATGAACTACGCAACGGTCGTTTTCTAATGTTTCAGGTAGATTTTCACACAACTGTATATATGCATATTTTTACGAAGAAATTCTATATATGACAGTAAAAGTTTGAGTGAGCATTTTTATTACTTTTTCTCTTTTTTTTCTTATCACGTCATTTATCATTTTTATTACTTTTTCTCTTTTTTTTCTTATTCTTTGAGTGAGCATGACCGATATAATACTTATGAGCTAATTAATTTTCATTATTTCCACTATTCATAATAATATTCAGTTTATTTTTAATTTTTCACAACTTTTAATGATTGTAATTAACGAAAATATCTTATGTCTATATCTTTCAGGAATTTGTCCTTGAATATTCCTTTCTGTTACACGGGTTCGAGGTATGAAATTAAGTAATTATCTTACAAGAATTGATCCTTTTCAATAGTTGTATTTATCATATTTATTATTTTCTTTACCTTTTATTTTTTCTTTCTATCTGTTTTCGTACCACTTAAATTCATCCTAAAATCAGGTAAACTTTTATATTTTTCCTATGAAATCATGAACGCAATGTCGTGAACAATATCTCTTCCTTTCTCATTATAAATATACATTCATTTTCTTCATACATAATTCTTCCTTTCTCGCTACATCACTTGTTACTTTCTCTCTGTCTTTTTACTTTTCTTTCCATCCCCTAAAATAAGGTTGATAAACATAGAGTAATTTTCTATAATTTAACTCATTTACATGGGTATAAATTAAAGTTGTAAGTAGAGAATCCGATCAACCTAAACTAATAACATAACATTTTAATAAATTGAATCATCAGGTTACTTTGAGTTGAGTGTTGGGTAAGTAAGTTTTAAATTTAATAAACCTGACATTACTAATAAAATTATACTTGTTGTATTATGTCATTTGAGATAATATTATATTTAAACAATTTAATTTATATTTTAAATTAGATATACATCGAAACCTTTGATAGTATGAATAATTTTTTTATCGTACTTAGTAAGAATTGTATATTTGAGAATCTTTATAAACTTTTTATATAACATTCATTATCATTTTAATTGTGCTACCTTTTGAATATTTAAATATATTATATTTTGAAAAAATTAAATTATTAAATACTTTTAAAATATATTATTATTTTATTCAATTATCCTTACTATCAATTCAACTCAACCTTAACCACTTATGTTACAAATATATTTTATTGAATTAGATTTTAAACTAGATTAGATCCAACCTAACTTAATCAATTATACTCCCAATACAAATGAGATATAAACCTAAAAGAATGTAGAATACTCGTTATCTTTATTTAAAATAGTAAAGTAACTTACTTTTACTCGTGAAATTTTATAAATGTGAAGGGATACTTCTACCCAAATACAAATACATGCATCACCTGATTTCAAGTTATGAACCAATACAAGACAGAAATTACAAAGTTCACACTCCCTACATTTTCTTAATTATAGTAACAATCTAAACTTGTCAATGGATTTTAGTTCTATTCCATAAAATTACAATTAGCATTCTTTCGTACTTTTTCCTGGTTCATCAATTACCTATTTTAGTACACCCCATACATAATTTTCCTATTTTTAATAAATGCAGTTTCATTTTCCATAATTACTTTCTCCATTACCTTCCAGCTGGCTAAAGCCTTTGCTAAAATCTTATAGGTACACCCTATCAATGACATTGGTCTATATTCTTCACTCTTGCTTGAATTATCCTTCTTTGACACTAAATAAACATAATAAATTTACTTGTCTGACTATTTCTCCATTTTCCTGAAACTCCTAGATTAAATTACATACATCTTCTTTAAAAATCTTCAAAAACATTTGATAAATTTTGAAATTGAATTATACCTAAACTTTAATTTTGGAAATTTCACAACTCAAAATTGCCTCCTCAATTTCCTTTCCTCAAATCTAATAGCAATCAGCATATCCATCTCTCATATTTAACTATGATATTTATCCCTTTCAGAATTGGTTTTTTCCATTTATTTTGTGAAAATAAATTTTGAAAAGTTTCTTTATTCCTTATTTCATTTCATTTACCTTCTGCTTCCTATCTCCTTTTAATTTCATCCTGCATGTGTATACTATTCTGATTTTTTTTTTCGTTCTATATATATATATACAAGGTACAACAAATAAAAACTTAACTCTAGAGTTTGAATCCCTCTTTTAGCCACTTTATTCTTGACTTTTGATAAACCAAGCAATTTCTTATCCATGTTACCAATGAAATCACGGAATTCCTTCATTTTCTTTTTCTCACATTACAATCTTACTCCTTCCTTTGCTCGACACACCTTATAGTGTTGAAGTCTTCCAATATACACAACTCCCTCAGCAGATAATTTTTCACTTGAAATAATTCACCCCACAACAAATTTCTCTCCTCCCTCGCAGATATATGAAGCACAAATGTTTAATATGACAAACTTCTTCATTACTACTCGATCTTCCATATACACCTATATATTTCCTTCTTTCAAATGTTTTAAATTTTAGATTTGAGTCTAGTTGAACTTTAAAAAATAGTTTATAAAATAGAAATTATTTCTTATTTATATACATTATTCAAATAATATTTTTAACGAAAAACTTGAATTTTTTTCCTATATATTAAATGTATGATATTTTTAAAACACCCCTTCCTTAATTATAAATAATAAACCTCAAAGGTAGTTTTTATCAGAAAAAAAAAACTCTTATTATCAAAGAGTACCAGAGGTACTCGGTCTGCATGTTACAAAGAAGGACAAAATAAGATTCCTTATAATAGCAACCAACAGTAAACTTAAAAGGTAAAGTTCACTTCCCACAGCTAATAGGATGAAAAACTATAATAGCTACAGCCGCAACAAAACATAAAAGGGCATCTATCCAAGAAAGACTTCATAGCTGCAAGTACATTTGAGGCAAGTCCGCATAATATTGATATAAGTATCGCCAGAATCACGGGACCAAGAAAACAGTGAAAACTTAACAAGTTATGAAGACAGTTTTCAAATGCAAAATTAGTCAAATTGTTATTATGTCCCCTACAATACTTCACTCACCTCCTTCACCGCCTCTAATTTAGTCTCCTACAACTTATGTTTAGCATTTTTTAAATTATAGTTTGAAGGAAGTAATGCATTTGCACTTATTTTCCTAATGGAGAGTAAACTTCCATTCTAGTTTAGAATAAACTATTTGGCTTGATTATTGGTCTAAAAATTATGATTTGCAGGATCCGAATCTATACAGTGTTTCGCAACCATACACAGGACTAAGTGTGGAAACAATCATGCAGCACATTAAGCGTGAAAATTTTGTGTTTGCTGATAAAGAGAATATAGAAGATGAAGAAAAATGTGCCATCTGTTTGGTGAGTCCTGCTAAATTTTGATTTATTTAAGGGCAACAAACATAGTATTTTGAGAAACTCACGCTCTTTATAGTTGTGAAAATAAATATTTATTCATCTCATTTCTATTGTTGTGTTCATCAGTTAAACTATTTCTTGGATCTAAGTAGTATTTTTTATAATATTTGTTAGTATTTTTTTGAAACAAAGTGATAATGAGATAGTGTTGAATAGAGAATATTGTAGTACTATTAATAAAATAGAGGAGGTACAAGACTTTTAGACTTTGATGTAGGTAGCTCTTATTTTTGGAATGTTTCTTACAATGATGCTCAAGACCTATTTATAGTGTGATGAATGTAGTGAATTATTTTTACTTGATTGTTCTATAAAGTAATAGAGAATTCTAAGCTTTTAATTGTTTACAATATTCTAGGCTTTTCTTTAGATAATTCTAGTCATATTATAGAAATTTCTTTAAATAATTCTAGACATTTTAGTATTATTATGAACTTCCTAGAAATTTGTAGCAACTTTAATACTCTTCCTTGATGCAAATTGTGATGACTCTAAGTATAGTTTGAAATTGCTCAAACTTGGCTCTTGCTAATGCCTTCGTAAATGTCTACAATTTGGTCTTCAGTTGAGCATTACTCGAATTGGATTTCCTTGGTTGCCTCTACTTCTATGATAAAGCGATATGACCGATTTATTATCGTAGTAGATTACAATAGGTCCTTCTTGTTGTTCACCCATCTCTTCTAGTATTCTTCCTAGCCATATTGCTTGACTTGTAGATTCAGTTGTTGCCACATATTCTAGTTCTGCTATTGATTGTGCAATTGTTGCTTGCTTCTTTGATGCCCAAGACAATATTCTCAATCTTAGTGAAAAGACATATCTTAACATACTCTTCATGTTGTCTATAGAACTTTCCCAATCATTGTGTAGTTGATCAACCTTGAGTTGGTCATGGTTTTGTACCATATATCAAACTCCTTTGTGCCTTGTAGATATCTTAGAATTCTTTTGGCTACTCCATAGTGAATTTGGCTTGGCCACTGCATGAATTTGGATAAAAGACTTGAAGCATATATGATATCCGATCGTATGGCTGTGAGATGTAGTAGACTCCCAATCAAACTCCTATATTGTGATGCATCTACTTTTGATGCTTCGTCATCTTTCCGTGGCTTCTCATTTGTCATGAGTGGAGTAGCAACAAATTTGCAATCATACATCTTGAACTTCTTTAGTAGAGTTTCAATATATTTATTTTGAGAGATAAATATCTCTTTCTTTTGTTATCTTAGCTCTATGCCAATGAAGTAATTTATCAAGCCAAGGTTGATCATCTCAAATATCTTCATCAAGTCTTCTTTGAAATCATTTTTTATTTTTATATTGTTTCCTATGTAGATAAGATCATCTACATACAAGGAAACAATGAAAGTATCATACTAACCTTGAGTCTTGATGTATAACGTTGCTCACTCTTACTCTTCCTGAATCCTTGATCGGTGAAGTAGTGATCAATTTTGTTGTACCATGCTCGGGGAGGTTGCTTGAGACCATATAGAACTTTTCTTAGTCTTAGTAATTTGCCTTCATTGCCTTTGTTGAAGCCTTGTGGTTGACCTACATAAATCTCTTCTTTTTAAACTCTATTTAAAAAGGCAGATTTCACATCTAATTGGTAAATTCTCCATCCTTTTTGTGTTGCAAGAGCTATTAAAGCTCTAATCATATCAAGAAAAGCAACTAGAGCAAATTTCTCATTGTAGTCAATTCCTGGTTGTTGCAAGTAGCCTTTAATGACTAATTTATCATTGTGCTTTTATATGGTGCCATCCGGGTTGAGCTTTGTTTTGTAGACTCATTTTACTCCAATTATGTTTTTTATTGTAGGCAATCAATGAGCTCCAAAGTATTATCCTTTTCAATCATTTTAATCTCTTCCTCCATTTCCTTAACCCAAACTTCTTTCTTTGATGGTTCTTCATAGCATATAGATCCAAAAACTCTTAGGTGCTTAGCTTATGGCTTTTGTCCACTCTAAGCTTCAATGAGAGTCTTGTCTTGTATTGCCTTGATTGAACATCTATTGAGTATGTAGATAGTGTAAACTACTTCAACCCAAAATCTATTTGGCAAGCCTTTCTCTTTTAGCATTGATTTGGCCATCTCCATGACTGTGCAATTCTTCTTCTCAAATATGCCATTTTGCTATGGAGAATATGCAATAGCCAGTTGTTGCTCAATGCCTTCATCTTCACAAAATCTGTCAAACACATGGGAGTTGTACTCTTTGCCACGATTGCTTTTAAATAATTTTATACGTTTCCAACTTTGTTTCTCAATAAGGGCTTTAAACTTCTTGGATATTCCAAAAACTTCTGATTTTTCTTTATGGAAGTAAACCCAAGTCATTCTAGAAAAATCATCAATGAAGAGGATAAAGTACCTATTGTTGTTGAGTGACGATGTCCTCATTGGTCTGCAAATGTTAGTATGAACTAGCTCCAACAAGTCTTTAGCTCTTCATGCTTTATTAGTTGAAAACGGTAACCTGTGTTGCTTCCCAAGAAGGCATCCTTCACAGGCTTCATTACTTTCTTTCAAGCTTGACATATTTGTCATCATATTCTTATATAACAACTTCAAGGCCCGAGAGTTGAAACAACCAAATCTTCAATGCCATAGCCATGAATCATCAACTTCTACTTTCATGGCAATTTTTTAGTATACTTGAAGCTTATTAAGAAACTTCTATTTCTTTTCTCCATTTTAACTTGGGCGTCTCCTGTCTTTTTGTTATAGTTGCAATAGATTGTACATATATCTCCTTCGAAATGAAGAGCATAGCCTCTCTCCATCATTTAACCAATGCTTAAGAGATTTTCTTTAAGATTGGGAACAAGTAAGACATCTTTGATAAATCTCATACCTTTTTTTGTCTCCACTATGACAATGCCTTTTCCTTTTGACTTCCCCATAGTGCCATTTCCCAATTGAACTTTGACTTTGACGAAGTTATTAATATCCTTGAATATGCTCTTATCTTTTGCCATGCGATTACTACAACCGCTATCCAAGTACCAGTTTCCACCTATTTATCACTGGAATCTTGGATAGCATAAAAAAGACGTTTCTCATTGTCATGCTCTTTAATGAAATTAGCTTGATGCTTATTTTTGTTGCGACAATTCTTCTCTGCATATCCAAATTTCTTGCAGTGTTGACATTATGGTTATCCGCAATGCCAACAATCCTTCTACAAGTGACTTGTCTTCTTGCTGATGTCACATGGAGGATATTTATCTTGATTGTTCTTAGAGAAACTTCTAGAATTCTCTTTATTTCTAGAATTTTCTCTATGTTCTTTATTCTGAAACCATACTTTGAGCTTTGATTGAAAGACATTTTTGACAAAGTCTTCATTATGCCTATTCATTCTTTGCTCATAAGCTTCGAGAAAGCCTATTACTTTGGTCATTAATAAGATTGATAGATCTTTGGTTTGCTCAATTGTAGTTATTATTGCATTGTACTTATGGGAAATAGAAATTAGAATTTTTTCAACAATTTTCTTGCCAAGAATATTTTCCTCATATGCTTTCATTTGACTAATTATTTCTTTTATCTTCGAATAGTAGTCTTGTACGATCTAAGACTCGCTCATTTTTATTAACTCAAACTCACGTCATAGAGTTTGAAGTTTAATGACGCGTATCTTAGCACTTTCTTGAAACTCCTCCAGTAGTGTACTCCATGCTTCTTTAGCACTTGTGACACCCATTATTCTTGGAAAGATTGTGTTAGCTACTACCTATTGTATAATGAATAACGCCCTTGAATCCTTTTCCTTATTTTCCTTCAACTTCTTTTGAGTTGTAGTAAAAGCAGAAATATCTGTTGGAGTAATGAATCATTCTTCTACAATGTCCCATAAATCGTAGGAGAAAAAGAATATCTTCATTTTAATGCTCCAAAAATTATAATTTTCTCCTGTGAAAATAGGGACAGGAGTAGATAATAGTTGAAAGGTGTTAGCAATGATTTTTGAGAAAAGATTATGGGAATAGTATAAGATATGATGGGATTTTCTAAAAGTAGTAGGGTAATATATTTACACCTAGTAAATGACCGAATGTAACTCTGGTACCACTGTTAGTACTTTTAGAAACAAAGTGATAATGAGATAGTGTTAAATAGAAGATATTGTAGCACTATTAGTAAAATAGAGGAGGTACAAGACTTTTAGATTTTGACGTGGGTAGCTCTTAATTTTGGAATTCTCCCTACAATGATGCTCAAGATCTATTTATAGTGTGATAAATATAGTGATTTATTTTCACCTGATTATTTTATAAAGTAATAAAGAATTATAAGTATTTAATTGTTTATAATATTCTAGACTTTTCTTTAGATAATTATAAGCATATTTTAGAATTTTCTTTAGATAATTCTACACATTTTAGTATTATTGTGAACTTTCTAAAAATTTGTAGCAATTTTAATAATATTAGTTAATGTTATTGTTTCTTTATACTCTCTTTTTATGAAAAGTATATGCATGTTCTGTTCTATTAACTTTTCTTTTACAATTTTTTTTTCCATTTGTAGGAGAAATATGAAGATGGAGACGAAATTGGGAAGCTGGATTTATGTGTTCACAAGTATCATGTTCAATGCATCAAGCAATGGCTCATGCACAGGAACGAATGCCCAATCTGCAAACAAATTGCGTTGACTATATGAATAATGTGGAAAATGAAGATGAAGCTTAAGTTAAGAATTGAAATTATGAACATTGATCTCGGTTGCAGCACAAAAAGCTAGTTGGAAAGCTATTCTAGGCCTATTAGGTCCTCTCAGGTATTACTTGGTTCAAAACCACAGTACAACATTTATGGGTTTCACATCGACATTTGTCATTGACATAAAATATTTGCACTGCGACATATTTTGTTATATCAGCCTTGTTGAGAAAAAGAAACTCTTAACAAAATTTAAACATGATTATTAAATAAACAATTCATTTGTGGTTGGAAAAAGTGATTGTGTATAGCTTTCATTCTTGTAGTGCTTCTTTTGGTGATCAATTGGTGTTGAGAACATAACCTCGATACGAGAGAAAGGTGTTGAAATGTATCAAACCAAAACTATTAAGCTAGAGTGTAAATTATGTAGCAGAAGAGCATGGTTAAGACCAAAACTTAAGCATATGCTTGTGTGAATCAAATATGTTCCAAGACCTTAAAACCTTTGAGAACCAAGTTTTAGCATACTTGTATACACCAAAAGAGGCTCCCTATTATAAATGACAAATTGGTAACATAAGATAAGAAGAATTTGGTCAAATTGGGTTCTAGACCATCCTTATAGGCTAATAGAGGCATACATAGCTAATGTGTGTGCTAACTTTGCATATCAAGATTTTGGTTGGAGGAAAGTGTGGAATAAGATTGAGCTTTCAAAAGTGGTTTTGTTTGCGCGGAAATTACTGCAAGATAGAATCCCCTATCCAATTATGCTTGCTTGTGTGTTGGGTGTTGGCAGGAAGTTGAATCTACTAATCATTTGTTTCACGGGTGCAAGTGGTTTTTACCTGTGTAGCTGGAGTGCTTAAGCAGTGTCATTAAAACAACAAACTTACCATCTGTGTAACTTTCAATTGTAATAAGATTTTGAAGTGAAATACTTCCTTACAATTTTTTTAGTAAAAAAGAATCTACATATAAAATTTTAGGACAAAATATGGTCTGTAGTTTAATTCAGCCACTAGGTAGAGAAAATAGGGACATTTAGGCTTGAGGGTGGCGTGCAACTAACTGATCATGTATAAAAGGAATTTAAACATAACCTTTGGCAAAAAGTTCCAGTATCCTAAATAGAGTTCGGTTGAAAAGTGTCAAATCAAATCGCTAAAATTAGACAATCCAATTGTCAATTCATTGCCTAAAAGAAACCTCAAGTAACCAATCTGCTTAAATTTCAATTGGAGTAAGCTTTTGGACTATGGATTTTTCCTACAATTTTATATTACCAAAACCAAGTTTACTGCCAAGCTTGAGGCCAAAAGAAGTAATATAGCTCAATCTAGACACTTAAAACCAAAAACTAGAGTCTCTAGACCTTCTTAGTAACTTTAGTGCATTTCAAACGATTTTCCCTTTCATATAAACTTTTAAGACTATTGTATTTGGGTTAGGTATCCTTGTACGCAATATTGATGCAAACCATACAACAAGAGGAGATGAACAATACTAAAAAATTATAGATGGGCAATTGCAACCAGAAGTACAAATATTATATGATTATATGATGTAGTATATGTTTCGTTACGCTCTTCTCTCTTTATATATGTAGTATAGTATAGTTCATTCAATTTAATATGATCAAATAAATTACAACCTTCTATGTAAATATTATATTATTTTTTCCTTAGGTTAAAATATAGAATAAATTACAAACTCATTCTTTGAGTATAAAATATAGAATAAATTACAAACTCATTCTTTGAGTAGAATACAAATATTATATTTTCTATCTTTACTTATGTTAAAATATATAATTTAATAAATTAACACTATTAAATAATTTTTTTAAATGTTTTAAAAAACCATTTGAAAAATATATATACAAAAATAATTTTAATTTATCTACTTATCCTTCAGTCAAATATTTTAAAAATATATAGTTAAATTTAAATAAAATAATAAAATAATAGCTAAGAATAAAAATTATGAGATAATTCAGTAATATATATGTATACCAATTTGGATATATTATATTAATATACATTTAAATTTCCTATTTTCAAATATGATTTATAAATTAATTTCTTAACAATAATAAATAATAAACTTTTAATGTATATTTTAATATGTGTGTTAATAAAGTGTAATTATTACAACATTTAATACTTATAAGTATGCAATTATGTGATAATTGCATTTTATTTAATAATTGATTTTTCATATATATATATATATATATATATAAAAGAGATGAAAGATCTACTTACTGGTGAATAACTTTAAAATAATTAATTTTTTTTTTTTTAAGATTAGGAGGTACTCCATTCATTGAGTCGGCTCCTATGGATTATAAAGTGATATTTTTAGTTATGAGTTCATGCTCAATTAGGGATCGAATCCCAAACCTTAGTTATTGAGCACAACATTGAACCACTTGTAGTAACAATTTTTAATAAAATACTTAATCTTTATCCTCATATTTTATTTTCTTTTAATGTAACACTTCTAAAAATAAACTCATTTTTTACCCTTAGATTAAGAATATAAAAGATAAGAAAAAAAAGTAACTTTCTTAAAATTAGTTTTAGAATAAGCTCATTTCTTCTCTTAGAGTATGGTTTAGAATTTTAAAGCATTGTCCAAATATAATCTCGTGCCAATATGGTGAAGATTGCAACAACTCTATGATGATGACAGTAACACGGTGACAATGACAGCAAGTCCATGACAGCAACATCAATATTGCGACAATGGCTAACGATATGACAATGGCCAATAATGTTGTACTTGTGCTTGTTTTGTAAAAATATCACACAACCACACACAAAATAAGAAACATAACTCATGATTTTAAACAAAAAGAATATTAAAACTTTTCTAAGCACAACAAACCCTTCAAATCAAACCCTCTTTCTTTGACTTAGAACATGAAGAAGCATATACAACGATGAGCAACATTTCATGGCGTTCTTAACGGTGAAGTAGGGTAGTTGACTTTGGAGGCAACATGTGGTTTCTTCCTCCTCTTTCCCTGTTCTCTAAGATAAACATGATGCATATAAGAAAGGGGAATGAATTGTGTGCATGATTTTAAGCACTTGCAAAGTTGTTTACAATGATATATATAAGTTCAAAACAACAGCTTTAAGATGATCATCCAAAAAAACGTATATACTTTCCTTCACGACCCTTTCACTACATGATGCATGTAACTTAGTCATTTTCTTAGTTTCTCTTGTCATAAGATTGAGTCAATGAGGGTCGTCCTCACCCCACTAAGGTTAGACAACTCATCTCACAACCCACAAAAGTAGTGAACACCATTTTTTTCCCCTCAAAGGCCTAGGTAACTCTCTCCATTCTCCCCCAGCTAGAATTAGGTCACTCGTCATTATGCACACAACTCAATGATATTATCAAGTTCGTTTCAATGCACTATATGTCCAGGTCTCAATTCATTACAATAATATAGTTCACACAATAATTTCAACATTTCAACACAAAGGCATAAACATAATCTAAGGGTTTAATTCCCTTCCGAATATTGTCAAAAACATACAAAGGTCAAGGTTCTAGGACAACCTATCTACCCACAATCTTAACTTTCAAGAATGACAAGATTTAAATCAATTACTCAAAGGTTATTCCTCCAAGACATGCGAAAATCACATATCAGACTCACACTAATCTAGGGGTTTGATCCCTTCAAATATCACTAACCAAAATCTCCACAATCTTAACTTTCAACACATACAAAACATTAGGGTTCAAAGGATGATCTCACTACCCACAATGCATATTGACACTCCATAGTGAGATAATATCACTCCCTTTCTTACCTGAAGGTGTCAAACAAATGTTCTGAAATTTTCTTAGGATGCTCTTCCTCTATCCTCTACTATAATAGCACCAAGAGGATTTAGAAGAAGAGTTTCTGATACACTAGGAATTTTGCTAGCTTTTCTTTCTTATAGCATTAGAGTGGGTCAGGCTAGATTGTTAAATATCTATTATTTAAATATTTAAATACTACTAAATATCTCTTATATCTAAATATAATGTTTTCAAATATAGATAATATCTATTTAAATATTTAAACATCTATAATTATATTTGAATGTTTGTCATAACATCAATTAACATAAATATAATATAAATATCTTTTTAAATAACTAAAAGTTGTTAATTATATTTGAATTCAAATATTACTTGATATTTAAGTAACGCATATTTTCTAAAAAATACAATCTTTTTAATTATTCACAAAATATAATTATTTTAAAAGATGATAAAACATAACCAATTATTTATTAGGATAATTACAAAAGCAGCAACAATAATAATAATAATACAAAATTCGGGTGTTACAACTCCCTTCTCCCATAAGAATTTTTGTCCCTAAAAATTTCTTGACACAAAATAAACACCATCAGAGATAGGTGCCTTCCCATCAACTACCTTGTTCTAACACTCAAGTTCTAGAAAGATCTTTTAAGGATTAGATTTCACTTAGCTAGGTTGTCTAATCGCGGATAGTTTAGACTCAATCTTAAGCTTAACCTCTAAGACTCTAAGCAAACTCTCCCAAAATCTTGGGCAAGGACTCAATTTCTCTATCAAAACTACACTAAAGGATACACCATACCTCATCGTGAATTCCTCCATGCAAGATGCAGTTACCTCTCTTAGGGTACTTAACTTGATTCGGAAACACCAAACAAATTTGGTTAACTCATCCTTTATTTCCCAAATCAAAATTTAACTTGTCCTAGACAAAACCTACCATAAGATCTATAAAAATACTATCCTAATTCCATCATGAAATGCTCATGGGTTATAACATACCTAATGGTTTTTGGCATTCTATCTTAGCTTTCTAACAACTAACAAACATACACAGACTTAACTACCTCTTCATTTGTACTAGGTCACCCAATACCTTCCTAAGGTTGTGATACATCCTAGCGACACCTAATTGAACACCCACATCACTAATAATTCTTCTCTATAGAATTAGCTTCCTAAGCTCAGGTGCATCTAACACCTAAATCTTATCATAAAATCTCATGACCCTATTAGTTCTTATCTTAACATTCATCCATTTTTTAATTGCTCGCAACCAATTTTGGGAACCTACAGGGTTGTATGCCCCTTGAAGCATTAATGGTTAGTTCCATTAGAATCTAACTAATCCTTGGAACTCAATTGCTTTGCCATCCCTATTTCGATTCCTCTTTACGCTAACCAAACACAACAAGTAATGCATACACTAAAGTCTTATACTATTGCAATCAAATAATCACAACACCATAAACACACTGAGAAAACTCCTCAAAGTACACAACAACAAACAAGACAATCTCGTAATACACAAGGCCAAATGAATCGACCTGCTCTAATACAACTAAATGTGACATCCTTTACCCTTTTAGAATTTATATTTAGTAAAAGAAAATACAATGATTAAAATCTCAATTATGTCCTCATTTATTCTAAAAGGTAAAGAGTCCACATTCTTAAACAATACAGAAAACCAAATCCAATCCAAAGCAATGACGCTCCAAAGGCCATATCCTTAAATCCAAAATATATAACGTAAAACACAATAAAAAACAAATATTCAACCTCGATGTCACAACCTATTAGAGAAAGTCTCTTATACATAACTACTTAAGAGAATAAAGTAATAAATGTGACATCTTAAACTTCCAGATTCTACTCATCATTATCACTTGCAAATAGTGTTCGACCTAAACACAAATAAGGCATGTAAACATAAAGGAGTGAGAATACGTCTCACTACTATATGAGGGTACCTCGACAAGGGTGGGTAGACAACATATACAATATATAACAACAAAGGCACACTTACAGGTAGCACAAGATATAATCATAATGTGTATGCCATGATAGAGATGCACCTTACCTTATAACTTCATTTACATGTGGTACTATTACAATCAGAATAGTAGGATAGGGTAATTCTCCTCAACCATTATTAGTTAGTTATAACATCTAGCATGAAATTCTCTAGTAGCATGCGAGGATTTATTCAACTTGCATTTTATGCCTTGACTCAAGTCTAGTGACCTTATCACTTGACTCATATATACTTTACTTCACAACTATTTCATTACATGATGCATGTCACATATTGTTTTTTTAGTTTCTCCTATCACAAGATTAGGTCGATGATGGTTGTCCTCACCCTATTAGGGTTAGGTAACTCATCTAGCAACTCACACAAAGTAATGAGTACCATTTTTGCCCCCACAAAGGTCTAGGTAGCTTACTTGAGAAGTGTCACTCGTATGGTGCACACAATTCCTTAATGTATTTTCATGTTTGTTTCTTATGTTCATTTCAATGCACTATATGCTCAAGTCTCAATTCATAACAATAACATAGGCCACACAATAATTTCAATATTTCAACACAGACAAATATTTATCAACATAGTGGATTAGAAGAGAATAAACCTAGTTTGAGAGTTTAACCCCCTTCCAAATATTGTCAGAGATACAAAGGTCGAGGTCCTAGGGATGACCCCTCTACCCACAATCTTAATAACTTAATTATAACAACAACAATAAAAAAAAACAATACAACAACAACAACAATAATAACACAAAGTTCAGAGTGTTAGAATCCACATAAGATATTTATCTTGATTCACTCTATAATTTAGAGTTACGTTCAATCTCTTTCATTAGAGGATTTTTTACTAAGTCTCACTAACAACTTATACTTATAATAAACTAAGTGCAACTCATAGAATTGTATACTTAACAAAAGAAATTAATCATCACACTTTATCATTAATTTTTAGTATCATCAAAACATACAAAAGTTTGGATATTTTTGACATCTTCGATTCAACACTCTCTCAACTTCCCTTTTCTTTTTTGCTCAAATATTAAATTTGAGGAGAGAGATGTTTTTTTAGTACACTAAGAGTGAAGGGTCTAAATTTAAATTCAACAACATAATTAAAAATATTGACAGCCTAGGTCGACACTAATATTAAAAAATTATATAAAAATTTGAAATTAGTATCCGCTATAGTTAACATAAGTTTTAAAAAATAGAAAATTTAATAAAGAAATAATTTAGTGTCCACAAAAATAATAAAAAATAAATTAGTGTTGATTTAATCTTGGTTATATTTTTTAATTGAAAATTAGCCGACCACATTATTATTTGAATTTTTAATAAAAAGATATATACAAGTATTAATAGTATTTTCCTTTTGTTTTATATTTTTAATTATGTACTACTTTGTCAATTTCATGCTTGAAACTTACCAATAAACCTTTTATAAGGAACATCCGAATGCAATAAAATGAATTATTTTTAAGACAGATGTACAAAAGATCATCAAACTTTAAAGCTGCGAGAATCATGCACCTAGGAGAAAGCAGTACGGCAGCGACATCTCATCCCCTCCGAAGCCTCCGGATTGTGGAGAACACGGCAAGGTCAACCAAAATCTTTCAAGGAAAAGCTTTGGGGAATAAGGAGCCATTACCAAGGAGGGAAAGGATGGATCTTATTGGGCAAAATCTTTTTAAGGTAGAATATATATATATATATATATATATATATATATATATATATATAGCGACCGCAAAAATTGGTGGTTAAATCCAATAAATCGGTCGCAAAATGTGAAATTTGATGGCTAAATCCTTTAGAGACGGAAATAGCGACCGAATTGGGTCGGTAGGTAAAACCTAGTTGCTAAATGAATTAGCCACCGAATTTTATTCGGAGGCAAAATTAGCGACGACAATTTTCGGTGGCTATATTATTTGGTATGTAAATGTAATTGGAAATTTAGCGACCAAAAATGGAAGGCTATTTCGGTCACTAAATCAATTTCGAAATTTAATTATATTTAAATGATCGGTCGCTAAAATCGGTGGCTAATATATTTCGAAATATAATATAATAAAGTTTCGGTTGCTGAAATCCGTCGCTATTTCGGTAGCTAAAACTCTACATATTAGGTTAGCAAAGGATTTAGCAACCGAATATTTCGGCCGCTAAAATTTTTGTTTTTCTTTTCTTTATTTAAAATTAGTAATATATATTATGAACCTGCCAAATATTTATCAATAATAAAAAATTTAATCACACTATAAATAACATACAATAACAAATTTGAAATAAACAATTATATAAAAAACATTAACAATTAAAAGTATCAACATCATTACTAAAAATTCAAAATCGTAATAACTATTAACATAATTATCCTAAACATTGTGAAAATGATTGTCTATTACATCTTCTTAAAGATATCATCCTAAGCATTATCACCATGGTCGTCACTATTATCTGGTGCAGTAGGGGGTGGCATAAGAGATTTCAACTACAAGTATTGTAAAATAAGTTGAATTTGTTGATTTTGTTGTCGTATCTGCTCACTTTCTTCTCATGATTATGCAACAATTACACCACTTTCTCCTCAAGTGACTTCTTCTTAGCCGTTTTTTTCCTTAAGTTCATTATTCAATTTATCAATTGTTTCACGCATATCTTCTATTTGTTGTACCATTAGCATGTCTATTCTATTAGTTGGAATACGTGTTGAATGCACGAACTTGTTGGTTAAACTCCCAAGTCCATATACATTTCTTTTTTTTCTTACCTCCAACAACTTCTAAATATATATATATATATATATATATATATATAATATTTTTTTAATTTGTCAAGTCATCCTTACTCAATAAATAATAATTTTTTAAATATATAGTAACATTTAAAATAAATAAAAATACTAAAGTAATAATTCAGAATCAAATTTATGAGATAATTTGGTAATACATATGTATATTAATTTTTATATATTATTTAATATCTATTTAACTTTTCTTTTTAAATATGTTTTATAAATTATTTTTTAACAGTAATAAATAATAATTTTATATTTATATTTTAATAAATATTTTATATTTATTATATATAATATATTTATTTAATTTAATAAATTTAATACAAATATTATAAATATATATATATGATAATATTATTAAAATTAATTATTTATTACATTTAAGGAATATAGTAATTAATACTACATAAATATTACCTTATTTTTTTAATTTCAATACTTTAAAATATTTTTTGAAATATAATAATTAAATTTATATATTTTTAAATATGTAATTAAGATTAGCATAATTCATAATAATTTGTTGAAAATAATAATTAAAGCTATAATTTGAGTTAAATTTGTATATATATTTATTATATTTTAAAATAATTGTCATAACCAAGGTTACGACGAGATAGCAAAAAATTTAAATAGTCATTTGAAATAAATTGAGTTGTCACCAATGTTTATTAAGGAAAATACTGGAAAAATTTTAAAAGAAAAATGATGGTATTTAAAATTAGATTTTGAGTTTGATAGTCAATTACATGTAAGAATGTATTAACATCCTACAACATCTGTTATAACGGTTACCTCTAACTAATTAAGCAAATTATTTATGACTTCTAGGATATTTATCTCACCTTAAAATAAAGAAACTATTATAAAAAGAATAGATTTTATTATTTATTAAAAATGTTTATTATTTTTTAGTATTTTTAGTTCAACATAAGTGGTCTTTTGCTTTTATGTATCTTCAATTGCAATAGAGAAATCATATTTACATAGTTCTTTGGGGTAGAAAATATTTATGTGTTTTATTTGTATTTTTAGTAAACTTCAGGATTTTCAAATTGTTACAGTTTATGTATCCCTAAATTAACATAGATGTACATCCAAGCCAATCCATTATTTAGCTTTGATTTCTTATCCTAAAGGAGAGTTTAGAGACATCAGTTGTAGCTACTTGTACCCCAAAACTTCAAGATTAATAGCATGTCACATCTAATTTATCAATTCCTCATTAGTAAAATGGTGTTATCATTACAAATACTTTTTATTAATGCTAATGATTAAAGAACTGTTATGATTATCAAGTTGTACAACTTGTATTATTGAAAATTTTTAAGATTGAGAAGATATCACATCTAGTCGATTTTTTGAGAAAAGGTGGTGGACCTTGGAGAAAACATGGTTCATAAAAAGAAGGTTTAAGAACAATGATTTGGGGTGTGTTCAAAGGGGCGTCCAAAGAACACAAGATCTGTTCAAAGAATGCATCATCCAAAGGCTATGAATGTGTCTAAAGACGTCCACCGTTCAAATATAAGATAAGTCATAAAGTAAATTAATGGAAAGGAAAAGGGCTGCTCAGATGGACATTCAAAGGACTTTTAGTATCCAAAGGACCTTCAGAGTCCAAAGAGTATAGACAAGTCAGAAATTAAATTAATAGAAAGGAAAAAGACTGCTCAGATAGGCGTTCAAAGAACCTCTAGTGTCTAAAGACCTTTAGTGTTCAAAGGACCTTTAGTGTCCAAAGGACCTTTAGCGTCTAAAGAGTAAAGACAAGTCAGAAAGTAAATAATGGAAAGTAAAGGGACTACCAAGATGAGCGTCCAAAGGACCTCAGTGTCCAAAGAGTATGGACAAGTCTGAAAGTAAATTAATGGAAAGGAAACAGATTGTCCAGGTATGCGTCTAAAGGACCTCAATGTCCAAAGAGAGGGTAAGTCATAAAGTAAATAAATGAAAAAGAAAGAGATTGCTTAGATGGGCATCCAAAAGACCTTAGCATCCAAAGATAAGGTAGGTCATAAAGTAAATAAATGGAAAGAAAAGGAACTACCTAGATGGGCATCCAAAGAATATGGGTAAGTTAAAAAGTAAATTAATGGAAAGGAATGAGGTTGCCCAAATGGGTATCCAAAGAGTATGAACAAGTTAGAAAGTAAATTAATGGAAAGGAAAGGGATTTCCTAGATGGACATCCAAAAGACCTCAACATCTAAAGAAAGGGTAAGTTAGAAAGTAAATAAAAAAGGAAAGGAACTACCCAGGTGAGCGTTCAAAGGACGTCAATGTCCAAAGAATATGAACAGGTCAGAAAATAAATTAATGAAAAGGAAAAGAATTGCTTAGATGGGCGTCCAAAGAACCTCAACATCCAAAGAGGGGATAGGTCAGAAAATAAATGGAAAGGAAAGGGGCTACCTAGATGGGCGTCCTTCCAAAGAGTATGGGTAGGTTAAAAGGTAAATTAATGGAAAGGAAAAGGACTACCAAGATGGGTGTTCAAAGGACCTTAATGTCCAAAGAGATGATAAGTGAAAAAATAAATGGAAAAAAAAAGGACTACCTAGATGGGCATCTAAAGGACCTTAGTCTCCAAATAGTATGGACAAGTCAAAAAGTAAATTAATGGAAAGGAAAGGAACTATCCAAATAGGTGTCTAAAGGATCTTAATGTCCAAAGAGAAGGTAGGTTAGAAAGTAAATAAATGGAAAGGAGAAAGATTGTCCAGATGGGCGTCTAAAGGACCTCATAGTCCAAAGAGAGGGTAGGTTAAAAAGTAATTAAATGGAAAGAAAAGGGATTGCCTAGATGGGCTTCTAAACAACCTCTACCATCCAAAGGACCTTTAGTGTCCAAAGAGTATGGACAGGTTAAAAAGTAAATTAATGGAAAGGAATGGAGCTACCTAGATAGGCATCCAAAAAATATGGATAGGTCAGAAAGTAAATTAATAGAAAGAAAAGAGACTACCTAGATGGACATCCAAAAAATCTTAGTATTCAAATAGAAGGTAGGTCAGAAAGTAAATAAATGAAAAGGAAAGGGATTGCCCATACGGGCGTTCAAAGGATGTTAGTGTTCAAAGATAATGGACAGGTCAAAAAGTAAATTAATAGAAAGGAAACGAACTACCTAGATGGGAGTCCAAAGAACCTCAACGTCTAAAGAAATGATAGGTAAAATATAAATGGAATGGAAAGAGACTACCTAGATAGGCGCCCAAAGGATCTCAGTGTCCAAAGAGTATGGATAGGTCAGAAAGTAAATTAATGGAAAGGAAATTGACTGCTCAAATAGGCGTTCAAAGAAGCTCAACATCGAAAGAGACGATAGGTTAGAAAATAAATGGAAAGGAAAGGGACTGCTCAGATAGGAGTTCAAAGGACCTCAGTGTCTAAAGAGTATGGACAGGTCAGAAAGTAAATTAATGGAAAGAAAATGGATTACCCAGATGGGCGTCCAAAGAAAGGGTAGGTTAGAATATAAATAAATGAAAATGAAAGGGACTACCCAGATGGGTGTCCAAAGGACCTCAAAGTTCAAATAAAGGATAGGTCAGAAAGTAAATAAATGGAAAGAGAAGGAACTACCCATGTGAGCATGCAAAGGACCTTAGCGTCTAGAGAGTATGGGTAGGTCAAAAAGTAAATTAAAGGAAAGGAAAGAGATTGTCTAGATGGGCATTCAAAGGACCTAAACGTCCAAAGAGTATGGAAGCATCCAAAGGGTGAAAACACAGTCTATGTAAAGTGAAATAGGCTATATAACAAGTTTTACATGCACAAATGCTCAAATGAATTTAAATCCACAGGATTAACGGTTCTAATTTGTGCCTTCATGTGGCTACTTCTATATGACTTTGTTTCGCTACTACTTTTGTATGATTTTGGTTTTCTACAACTTTATTATCTTTTTTCACTACTAAAGCTCTACGAGATGTTGTCCTTCTTATGCTCTATGTTTACAATTCCTTCTTCTCCTTTTTCTTTTAGATTCCTTCCCTTTTAAACACTCACAAGTCACCTTCTTCTACTTCTTTATCAGGATTCTTTCTTGTGCTTTGTTGTTTTTCTTTCTTAGCTATCTCCTTCTTTTTTTTTCCAAAACCCCCTTCATCTCGATCCAGTTCTAGTATTTATAGGTTTTCACTAATCAAGTGTTTAATTCAACTTGTCTATTTCTTTTTGCAAGTTGGGCAATTGCAATGTTCTTCTCAACAACTACAGGGAGCAGAGCCACAATGTAGAGTAGGGTAGAGCAGCTCTTTTGGACGTCTAGCACACTGCAAAGCAACAAAAGGGGTAGGGGAGTAGAGCCGCAAAGTAAAACCAGAGCTACAAGTATTTTGGATGTACACTACCCAACCTGGTCACTTCTTCTCTATGATTGGTTGGTTTATTGGTGGTGAGCAAAAGCAAAGCAAATGAGTAGAAAATGATAATAGAGCAAAGCTCTTTTTGACGATAGATTGCAAAATAAGGGAGAGTAAAGCAGAGCTCTTTTGAATAGCTTGCTACAACAAAAAGGAGAATAGAGTAGAGCTCTTTAGATGACTGGTAGAATGAGAAGATAGACATGGGCGGGGTGGAGTAGAGCAAAGGGTTAAGGGAGGAAGAAAGTTCTTTGGATGCGTTGTCTAGAGGACTTTTGAAATTTTTATTATTATTTTTTATTTTTATATTTTTTATATATTTTTTTATTATTTTTGGGTTGCTTTGTATTGGATTGGTCATTTGAAGATGTCCAAATAGTCCAAAACAAATATAAATTAGTGATAATGGAAGTGAAGGGACAAGACAAAATTAGATGTTCACAGTCATCTACATTTTTTGGTTTTCAATAAGGATATCTTTGACATGATAATTGAAAAATAATTTTTTTTAAGGCGTAGAAATCACCTACATAGATTTTTCCTTTTCCAATAACGTTTTTTCTATGCACATAACTAAAAATTGAACATCATATATGAAATTCAATTATCTAACAAGTATTTTTGACCTTATTGGTCTTATAGTAATACACAATTGAATATATAGAATCATATATGTACTATTGTTTATCAATTTATTTTAAAAATATATTATTGAATATATAATCCTTTATATATAAAATTTAAAAAAGTCATCTTAAAGAAAAATGTTTTTATGAATAATTATTTAATGATTTTTTTTGGAGTTTTTCTTTAATGATAATGTTTATACCAAACTATCTTTATTTCTATATTAAAATTTAATATATTTTTTTTAAAAATTATTAATAATTAAAAATAACATTTTATCACAAAATAAATTATTTATTATAAAATTAAAATATTTATTATTTACGAATGCTAATTATAATATAATTTTTATATTTAAATTATTTATTTATTTGTTATAAAATTTCTTATATAAAATAAATATTTTTTTATACAATACATAGGTTAAAATACTAGTTTATATTTATTTTAAAATAAATTTTATGAACTCATCTTTTGAAACAATAATAAAAAAAATAATGTTTTAAAATTAATGTTTTTATTACCTATTTATTATCAAAACTTAATTTCCATAATTTTTTATCATTAAAAGTTATTCAATCTTCTCTCTTTTCATTTATTGGATAAACATTTATAATCTAATTCAATTAATGTCTTTGATAATTGATAATAATGTACATAGGCCCGTTGCCTAAAAAACCGGCAATGTACCTTGATGAATTCAAAATTTGAGAAAACAGACAAATGAGCTGACTGGGGAAAAATAAATGCTTTCATGACTATTACAAAGAGCAAATAGCATTATTTAATACATAACCATATATAAATTCAAATTTTAAAATAACTTACCTGCTTGAATTTAAGTCGGTCATGATTATTAAATGCAAGAACTTTTTTATCAAAACTTACCGCAACTTTGTTTTTAAGATTCAACGATGAGACTGTTAATTAAATTAAAATAACAGTTATCAACTAATGTACCTGTTCAGTTATTAAGAAAGTAGACTAAAGATTTGACCGGAAACAAGAAACAAAGTAGACTTAAGTGGACTATTAGAAAGAAACAAAGAAGAAATAATTTTTTTTGTTACATACATAAAGCATAAAGCAGAAATAGAAAAGAAGTTAAAAATAATAATATTTTAAATTTATAAAACAAAAACAGAAATAAAAAAACAATGAATGTTTTCCTTCTTTAATTCATTGCTCGTATACTTTTTTAAAGAAAAGACGGAGAAGTAGCGAAGAGTATGCATAAAGTGAGTGTGAAATGGGGAAAAAGGTGACAAAGTTGGTAGCCATTGGAACATTTTCTGACTTTTCTCAATAGCGCTCCTTCACAGCTTACAGCCATAAGTGTTTCTGAAATTATAGAATAGAATTTCTATAGAACTACTCTCACTCATTCTTTGCTCCACAAGGCTCACCAAATCTATATATCTACTGGGTAGTGTTCTTAATCTCCATCTTGTTTAATTGTAATGTGATTTTCAATAGTAATAGATATGATGTATTTTATTTTTCTTTTAAAAAATTTCATTTATACATAGGTTATTTTTGTTGATCTGAGCATTCCTCGTATCGTATCTCAAAGATCTGATTTTTTTTTTCTTCTATGAATCGGTATGTTATAAGAATTTTGGTACTTAGGGTTTTCTTTTGTCAAAAATAATTCTTTTAAGCAAAATAAATTTTATTGCAGAAAGTACAGGGTACTCTAATTCCTCTACATATAAAATTGTATGTCAAAAATAAAATTAATAGTAAACTACTCTTAATTTGTTTTAAGTTTAATTTTTATTTTACTTATCTATCTTTTATTTGCATACGTGAAAGGTTTTACTTATCTATTGTTTAAACATACTTATATATATTTTTTCTCATTTTTAATGGAATATCCCGGAGATAAAATAATTATATATTAGATTTTTTATATTTAAATAATAAAACTAATGAAGAGTGAGTCTCAGCTAGATTGTAAAATAAGGATTGGCAAATTTTTAGTGAGGGTGTTCTTATCTGAATTCTCTATAGTTATAATTTCACATATTTAACTTTGTAATGATGAATCAATAATTAATTGTTTTTAGATTGAAAAATAAAATTAATGATTTATGTGAAGTTTTAGCCGCAGAGAATTCTTATTTGAGGGTGTTTAATTTTTAGATGAAGATTCTCGCAAATTTATTTTTCAATCTTTACAAAATTAATAAATTGGGAGAAGAAAATAATTCAATCATTAAATCATGACTGCAACGTTGAATATGTGAAATCTGACCTTGGCGATTTAAGTTCTCGATTTCCTAGGTCAAGTTTTATTTTGAAAGACAGATAAAAGGTTATTAATGGTTGGAGTATAAACGGAACTAACTTATAAGGAAGGAACCAAGTGATAGGTGTATCTGTTAATTACGATATTATGAGTTGAAATCTTGGAGTATGGCAAAAAATTATATTAATAGAAGAATATCCACCATTTATTATTTTTCTGGCAGCAGAGAATTCATTTTTGTTTTCTCTGTGACTGTGACAGAGAATTATTAGGGTATGAAATTTCTATTATCATATACATTTTCTCTTTCTTTGTTTCTATTCTAATTTCCTTTCTCTTTCTATCTTTATTTTCCACCACATCATTTATTATATTTATTGCTTTTCTTCTTTTATTTTATTTTTTCTCTCTATCCCTCTCTTCCTTCGTTTATACGCCTGATTTTTGGAGTATACGCTGAACATTTTGATCAAAGATAACAGGCGGCCATACTGAAACACCACTACAGACACCTATTAAAGTACTATGTAGGATTAGTACATCATTATAAACAGGAATCACGTTTAAGTTAGGAATCCTGAGTTTCTGATACCCCAAAATACAAATATCTCGTGGACACTTCTTATTTTTCTATATCTCTCTTTTCTTTATATACATTGCATCACTCAATATATTAATCATTTATCTCTCCCCTCTTCCTATTTCTCTCATAGTGTAGGCATCTCTTGAGTGTCCAAGTGTATTTTTCCTTAAGTTAGACATTCAAGTAAACATATCTTTGTCATATCCAATGCATGTTCCACGTAACCATATGTGCAGAGTCACCAGCAAATTCAACACCATGAACCAGGGAACCTAATCCCCTCATAACCAAAATCCGCCCACTGTTTATTTGTTTATTTTAATTTGCATAAAACTGGTTGTTTTCTAGTATGCTTTAGCTTAGGGTACTAGATTCATCCTCCAAAGGCCAATGGGAGGGCATGCATTAGAAACACACATGAACACGTGGGGTTTGAATTTGTGTCATCCAGGTTATGTCGGACATGTTTAAGTAACTCTTTCACTCATTTAAGCTCAAAGTCAAAGGGTTATTATTAACTTAAGAACTTATTCTTATTTTTTGAAAAATAGTAGGGCTTGTTTAATCCTCTTAGCATTTTTTAGTTTAAAAAATTATTTTCTAAAATAATTCTATACCATTCACCCATCAATTTTAATTTCATCCAAAATCTATTAAATTTTAAAAATTATTTTTAAAATAAGTGTTTTAAAAACACAAAAAATAGAAAGTTGAGAGATGCTTTCTCATCTTCAATTTTCAACAATTTTCTCAACTTACATTTTACTATGTGTTTTGCATCACTTTTTATTGAGCAATGATTTTTAGACATGTTATTTTTTTCAAACACTTAACTAACACTCGTCATTTTTCTCTGTATCTCTTGTTACATCATATCATCTATAATACCTGAATGACTATAATTTTCTCTCTTTAAATTATATCGTATATATCACTTATGATACTCATGCGGCTATACTTCTTCTCTTTTATCTTCCTCACTATATGTTAATTAGATTTTTGAGTGTTAAAAAATTATTTATGTTCTTTACCAACTGTCTGAAACTGTTTAGTTGCATTTTCAAAATTATAAACAAATTTTAACAAATAGAAATCGAGCACACCCTGCTAGCAATTATTTCACTTTGTCACTCCTGTTGATTGGTCTAGGTCAGGTTCTTTTCCTATCATAGTTCCGTCGTCGTCTATAGATTTTTGCATGCACAGAATAGAAGGATTAGTACATTCCTAGTAAGGGTGTTTGAGCTCTAAAATTGGAAAATAAGATAGTTTTTAGGTCAGATCTTGCAAATTTGTGAGGATAAGTGGATCCAGGGTCTTGAAACTCAAGGCTCGTTGTATTTGCAAATAAGTGATCTGTTTTGTGCACTTAACCTCGTGCGGGTACATGGGTATAGGATGAACCTATGGGTTATGAGGGATATATGCTGTATACTTGGCTATAATATAACCATATTCTTCTTCGTATCACCCAATTAGTTGAGTATTTCAATCCATACCCTCCTATTTGTGCGAAATTTGTCATGAGCGTAATTTGATGATTTATAATATAATAAACCCATGTTCTTATACGAAGTTGCATTTATAGTTTTTTTTTTTTCTTAATACTAAGGTATAGATAGAATTTGATAATATAAGTTTATAATGATTTAATATTTACTTCAATTTGCAGGAATTAAAAACTAAAATTATCCATATATATACAGGAACTAAAAAATATTCTACCGTTACATATATATTATGATCAATGATGCATTTAACATGCATGGCATTCATTCCATTTTTCATAGAATAAATGTTAACCATTTCGTTGACACACTGCTGCTTTACATTGCCACTTATGGCAGAATTGTGCAAATAGTGCAAGTATTTTTAAATAATATTTTCTTTTGGTTCAAATGCAGATTTAGTGACTAAGTAGAAGCAACATAATTACCTAATCCTCTTTATTGTTTTTCCTCCGAATCTTCGGCCTTTTCAGAAGTATATTTGGCAACAATGAATCCTCAAGGTGAGATGACCGATTCCTCTCTCGATCATTTATTTGTTTGCACCGTCTAACAATCTAATGTCCTTTTTGTTAAAGGTGGGCTAGCTGAAGAAATTAATGCAAACGTTGAGAACAACGAAAACGAAGTGAGCCCTCAACAATCACTAGAATCAATATTGCAGAGGCCCCTTCCTTTATTTCCCCTCACTGCTGAAAGTGAGCCACAGATGATTCTCTCTGAACAGGATCCCACTACTGGTGATGAATCCTCTAATGTAGCATTGGAGTTCAACAATGCTCATTCAAGTTCCGTACAAAATAGGGCTTCGAACGATGTTGATTTGTCACTAAGCTTAGGCAATGAGGGTGCAAAAAGATCTGATGCCATTGCCAACAATGTTGCACCAGGAGGAATGAATGGAGGCACCTCAACAAACGTTACGCTCTTACCATCCAAGAGAACATCTGGAGAATTTGAGTATGGAGGAAGTTCGAACATGGATGAACAAGCTTCACTGCCCAAACAACGTGTCACTGAGTTACATGTGAGTGCCAATAACAATGTGAACCCATCACCATCACCGAATCTCATGCAAGGACATGATGTTAACCCACAGAATGGAGCAGCTCCTACTCCACCACAACAAGTACAACATGATTATCAAAATGTTATAGTGCAATATTGTCCGCTGCACGACCAAGCCTCCTCGCAACATAACCTACTGCCTCTTTCCATGAGCGCACCAAACAGTACTCCTAGTCAGGTGACTGTTCCATCTGATACTCAAACGGTAGCTGACCTAGTTGGGAATTTTCCAGAAAACAGATCTTATATGGACAATGATGGTGTTTTCGTTGGACGGAGTCGTTTTACTTTCTCCCAAACATTCAATCCTGCTGAACCGATACAGTTAATAACAAGATATGTGGACGATAATGGCAGAGTTCGTAATGCTCGAGGAATTTTCTACTACCCTCTCCGTGACCAAAATGGCCCCTCTTCAGCTTCAGGTCCTTCACAAGGATCCCGAGAAATATTGAACTATTCTGCTGCAGCAACTAGTTCTGCAACTCGGAACAATCATAATCAAATCACAATACCTTCTTCACTTCGACCTCATGTTAGGCTTCCATTTCAGGTATGCTCAATGCTTACCTTCTTATAATTATCATATACAAATATCTGATATTTTTTTTCTAAGCCTAATTTTTAGGTTCAGTTTACACCCTGCCTGCTTGTATTATTAGGGTAACTATGTACCAATTACCGTATATCATAAATATCACAATATCATATTACTTGTTATATTTTATACTTTTATATCTTCTCTCACTGTCTCTTAAAATTTCAAATAGTATGGAGTGTCAATGCATGATTATTCTTGTTATTATTGTTAAACACATGCTTTCCGAATAGTGTGAAATAATTTAGGCATAAATCCTCAATGGAATATAATTGTTGACGTGCAACGTGTTTGTTTAGATTTTAGTCGTCAAAATCGGAGGTTTGCACTTTCATTTGGGCAAAATCTCGCTTCCTTTAATGATGTTTCAATGAAGGAAGAAATAACTCATTTTTTGTAGACGTCCAATGTCTTTCTAAACATTTGAAAGAAAATTCTCCTCGCTCTGACTTTTGGATAATAGTCTAATTTAGGCCTAGAATAGATAGATTTGACAACATTAGAAACAAAAATGATTTTTATACATTTAAAAACTTATTTGACACTTAGATGGGATATAAGGGGTATCTTAACTCTTTTATATGAACAATACCAACATAAAACTAAATCCTAAATATCTTAACCCTACTAGCATATCTTACTCTCCTATAAGGCTAAACAATGAACATCGACCGCCAAGAAAATAGCCAAAATATATAACTAGTATTACATATTTTTATACTCAAATCTTACGCCTACAAACATTTTAAACACTTTATGGAACAAGTGGATCATTCATAAAAGAAAAATGAAAAGTCTTGCATTCTATTAGACAATCACAACCAAACTCTGAATTTAGTCAACTCAAAACCTTGCTCACTATTGGGTTCTTCATTTTTTTTAATATGACACAATTTCTATGGAGCCATAGACCACAGTAAAGCAAATCAGACAAATGATCAAGTTGTCTTAATTTTCTTTACAAAGAACCCACAATTGTGTTGTAAAAAATGGTCTTTGGTATCCATAGGTAGTAACACTTGAACTTCAATCCACTTATAACAATAGCTTCAAACCAAGGTTTAGAATTTACAAGAAAAAGTTAAATGAACAGCAATAGTTTCATCCTCCAAATGACAAAATGGGCAAGAGTAGTCTTGATCCAGAAAATTTATGTTTCTCTTCTTAATATTGAACTTGGTTTGTATCTTGTCAAATGTCATCCCCCTCCTCCTAAATGTTGCAATAGTTGATGGGATGAGAATCCTTTTATACACAAATCCTTTATTAAATTGTAATATATTTATGTCATGCATGACTTTGTCTACCATAATTTTATGTCACTCAAACCATTCCCTCCTCCATCTTAGGTCTCACACCCACACTCCTGTCCCACATCCACACTTCTTCGAGCCACCTTCCCATCTCCCCCAATACAATATTGTTGTTGATCTGAATTAACATACAATCTATTATATTTTTTAGATAGATTTTCATCTCCCACCCAATTTTCAGCCCAAAACTTTACTTTATTTTTGGATAATGTATGTGATAAAAAAAAGTGTCTCCTAATTCATTGAGTAAAAAATTTTGGAGAAAAAAAAAACTCTTCAAATTTTCTTAAATTTTATCTTATGTATAGTTTGCTCATATATTAGTTTTAAAATTGCAAAAATGTCTTCAATTTTGAGTCGTACTTTATTATAATGTTACCATAGGTGTTAAAAAATGAATGAAAAACTCCACATGACATTCACACTGTCTGGTTATTATTCTCATACCACTCTAGGTGTTGAGTACACATGTTTTTTTTTTTTACAGTTGTAATAAAATGCATGACTAAAAATGTTTTTGGGATTTTTTTACATGTTTAGAAAGTAATATGATTAAATATCAATCATACTATATAGTACATGGTTTAGTACGCTATCATTTATATTATTGGATTTTTATATAAGTACTTAAAATCTGTTGTGGACTATGGTAATGCGGACTGTGTATATGTTTCTATGATTGAACGCAAGGTAACATATTTTAAACAAAATAAATAAATAATATCTCTAATTCCCTACCTTATAAGCGTATTGATGTGTGATTCTAGCTTGTTCCACTCTCTATATCTCTGTAGATGCATAACTCCACTACCTTTTCATGCAATGGTTTGTTGCATTAGTGCTTCATCGATCCTAACCAAAACAATGCATTACTTTCTTAGTTAGAGTGTGCCATTTTGACCAGAGAAATGAGAATCTTTATGAAGGTTTTTACAGAATTTTTTAAAGAGGAAGGCCATGGAACATCCTTCATTGATGGAGGGTGCGAGTTTCTTTTATTCACTCCAGAAAAAATTTGTAAAATTAAAGTACCCCAAACTTTGAAGTAATATAAATCTTGACATATTATTACACATGTTGAACATATTTTTAAATGCAAGTTTTCATCACTTTCTCTTTCGTGGTTGGTGTAGAGTTTTTTTTTAAAGGAAAAATAATATATTGATGAGAAAGAGAGTCGTGATTGAAGCACAAGTTGTGCCCACTCGAAGACCCATATATGGTTGATGTAGAAATGTTTGTTTTCCATCTTAATTTATTTGGTAACTATTTAGCTTTTACCTCGACAATTGTTTTTTATATTTATTTGTTACAGATTCAATCTATCCTGGATCACCTACGCAGTGGTCGCTCTCTATTGTTCCAGGTAGATTTTTACAACAATGCATATGCACGCTCTTATAATTAAATTCTATATATGATAACACAAGTTTAACCTTAACCACATCTTGTATTTAGATTATCTTGTAATGATTTTACATCATTAATTGCCAAGTGAGAGATAAGGGGAATCACAAACTTATAGGTCATACTAACTAGTTATCCTTTCAAAGCTAATCAGAATTTTAGTTAGTTAATTAAAATAAGGTATTGGTATTAGTGTTTGAATCTTGTATTTTTTTTTTATTCACAAAAGTTTTCCTAAATCTTATATTCAAATGATACAAAAACCAAATCTCAAGTATATGGGTTTGAGTATCCTTGTACTCAATTTTAATACTTTCCTTTTGTCTATAAAAACAAATTATAAACATATACCTATTATTTCTATTTTTATTTTTCATTTTTACAACATTTTCTTTCTATCTTTTTTCTTTTCTTTTCTTATTACATCATGTAACATTATCTATTAGCTTTTCTCTCTACTTTGTTTTTTCTTATTTCTTGGGTGTGCGTGATCAGCATTATCCTTATGAGGTAGTTAATTTTCACTGTCTCCATTGTTGATAATAATATTCACTTTATTTTTATTTCTGATCACTTTTAATCATTGTAATTAACAAGCATGCCTTATGGCTATATCTTACAGGAATTAATGGTCCTTGACTATTCACTTGTGTTGCAGGCGCTTCAGGTATAAAATCGAGTAATTATATACATTCATTTTTTCATCTATTTTATTTTTGTCTCATTTTTCTTTTTGATTTCTTTCTTCTTTCTTCCTCACGTAACTTATCAAATATCTATCTCATTTTCTCTTTCTATCTTTTTATTTTTCTTCCTATCTCTCTTCCTAGCACTCAAAAATACATCCTAAAATCAGGTAATTTTTTATATTTTCCCATAAAATCAGGATCGGAATGATTTGACAATACTAACTTTCACCGGTCTTTATCTTTCTATTTTTCTTTTCTTTTCTTTTTATCTCTCTTTTTAAACCTAAAATAAGGTAGATAGACATTTTGTATTTTCCTATAATTTAACCCATTTTGTACACCCTATCTTTAATTTGCCTATTTTTAATAAATGCAGTTTAATTTTCCAAAATTACTTTCCTACTAACTAAAGCCTTTGCTAAATTCTTATAGATGAGGCCTATCAATGAAATATATTGGTCTATATTCTTCAATCCTATTTGAATTCTCCTTCTTTGTCACTAAATAAACAAATGAGGAATTCACTCGTCTGACTATTTTTCCATTTTCCTGAAACTCCTAGATTAAATTACATACATGTTTTAAATCTTTCAAACTTTTGATAAACTTTGAAATTAAATTACGCCTGGGCTTTTGGAACTTTCACAACTCAAATTTGCCTCCTCAATCTCATTTTCCTCGAATCTAACCATTAGCATTTCATTATCCATCTCAGAAATTTAACTGAATTTTATTCCTTCCAGTGGTCTTTACCATTTATTTTTTGGAAATAAATTTAAAATTAAGTTCCTTTATTCTTTATTTCATTTCATTTTTACCTTCTCTCTCCTCCTTCGACTCACCTTTTAATTTCATCCTGTGTATACTATTTTAATTTTTTTTCTTCTAAATATGATACGAAGAGTAAAACTCTAGAGTTTTTTTATAAGAAAAATTTATTAAATATTGAATACAAGATGTACCCAATTATAAGTACACAGTACCTGCATAGTACGGAGATATACAGCACCCATATATTTGAAATCTAGAGTTTGAATCTCTTTCTTTTAGCCACTTCGTTCTTGACTTTTGATAAGTTATTTCTCATCTATATTACAATTGAAATCACGGAATTCCTCCATTTCCTTTTTCTCACATTACAGTCTTACTCCTTCCTTTCCTCTGCACACCTTATAGTGTTGAAGTCTCCCATTATACACAACTCACCTAGAATAGAATTTTTCACTTGAATTAATTCACCCCATTAACATATTTCTCTCCTCCCTCACACATAAAGCATAAGTATTTACAATATGACAAACTTCCTCATTATTAGTACATCTTTCTGATACACCTATATATCTTCTACCTTCAAATGTATGTAATAAACCTCTAGGTGCACCTTCACAACGTTTAAAAGACCTAATCAAATTGTCTTTATCCCCCGCCCCCACAATACTTCACTCACCTACTCCACCACCTCCAATTTAATCCCCTACAACTTATATTTAGCATTTTTAAAATTCTTGTTTGAAGGAAGTGATGCATTTGCACTTATTTTTCCATTGAAGAGTAAACTTCCATTCTAGTTTAGAATAAACTATTTGGCTTGATTATTGCTCTAAAAATTATGATCTGCAGCAAGCGGGGATCCGAAATCTATTTGATGCTTCACGACCACACATTGGACTAACTGTCGAAACAATCATGCAATACATTACGCGTGAAAATTTCGTGTCAGCTGAAAACGTGGATCTAGAAGATAGAGAAAAATGCATCATCTGTATGGTAAGTCCTGCTACATTTTGATTCATTTGAAGGTAACCAACATAGTATTTTGAGGGAGTTAATTCAACACATGAAACATTTTTTAATTATAGCTGTGAAAATAAATATTTCTTTATCTCATTTCAGCTTATTGTGTTAACTAGTTAGGCTAATTATAGCTGTGAAAATAAATATTTCTTTATCTCATTTCAGCTTATTGTATTCATTAGTTAGGCTATTTCTTGGATCTAAATACAATTTTTGTCCACTTTATGTCATTGTTTTGCTATACTCTCTTTTTTTATGGAAAGTGTGTGCATGTTCACATCTTAGTGTTCTATTAACTTTTCTTTTACAAAATTTATACATCTGTAGGAGGAATATGAGGATGGAGATGAAATTGGGAAGCTGGATTTATGTGTGCACAAGTTTCACATTCAATGCGTCAAAGAATGGCTCATGAACAAGAACACATGCCCAATCTGCAAGAGAACTGCGTTAACTATGAATAATGTCGTCGAAAATGAAGCTGGAGCTGAAGTTAATAGTGAAAATGTCAATGCTTAGTATGACATCAAAGGAAGTCATTCAAAGCTCCAATGGAACCTATTTACTTGTTGCTCCTACATAAGGTGCTTTAATGTTTGAACTAATTTGCTCTTCTCTATAACCGTGACTTATAGAAACTTGCTTTGGTTGATTCTGACAATAATTATGAACTTATGTTTTGAATTAGATCGTTATACAATTGGTACATCCTCTTAATTTCTTTCACAAAAGTTCACACTACTTTTTTGTGTGTATGTAGTATTTTAGAGGTGGCGATAGATTCTAAGCAGCTGAAAATAATAGGATTATGCGATAGGGTTTGTAACATCAGTTGAATTTTGTAGAAAAATAAGTAGAAGAAAGAGTATTGGAAATTTAGGGCTTTTTTCTATTTAAAAAACTGTTTTTTAAAGTAATTCTAGAGTACTCAAATTCTAGTATATTTTAAAAAAAATGTTTTAAGTTCTAAACATTATTTTCAAATTCTATTAAGTTTTAAAAATTATTTCTAAAATTACTTTAAAAACTAAAAAACAGAAATAGTTGAGAGATATTTTATCATCCTGATCTTCAAGTGTTTTGTTCAAGCGTTTAGAGAACAAATATTTGGAAAATAAAAATGTGTTCATGGGAAAACAATTTTTTTGGATCAGCAAAATAAGCATATATATATTAGAAAAGGAGTACTCTAACTCTTATTCAAAATTTGTATACTCTACAAGACATTCATACATAGGATTCAATGACCATTAATATAAAGAAAAGAAAAATTCCTTCATTTTATATTTATCCATAACTAAAATCTAAATTTTATAGGCCTAACACATATTCTGCATTTGTAGCCCCACCTTTGAAAATAATATTATTTTCGTGCAGTCATAAAGTCCAAACTAATGCAAACACATTATCCACCAGGCTTTTTTAACATTTTTTTTCTTTCTATGTATGTTGTAATAAATGACTCTTACTATCATTAGGCATTACCACTTTAACCCTAAGCCCCTCGTAGCATTGTTTCGATATAGTTGAAGAAAACAAACATGAGACCATAAAGTGACTTATATTTCCCTCTTCTTGGCTATAGAAAGTGCATGAATAATATCTGTTATTTAGCTCCATATTTCTTTTTCTCATATCTGCTTTAGTTTGTATTCTGAGTGTCATCTTCCATGCAAAAGTTATTTGATTTAGTTTGTATTCTATCGAGTTACAATTGCTTAGAGGCACAATTAATTATGCACAAACTTTAAAAATGAGTCGCAACACATTAATGTGTTTATTTTATAGGCAAATATGAATAATATTGATATAATGTAACCAGTTTCAACATAAGGTGTATAAGATACTCGTCACATAAGAGTGAATAAGAAAAACAACATTCAACATCAAATATGTAGATTAATTGATGTATATTTATTCTAATTTAACACGTGATCTTGAATTTTAGTTGGGAATGTAGTTGAGTTAAATGTTAAGTAGCATGAAATTATTTTAATTTAACATAATCTTGAATTCAAACATTGAATATGTAGTTACATTAAATATTCAAATGAAAAGTTTAGCTGTCCATAGTGCATAGTCTTATTGATTCAAACAAAGTTGCTTCCAATAGAAAATACATGTATTCTAAGAAAAAGAACATTGAACTCTCACGGCTATAATTGCTCAATTCTCGCCAATATCTTTCATTATTTTTTGCCAAAGCCAAATTATTTGTTGTGTAGCCAAACTAGTGACTAAATATTCTATTTCTTCATTCTTCAAACATCAAGAGATCACATCTCAACCAAGAGAAAATACATAACTTGGAAGTGTTTTTCGTATCATCAACACTTCCAGCTCAATCATTATTGTCAGAATAACCTTTTAATTGTAACTCTAAATTTCTTTCAAATTAATCTGATTCCAACCTTTACGCTGCCCATGGCATATCTAAGAACTCTTTTTGCATTTGTAAGATGTAAATGACTTTGTTACTCATGAAACCATGGAGTAAACTAGTAGCAAAAATAACACATTCTCTTTTGCATCTGTAAGATGTAAATGACTTGGTTTACCACCCATAAACCACCACTATGCATTTCAAGAAGAGAAATCATGCAAAGAATTTAGAATAGGAAGGAGGTGGAAAACAGTTTATATGAACAAAACAAAACTCTTTATTTATTTAGATGCATTGCATACTAAAATTCAAACCGGACTAGTTTAGGACTCCTGAACTGAATTATTTCTATGCTCTGAACCGACCAAACTGGGAATGAGAAAAGTATCTTTGGCTAAAATTGTTCATTGTTCCATTCGATACCAAAAAAGAATTGAATCGAATTGAACTAATTTTTCAATACAACGCACTATTAAGATTATTCGATCTTTTATCTCCAGTTCGGCTTGGTTCTTGGTTTAGTTTGGTTTATTAATCCGTCTCGAACAATTCTTGTCAAGACTATAGTTTATCATATACTTGTTCATAAGTATTAGTATCATAGAAAAATATTTTATTTTGACAATTTAAATAAATATTAAATAATTAAAGCAAATACAAAACTTTCTATTATAAAAATAAAAACTTGAATCGCATGCATAATTTATTTTAGCAAATCACACTTTTGTATTATATTGTTATTCTATTTTATGTTAAAATATTCGGTTTAATTCAAGTGAGTTACACTTTTATTTCTTGATAAATGTGAGTAATATATTATTCTATTCTCTTATTTTAATTAAAATATAGAATAAATTAAATTATTATTTTCTAAAAAATACAAGTATTACTGTGTATTTTCCTTCTTAGTTAAAATATATTTTAATTTATTTAACTTAACATTGTTAAGAAATATTATTTAAAATATTTTAAATTAAAATATATCGTAAAATGATTTTCATTTAGCAAGTTATTCTTTGCTCGCTAGAAAAATATTACTTTTTAAATATGAAGTTAAATTTAAATTTTAAAAAAATATTAAAATAATAATTAAAATATAAATAAAGAGAAAATTTATTAATATATATGTATGCCAATTTATGTGTGTATATATATATATATATATATTTTTCTATTTCAAAATATTTTTTATAAATTAATTTTTTAACAGTAATAAAAAATAATAAATTTATTGAATTTTTAATATTAATTAAAATATTAAAAATGCGTTTTGGGCCGATTTTTTTAACTCCCAATTCAGGTGGTTGATGCTTTAGTTCGGTTCGTTAATCCGTTTTGAACAACGTACTCTAGTCATAACTAGAGTTGATGTTTTAGTTTGGTTTGTTCATAACTAAGTATTAGTGTCATAGTAAAATATTTTATTTTGAAAATTGAAATAAATATTAAATAATCAAAGCAGGTACAAAACTTTCTATTTTAAAAATAAAATTTGAATAACAGTACAGTTTTTTAGTAAGCTATACTATTTTTTGCTGAGAAATGTGAGTAGTATATTATTCTTCCATCCTAAATATACTGTTTACTTAATTTAAATTAACATTATTAAGGTGAATTATATACTTATCTCTTGATATGTAAGAAATATATTATCATATTTTTTATGTTAAAATATAGAATAAATTATATTATTATTTTTTAAGAAATATAAATATTATAATGCATCTTCACTCTTATATTAAAATATGTAATTTAATATATTTAAGTTAACATTTTTAAAGAATCTTATTTAAAATATATTTTTATTAAAATATATACTAAAATAATTTTAATTTAGGAAGCTATCCTTCACTCACTAGATAATGATTTTTTAAAATATAAAGTTAAATTTAAAACATTAAAATTATAAATAAAGAGAAAATGATTAATATATATATGTATATCAATATATTATATTTTTTATTTAATAATAAATTTTTAACATCTACATATTCATTTTAAAATGTTATACAATTAATATACATATATTAGTATTACATTTATTAAATTCAATAAATTTATTATATGTAATAAAAATAATATTATTAAAATTAATTATATTTCATATTTAATGAATATAATATTTAATGTTATACAAGAAAACCAGTTTATTTATATATTCATATGAATACTACGTTAATAACATTAATTAAATACCACCTTATTTGTGTTTAATTCTATTTTGTTGTGTGTGTTAATAACATTAATTTATACAAGAAAACTATTTATATATATATATATATATATATTTGTGTGTAATTAAATGTAATTTTTAAATATATAATTAGATTTAGCATAATTTATGATAATGTAATTAAAATATTAATTAAAGGTATAATTGATTAGATAAATTGTAACATATATTTATTATATTTATTACGGTAATATACATATTTTTGGTTTTTTGTTGAAAATATCTCATAATCTATGCGAGAATAATTCTTTTTGAAACATGATTAAAAAATCTAACTATCTGAACTTTGTTGGTTCTATAGTAGTGTACATTAACATGGCTAACATATACACTGAGAGAGCAATTTCTATAAGAATGAGATGAATAAATTTATATCACACAATAATTATTATCCTTATATAGTATTATGATTTAGATTTATTCTTCTCTCATAAAATGACTCTTTTACTATATATGTCTCTTATATAAACATATATGTATATTTTTTTTTTTAGAGAAAATAAGTCATGCATTGACAATATAAGGTAGTTTTACACTTTCATCTAATAATAAACTATCATACATGATAAGTTTGTTAATTTTTATAATAACTATCTTAAAAGTCATATAAACAATTATTTGTATTTAAGTGCTAGTGTAAAATTTATACAATCAATACATCACTATTAATCTTCTTCTATCAATTTATCTAAAATATATACAATTGATTATATAATCACACACATACTCACATTAAATGCATATATGAGAGGGTGAAAGAAGTAAATCATACCTATGTAACTCTTCATGGATGGTTTGGATTAAATCACAAAGTCATGTAACTTTTTAAGTAGTTATGTGAGCATTTATATATATATATATATATATATATATATATATATATATATATATATATATTAATAACTATTTTGAATAATAACATTTTAAGAGTTTTTTTCAACAAATTTTTTAGAAAATTTTCTTAACCTCTTATCTCTTTCCATTTGTATTTCATCATTTTTCTTCGTTAAGTTGTAATATTTTAAAAGAAATTATGAATAGTAAAAAACTAATGTTGTATTGCAAAATAAATTATTTATTATAAATTTAAAATATAATTTATATAGTTAAAAGTAAGTATTTAGTAAAGTTTAATTATATAAAGTAAATTTTTATATTGTGAATTGAAAATGTTAAAATACTAGTTTATATGTATTTTAAAACAAATTTTATAAACTAATCTTTTGAAACAATAGTAAAAATAAATTTTAACGTTTTATAATTATGTTTTTATCATGTATTTAGCAAAACTCAATCTCTATCCTTTTATCATTAAAAACTATTGAATCCTATCTCTTTGCACTTATTGCAAAAATATTTATCAGCCAGGTCAATTGATAATTACAATTGATAATGTATGTTGACACCCGTCACCTAAAAACCGGCAATGTACCTTCTTCGATTCAAAAGTTGAGAAAAAAAGATAAAAGAGCTGACTGGGGGAAAAAAAAATAAATGCTTTCATGCATGACTATTAGAAAGAGTAAATAGCATAAATAACAAAAAGATCAAAAGTTATTTTTTTTTTATTTATGTGCTTGAATTTAAGTCGGTGATGATGATTAAAAACAACAAATTTTTTTATCAATATTTAACGCAACTATGTTTTCAAGATTCAAAGAGAATATTAATTAAATTAAAAAAATCTTATTAATTAATGTACCTGTTCAGTTATTGAGAAAATAGACTAAAGATTTGACCAAGAAATAAGAAAATTTCCGAAATGACTATTAGAGAGAAATAAAGAACTCATTTTATTTTATTACATACATGACCTGTAATTTAAAATTGACAAAACAGATAAGTAAAATGCTCCGACGAGTATTATAAAGAAATGGATAAAAAAAAAACATATTTTGATTATTTTTTTAGTATGTATTTGGAAGATAATTCCAGTAGTAGAATGTACATACAAAGTCTTCATCATTTTCTTCTTTTCCTACGGTTTATATAGTATCTTGGGAAAGCTCTTTTTTTATTCAACTCCCTGGTCCGATCATGGGAGACCCTTTTTCTGCTTCCTACTTCTGTGTCCCCTCACTCACACCTTCAATATGTCTTGTGTCACTTCTCGGAAAAAAATGATGTCTATCTTTGGGTACGTTCTTTATTCTCTATCTTCTACTGTTTTGTAAGATGATTTTTCCCAGAATAATAAACGAGGAGAGTACGAATGTCTTGTCATTCAACTAGTTCTCTTCTTGAACATAAGATAATGTTTAGTGACATCATCAACACCATGGTTTACTTTCATATATCAACTGGGATCCTACATCAGAATCATCAACAATGCTATAGTCACTGTAAATATTACCAGACTCAGTAGATGAATAATCCTCAGATATAATTGTCTGACCTTCCATTTTACCATTCCCTTGCTCTGCCCTGTCAACATTCACTTGTTCTGTTATGTCATCGTTATGGTCACTAGAAGACAAAAGTTCCTCCTACTATGTAGTCAAGGGCTTCATATGTTGCTCAGTTCCTGTATCCAGTCATATATTCCAATTTCCAACAGAGAAATTCTAGTTAAACATGCAGAAGACAAATCAATTCACTCAAACATAGGAAATCTGTTATACCTAACTTGATGATTATTTACTGGAACAATTACCTTACACTGAACTTCCACGTTACCTTACCAGACACTTCACCAACTTCTGCTTCTCAATACTTCACTTCAACTAATGGAGTCTACAAATCAAGAGCAAGGGTCTTGGGAGGTGGCAGTTCTACCAATGCTGGCTTCTACTCTAAAGCATTGACCAACATTATAGTGCTTGTCTCACAAAGCATGGGCCCATATTGCAATTGAACATTTGTCCTGTATATAGGGCTAACCAGGGGAACAACAACTACAGAACCTTGAGCTGCCACGTGGGTTAGTTAAACTGCTCCTATTTGTTAATGTTGCTGCAATCCCACCTTATAAATAGCAGTGTCAACTCACATAATCTAGATACCAACCAAAACCTTTCAAAAACTCTGTTATTAACATGGTGAATTTATTGAAGATTTGCAAAGCTTTAGACCCTTGTTTCCTTTCTTAGATATTGACAACATGGAAATGCAAAACTTGATGTCATTTGACTAATAATATCTCATTGCAGAACTTGATGTCTTGAATGGTTGATTCGAACTTAGGTTAGGACTCTTATCAAACCTTCTCACCAGTTGGATGGACCCTAAGGGAACCCCCATTAGGGGCTGGGGGAGATGGAAGGGAGTTAGAAGTGCATTAAGAAGGGATTAAATCCTTCCCACTAAGATCATTGATACAATATATGTCCTGCAACTAAGCTAACTGAGCTAACACACCCTAGCTTGATACCTATTGTTTTAAATACAATAAAAGTCTTTTATTTACTTTATAATTTTTGCTTTTTATGTCTCCTTGCATGTTGTAGTCCTTTCATGAAGAAAAAATAATAGAAAAACGAGGATAGAATTTTAGGTTTCTAATGATTTATTTGTTTTTGTATTTAGACTTCAGAGCACACTACATTAGTCAAAGAGAAGCATTACAATTTTGGCAACTGAGATGAGTGGAAGTAGCAAAAAGTGCTCTTCAAAGTGGGATTTGAAAGTTGAGTCTAAAACATAAGAGACATAGTCTCCCAACATATACAAAACAATATAAATCAAGAGTCAATTGCTTAAAATCCCAACTCTGTCAGTTTCAGATGAAATCATAGGCAAGCACAGTTCCATGAATTTTAAATCCCACCCCCAAAAAACCTCTATGTAACAATCTACATTATTTGATCAACAAAACCAATAGAATGCAGCAATAAAAACAAGAAAAGTTTCTTGCAGAATCAATCAATGACATTCAAAAGTTGAATGACGTTTAACCACTTAAAAACTCCTAAAAGTACCATGAACTTATCAACAAATTGATTCAACCAAAACACAATAAAATGCAGCAATCAAATTCATTGAGAAACAAATACATGCCTGGCATTGTAGCTATCCTATCCTTTCCTTTCATGGAATTCACCTTTCATCCATACAGCAGCAATAGCTTAATAGTATTCAAAGAAATAACTAACAAGAAACTACATAATTTAATTAATAATGTGTGATCAAAATGAAAAGTACCAGCAGTATACAATAAGGTAGTTTTGACCATATTCAATCAAAATGAAAATTACCAATAGTAGACAACAAGGTAAATAATTCAATATGACCAACAGTATTCAATCAAAATTTAATGCATGGCAATACGAGTGTTTTGGAATACTCACAAACCCTAATCACGAACTGAAACAACAAAGAACATTATTAGAGGAGAAAATTAGGGCGAAAACTAGAAATAAAATGAACATTGTTGAATGTTAATATTCTTTCATGAAAAATGTTGACGATGATGATGATTTTGGAATGACAATCTCTTTCATGAAGAACGTTACTGTGAGATTAATGGAAGTGAAGATTTGCAAGAGTGAAGATGGAAGGGAAGATCTACTAGACTGAAGATCAATGAGTGAAAGGATTGAGACTTACTCACAATGGTCACACCAATCGTCGATTGCAACAGTCACGCTTCAAAGGAGACTTCATATCCAAAATGCAGGAGCGATTTGAGACATGCTAAAACTTGATCGAAGAAGAAATTGATTACAAAATGAAGTTAATCCTTCCCACGTCAACAAAGAACCAACATTGGTCCTTTCCATGTCAACGAAAATGAAGTTGAAAGAGTAGTAAAAAGCTACTATTAGATAGAAGTAAAAAAAAATTAATTCACAATTTGTGGGGGTTAAAACATGTGCCAAAATTTGTAATATTTTGTGGCGGTTTACTGTGACCTCCACAAATAAATGGCCAGTAAAAATCATATTTTTTTTGTAGTGTACATTGCTAATTATGGAAAAATTGTGCAAATATTAATGCAAGTATTTTAAAATAATATTACAATGTTGAATAGTATTTTCTTTAGGCTGAAATGTAGATTTAGTGACTCAGTGGAAGCATCCTCATTATTGTTTTTCCTTGGAATATATCTTCGGCCTTGAGAAATAAATTTGGCAACAATGAATCCTCATGGTGAAATTATCGATTCCTCTCTCCAACAGTTATTTATTTGCACCGTTGAACAATCTCATGTCCCTTTTGAAGGTTGCCAAGCTGAAGAAGCTAATGCAAATATTAAAAACAACGAAAGTACTGTACTGTATAATATTGAAATCAAATTTTAAAAAATTTCTGTTTTTTTGGAATGCAATTAAGATTAAAAACTAATACAAATAGCACCTCATACTCAGTACTGTAAAATAAACACGTGAATGATTGTTTCAATATGCTAAAAATATCACTGCTAGATTGTTCATTATATATTTGTTCAGAATTAAGTAGTAGTCATATTTAATTTAATGGAAAGGCTTTGATATATGACCAAAAAAAACAAATATTCATTGTCATAAAAATGTTCTAATAAGCCAATTAATGAGATTAATGCCTGATAATTAAAAGTGTAAAACATCTTACTTTAAAAAAATAATTGAATTACATGTGATTAGGAATCAATATCTAATATAAAATCAAATTTTAAAAAATTTCTTACATAAAATGCAATTAAGAGAAAAATAATTAATTTAAACGACACCTTATATTTTATACATACTATAAAATAAACACCCAAATGATTATTCAATATATTCCAAATTTCATGTTCAAGACTCTATTATTTATTATATATTTATTCATAACTAAATGTTGGAGATATTGTAAATATCTAATGATAAAAGGAGGTTACAAACTTCTAAATATCTCATTAGATTAAGAGGTTATTAATATCTAAATATCTCGTTAGGAAATTGTGAATATCGTATTTTATCTACAATGGTTATCTTTTATTTTTTTGTTAGCTATATTATCTTTAAGTAGTTCATTTTTATCCTATAAAAAGGGTGATTAGAAATTGTATTATTTAATTCAATCAATACACAATTCATTTTACTTTCAATTTGGTATCACAACTCTAGATTTTGGGAGATTTGTTTTCGCTGCTTGTGACTCGCTACCTTTTGACGAGACTCACACATCGATATGAGACTAGTCAAAGTTTTCTCTGTCATATCTAACCATTACAGAAGATAAAGTCATTATCTTGAGACCTAATGAACTTTCAAATTTTGTGGGTCCCTCTCAACTTGACAATCACAATTATCTACAATAGGCACAATACATTCATATTATACTCAAAGGGTGCAAGAAGTTGAGTCATATTGAAGGAAGTGACCCACCTAGACATGATCCAAAGTTTGAAGGGTGGGATGATGAGGATTCTCTCATTATGATATGGTTATGGAATTCTATGACTTCAAAAATAAGTCAAAATTATATGTTCTATTCATTCGTTTGTGAGATATGGGAGAATCTCATTGAGACATATTCAATGAAAAATGACTCTATTTCTTGCTATGATATTAAAAGCAAGATCTTCAACTCTAGACAAGAAACCCCCTTAATAACAGAGTACTATGATACTTTGAATAAGTTATGAATCGAGTTGGACCAGTACCAAGGATTGAAGATGTGCAAAGCTGATTCTATTGCATACACTAGGCTCGTTGAAAGGGGGAAAATCTTTAAGTTCTTCCATGGCTTGAACTCTAAATACGATCCTATTTGGGTTCAAATTCTAGGCAAGAAGAAGTTTTCCTCTCTGTTTGAGATATTTTTTATTGTGCGGAGTGAAGATACCTGACGATCAATCATGCTTGATAAAGGAAGCTCCAACACAGGATCTGTCATGATAACAGGAAAAGGTTTCCCAAAAAGATCAACCTCCAAAGGAAAACCCTTCACAAAGAGTAGTCGTGGAGAATACTGCATGTATAGCAAATGGTTAGGACATACCAAGCATACCTACTACGAGCTTTATGAAAAGGAGAAAGTTCTTAAACGAATGAGTGGATATAAAGGCTCAACTCAGATGTAGGTGAATTAAACAATCTCCGATAAGGAGAATGTAGTTGAACATCCTTCTACCTTACAACTTGACCAAGATATTTAAGTTTTTAGTAAGGAGGAGATGGATAGCCTTTGAGTCCTCCTAAACTCAAGAAATAAGCCTCTTGACACGTTTGACTTGACCATGAAAGGTAAGAGTTCCTTCAATATTTTTTGTTTAATTCCAAAAAGCATCTAGATCCTTGATTTTGAGGTAATAGATCATATGACCCTGTTTCCTTCATATTTTACATCATACCTGAAAATATCCAAAAAGCAACTCATTACTATTGTTAATGGAGATCATGTTCCTATTGTTGGATATGGCAATGTCCAACTTCAGTCCTCTTTATCCCTACACAATATTTTTCATGTTCCGAAATTTGCTAACAACCTTATCTCTATACATAGGCTTATAGAAGATTGAAATTGTTCAGTAACATTTTTTCGTTCTCATTGTGTTATTTGGGAATTTACAATGGGGAAGACGATTGGAGTTGCTAAAGAGCAGGATTGGTTATGCTACTTATAACATACAGAGATAGGTAACAACATAAATGATGAAGATTTGTCTTCCAGAGAACGAGCAACCTCAGAAACTTGGGCAACTTCTCAAATTTAGCTTTACCATAAACGTCTTGGACATCTACTGTTTAGGTTACTTAAGACAATGTTTCCACATTTATTTACAAAAGAGTTTGTCAAGTCCTTTAAGTGTGATGTTTGTCAATTTTCAAAGCACCATCATGTAACATTTTCTCCTAGTAATAATAAAAGTCTTAAACCTTTTGACCTTATTCATTCTAATGTGTGGGGCCAGCTAATAACTCTATATCAGGACTAAGTGGTTTATATCATTTATTGATGGTTGTACCCGTGTGACATGGATATTTCTAATGAAACATAAATCTGAGGTTTGTCAAGTATTTGTCGATTTTTCCGTCTTGTCAAAAACCAATTCAATAAATCTATTAAAAGACTATGGTAAGACAATGATACTGAATTTGTAAATCTTGAGTTTTCCAAGTTTCTTATCCCATCAACAGGTTACCCACTCATGTTTTAAAAAGTATTAGTCCAATTAAACATGTTATCCTTCTTTCCTTGTTCTCCCCTAATGTTAAGCTTACCAAGTCGTGTCTTTAGGTGTATTGCCTTTATCCACTCTCGTAATCTACATAGTGGGAAGTTAGACCCTAGAAATGTCAAATGTGTTTTCATTTGGTTATCCCTTAAATAAAAAAGGGGTTTAAGTGTTATCATCCTCTGAGTCATCAGCTCTTTGTCTCAATGGATGTTACTTTTTCATGAAACATAATCATTCTTTGTTAGTCCTCCACTTTAGGGGGGAGTTATCTAGAAGTTGAGTTGTTATCTAGTCATTTCCTTCTCCTACTCAGGATGTCATTGAGTCATTACCTTTTCCTACTCAGGATGTTCAAGTTCAAATTCAAGAAGTCACAAAACCACTTTGGTCCCAGAGCAAATCCAATTGTTTGAGTCGAAGGTAAGTATTCTTGAGAACCCCATTGAGATGACATGCCTATTGTTTTGAGGAAAGGGAAACGATCATGTATCAAATATCCTATTTCTCAATTTATGTGTATTGACTATCTATTTATACAACATCAAAGTTTTATTGTTGTCATTGATGCAATCAAAACACCTACATCAATACAGGAAGCTTTGAAAGATGAAAATTGGGTTCAAGCAATGAAAAAAGAGATGAAGGTATTAAAGAAAAACTCAATTTGGGAGATTGTTGATAGACCCAAAAACAAAAGAGTTGTAGATTGTAGATGGATATACACTATGAAGTGTAAATCTGATGGTACCCTTGAGCGATACAAAGTAAGATTGGTTGCTAAAGGGTATACACAAACTTATGGAATAGATTATGAAGAAACATTTGCCCTTGTAGTAAAGATGAACATGGTAAGAGTTATTCTTTCCTTAGCCGCTCACATTGGCTAGAACTTGCAATAGTTTGATGTTAAAAATGTCTTCTTTCATGGAGACCTAGAAGAAGAAGTCTACTTGGAAATTCTCTAAGGATTTTATTCTCATAATGAAAAGAACAAGGTATGTAGACTCAAAAATACATTGTATGGACTTAAACAGTTTCCCCGAGCATGGTTTGGAAGATTTGCTCAAGTCATGATATCCCTAGGATACAAGCAAAGTCAAGGTAATCATACTCTCTTTATAAAACATTCTCCTGATGCTAAACTCACTCTTCTCCTAGTCTATGTAGACGATATGATTATTATAGGTGATTATGAGATTGAAAATTTAACTTTGAAAGAAAAGATAGCAATACAACTTGAAATGAAGGAGTTAGAAAAGCTAAAATGCTTTCTCAGGATAGAAGTTGCATATTCCAAACAAGATATATTTATCTCTCAAAGAAAGTATGTAATCAATCTCCTTAAAGAAACAAGAAAATTGGGATGTAAGACCTCAGGGGTACCTATTGAGCATAACCATAGGATTGGGTGTGAAGAAAGTCTAACCATAAAGAAGTCTCAATATCAGAGATTGGTGGGAAAATTGATCTACTTATCCCACACTAGGCTAGATATTGTCTATGTTGTTAGTGTGGTCAGCTAATGTATGCATGATCCCAAGGAAAGACACCTTCAAGCAATTGAAAGGATCCTCCAATATTTGAAGGCAAGTCCAAGAAAAGGACTATTGTTTATAAAAGAAGGTACATTGTCCATGGAAATATATATAGATGCAGACTATATAAGATCAGTTGTGGATAGAAGATCTTTCGGATATTGTATATTTTTAGGAGGAAATCTAGTAACTTGGAGTAGTAAGAAGCAAAATGTGGTAGTTTGATCTAGTGTAGAAGCAGAATTTTGAGCCATGACACATGGTATATGTGAAGGATCGTGAATGAAGATTATTCTTAATGACTTGAAAGTAAAACATGAGGGACCTATAAAGTTGTTATGTGACAACAACTCAGCTATGAGTATTGTCCATAATCTAGTCCAACACGACAGGACAAAACACATAAAGATTGACAGACACTTCATTAAAAAGAAGTTGAATGGTGGACTTGTAGTAACAACACATGTGCCTTTAGGGCTCCAAGTAACAAATGTTTTCACCAAAGGACTCCCTGTAGCTAGATTTCAAGAACGCAATGACAAGTTAGGAATGACTGATATTCATTTACCAACTTGAGGGAGAGTATTGGAGATATTGTAAATATCTGATAAGAGAATATTACAAACATCTAAAGATCTCATTAAATTAAGAAGTTACAAATATCTAAATACCTCATCCATTAGGAGATCGTGAATATCGCATTTTATCTACAATGATTATCTTTTTTTTTTTTTTTTAGTTATATTATCTTTAAGTAATTCACTTTTACCCTATAAAAAAGATATTAAAAATTGTATTATTTAATTTAATCAATACATAATTTCTTTTACTTTCAATTTTAAGTATTAGTTCATTTTACTAAGTATTAGTAAAATAAATTATTTCGATAATTGAGATAAATATTTGATAATTAAAGATAAAAAACTATTTTAAAAATTGAAAAAGAATTGAATCACATGCACGATTCGATATTAATATCTCGTATAAAAGAAGTGTGTGATTCTTACTTGGAATCTTCTAAAACTTTATCAACATAAATTGCACAAGCAATATTGATGCAAACAATATACAGCAGAGATAAATGATATTAAAAAACAAGAGACGGGCAATAGCGACGCCGAAGTGTAAACATTATCTGTTCTTGTTTGGTTTGAGTAAATTATGCTATTATGAGACATGTGATTATTGCATTCTTCTTTTCTCTTAGGTTATAGATGTATAATTTAATTGATTCAACTTAGTACCATAAAGTGAATTATATTCTTCAGTGTTAAAATATAGAAAAAGTTATACACTCATCTATCCCTCACTACAAGAATTTTTTGATTTTGTTACTAATTTTAGCTATCATTTAAATTAGTAGCTAAATCCTAGGTAATTAAGTATTAATTAACTAGAATATTATTTTTTCTAGCTAAATTGAAGATATATTTATTTATACTTCTTATTACTACAAATTAGCTAGGAAATAACTACAAATTTTAAAAAATTTACTACAAATTAACTAAGATTATTTTCTTAGCTAATTTGCTACTTATTTCATGCTACCATTCAATATTATAGTAATTTTGTAGCTAATTATTTTTACTAGAAATTGGCTGCAAAATAACTATTTAAAATTAGCCACATAATTATTTTGTAGTAAATTTTAAATTTTCTAGTAGTGTCTAGAGTAATATACAAGTATCACATTATCTATCTATCCACTTTTAAATTAAAATATATAAGTTAATCTTTAAAAGTTAACACGGTTAAATATTTTATTTAAATGTTTTAAAAATATGATTTTACTTAAAATATATACAAAAATAATTTTAATTTATTAATTTAACCTTCACTCAATCAATAATTTAAAAAAATATTTAGTTAAATTTATATAAATAAAAATTAAATAATAACTAAGAATAAAAATTATGATATAATTTATTTATATATATATATATATATATATATATATATATATATATATATATATCAATTTTATACACTATATTAATATACATTGAATATTCTATTTTCATATATATTTTATAAATAATTTTATTAAAAAAATATGTATTAAATGGTGTAATAATTATGTTTTATATAATAATAATTTTTTATATATATACCACAAGATATTTTTTATTTTACTATTAATTTTAGCTACCATTTAAATTAGTAGGTAAATCCTAGCTAATTAACTATTAATTAACTAGAATATTATTTTTCCTATCTAAATTTAAGTTATATTCATTTATACTTCTTATTACTACAAATTAGCTAGAAAATAACTACAAATTTTAAAAATTTACTACAAATTAACTAAGATTATTTTCTTAGTTAATTTGCTACTTATTTCATGCTACCACCAATGTTACAGTAATTTTGTAGCTAATTATTTTTACTAGAAATTAGCTACAAAATAATTATTGATTTTAAAATTAGCTACCAAATTAATTTGTAGCAAATTTTAAATTTTTTAGTAATGATATATATATATATAATTTTTAAAAGGCTATATGTTTATTATACATTTAATCATTTTAATTTGTCAAGTTATCCTTCACTCAATCAATAATGATTTATTAAATATATACTTAAATTATAAATAAATAAAAATACTAAAATAAAAATTCAGAATAAAAATCATGAGATAACTTATTAATATAAATGTACAATAAATTTATATATATTATATTAATATATTTAAAATTTAATTTTCAAATATTTTTTATAAATAATTTTTAACAATAATAATTAATAAGTTTTATATTTATATATAAATATATTATATATAATAAATATTATATATATATATATGTTAATTTTAATGAATATAAAATTAATACTATATAAGAAAAACATTACATTAATAACATTAATTAAATACTAACTTATTTTTTAATTTCACTAATTGAAAATATGTTATAGAAAAATAATTATTAAAATAACTTATTTATTTTATCATAATTGATAATAATTTATTTTAAATAAAAATTAAATATAAAAATTACAATATAAATTTTTATTATATGTATATCTATATATATATATGTATGTCTATATATATATATATATATATATATATATATATATATATATATATATATATATATATATATACATATTATAGTAATATGCATTTGAATATATAAACATATATGTATATATATAATTATAGTTATTACACTAATAAAAATAAAATTATAAATGTATGTTACTAATATTATGTATATATAAATATTTTTTTATTTATATGTGCATCTATTAAGGATATATATGTTCATAATTGATGTTTGCATCTATCAGGGATATATAAAAGTAAGTATTCATTTTAAATTTTATCGTTTAATATACATAATGTATATATATTATCATTCAATTTATTCAACAAATATATTATAATATATATATATATGATAATATTTTTGAAATTAATTATTTATTATATTTAAGTAATACAATAAATAATACCATATAAGAAAAATACTAACTTATTTATATAGTTATATAAATATTACATTAATAATATTAATTAGATACTACATAAGTACTAACTTTATTTTTAATTTCATTAGTTTAAAATATGTTTTAAAATATAATGATTATATATTTTAAAATATATAATTAAATTTTACATAATTCATAAAAAATTATTTAAAATAATAATTAAAGATATAATTTATGATATAAATTGTTACATATATTTATTATTTTTTATAGTAATCTATAATTTTTGGTTTTCAACAAGGATATCTCCGAAACAATAATTGAAAACTAATTCCTTTCAAGACTTAAAGATCACTAAAATAGATTTTGTTACTCCTAACTAAGTTTCTCTAAACACATAGCTAAAAATTTAACATCTGATAAAAATATGTTTAAGAAACTCAATTATTTTTTTTATAGTAATATATGATTGAATATATATAATTGTATATGTACATTTTTTATCAATTTATTTAAAAATATATATATAATTGAATATATAATTCTTTATATATAAAATTTAGAAAAACTATTTTGAACGAAATTTTTTTTAGGAATAATTATTTAATAAGAATTTAGGAGTTTTTCATCAATGATAACTTTTTAGAAAATTATCTTTATTTTTGTATTAAAATTTTATTAATAATTAGAAAGTAACATTATATTGCAAAATAAATTATTTATCATAAATTTAAAATATATTTATATGCTTAAAAATATTTATTATTTAAGAATTTATATATTTAAAAGTATTTATTTACTATAAATTTTAATTATATAAAATAAATATTTATTTTATAGAATACATAGGTTAAAATACTAACTTATTTTTATTTTAAAATAAAATTTATGAAATAACCGTTTGAAATAATAATAAAAAATTTTAATGTTTTTATTACCTATTTAGCAAAACTTAATTTCCATCCTTTTTTATCATTAAAAAATATACAATCTTCTCTCTTTTCATTTATTGCATAAATATTTATTAGTCAAGTCAACTAATGTCTTTGATAATTGATAATGTACATAGGCCCCGTTGCCTAAAAAGCCTGTAATGCACCATGGTCAATTCAAAAGTTGACAAAACAGACAAATGAGCTGACTGGGGAAAAAATTTAATAAATGCTTTCATGACTATTACAAAGAGTAAATAGCCTCATTTAATATATAAATAGCAATAAATTCAAAATTAAATAAAAAGTATTCACATGCCTGAATTTAAGTCGGTCATGATTATTAAAGACAACAATTTATTTTATCAAAATAACGCAACTATTTTTTTAAGATTCATGAGATTATTAATTAATTAAAAAAAATTCTTATTAACTAATGTACCTGTTCAGTTATTAAGAAAGTAGACTAAAGATTTGACCGGGAAACAAGAAAAATGGGGACAAGACTATTAGAGAGAAACAAAGAAGAAATATTTACATACATAAACTCTAATAAATAAAAAAACAGACAAGTAAAATGCTCGAGGACTATAATAGAAAATGGATAAAAAAAAGAATAAAGCAGAAATAAGAAAACAAGTTAAGTGCTGGTAGGCAATTAATTATAAGGAAATAGATAAAAAATAATAATATTTTAAATTTATAAAAGAAAAGCAAAAATAAAAAAAAAAACATTGAATGTTTTGCTTGTTTTCCTAATTGCCCGTATACTTTTGAAAAGAAAAGACGGAAAAGTAGCGAAGAGTGTGCATAAAATGAGTGAAAGGTGACAACGACGGAGGGAGGAAGAGTATATGGCCACGTCGATAGCCATTCTAACATTTTCTCATTTTTGTCAATAGCACTCCTTCACACCTTATAGCCAGAACCATTTCTGAAATTAAAGAACCAGCGTAGGAAACTGAATTTCTATAGCAGTATCACTCTCACTGGTCATGATACACTCAGGGAGAGAATATGAGAGAGTGTGGGTGACTAAATAAAAAACATCTTCCAACTCTTGTTACAGAGAACCCACCAATTCTCAATTTTACTGGTATCATCTTCTTGATCTCTCTGCCTTTTATTTATTTGTAATGTTTTCTGATATAAAGGATGGTGTACTTTTCCTTTAATTATTGATTTTATTGACTTTTTAATTTTTTATTTTTATTTTTTTGTGTGTGGGTGTGAATGTGTTGTTTCAACCCACACTCATTCACAGTTTTTTTTTTTTTGGATAAATTTTACTTATGCATAGTTTATTTTCGTTGATTTTAACATTCATCATATCTTAAAGATCTGAATTATTTTTTTTTTCTATGAATCGATAGAATTTGGGAACTTAGGGTTTTCTTCTGTCAAAAATAATTTTTTAAGCAAAATAAATTTTATTGCATAGTACAGGGTACTCTAATTCCTATACATAAAAAAATTGTCAAAAATAAAATTCCTATTCATAAAAAAAATTGTATGTCAAAAATAAAATTAAGAGTAAACTACTCTTAATTTGTTTAAAGGTATATTTTTATTTGACTTATCTATTTTTATTTGTATAAGAAAAAGGTTTTACTTATCTATTTTTTTAACTTTACAGTCATGATCCAATAATTGATTTTGTTTTTAGATTGAAAAATAAAATTAATGATTTAGATTGAAGTTTTTTTTCTTTTTTCTCTTTGGCGACAGAGAATCTTCATTCGAGAGTGTTTGATTTCTGGATGAAAATTTTCTGCCGCCAGAAAAAAAAAATTGCATCTCAATCCTTAATTTTATTTTTCAATCTTTACAAAATTAATAAAATGCACGAAGAAAAGAATTCAGTCAGGATCATGACTGCAACGTTAAAATTTGTGAAATCTGACTATTGGCGATTCAAGTTCTCAATTTGCTAGGTTAAGTTTTATTTTGAAGGGCAAATAAAAAGTTATTATTTGTAAGTGTACATGTATTAACTATAATGATATATAGACACTTATCTATATATATCAAGGCTTTTTTCTGTCTTTCTCTTTGACCAAAATTTTAGGCAGTCTGTTATATGATTACAGGGTCTTATATTCAAAATCTAATGCTTCTAATTTTTTTATTTTACTATTAACTTTTTAATGTATAAAAAATTAATGGTAGAGTTTTGTTTTGTTTCTCTCTGACGGTAGAGAATCCATTTTTGTTGCCTCCGAGGGTCACATAACATTAGTATGATTTTTCTTATAGAAGATGAAGTTATTATATCATACATATTTTCTCTTTTATTATTTTCATCCCAACTTTTATTTTATTTTTATCTTCATTTTTTACCACGTCATTTATCATATCTACCAGTTTTCTTCTCTTTCTTTGTATTTTTTTTTTCTCTTTATCCCTCTCTTTCTTCACTCATACACCTCATTTTTGGAGTGCATCTGAACATTTTTCATAAAAGATAACAGGAAGTCATTATGTAAGACCACTATAGACACCTGTTAAATCATTTTTCGAAATCTCTACTTTTTACATCGCATCACTCAATTCATCAATAATTTATTTCTCCATTCTTCCTATTTTTCTCCGGATGTAAACATCTCTTGAGTACCCAAGTATATTTTTTCTTAACTTAAACATTAATTCACGTAAACCTATCTTTGTCATATCTAATGCATGTTTCACGCAACCATGTGCAGAGTCACTAGCAAATTCAACACCATGAACCAGAGAACTCAATCCCTCGTAACCAAAAACATATTCCTGTCTATTTGTTTATTTTAATTTTCATAAACTGGTTGTTTTCTAGTATGTTTTAGCTTAGGGCATTCATTAGAAACACACATGAAAACATGGGGGTTTGAATTTGTGTCATCCAGGTTATGTCGGACATGTTTAAGTAACTCTTTCACTCATTTTAGCTCAAAGTCAAAGGGTTATTATTAACTTGAGAACTTATCCTTAAAATCGTGTCTGTTTTTTGAAAAATACAAGGGCTTGTTTAATACTCTTATAACTTTTTAGTTTTAAAAAATATTTTATAGAATAATACCATACTATTGACCAATCAATTTTTCATCCAAAATCTATTAAATTTTGAAAATTACTTTTAAAATAAGTGTTTTAAAAGAGTAAAAATTAGAAAGTTGAGAGATGCTTTCTTAGCTTCCATTTTCAACATTTTTCTTAATTTTACATTTTACTGTGTTTTGCACTATTTCGAGCAATAATTTTTAGACAATTCATTCTTCAAAAACTTAATTAACACTTATCATTTATTTCCATCTCTCTTCTTACATCATATCATTTGTAATACGTATATGGTTATACTTTTCTCTCTTTATATTATATCATATATATCACCTATGATACTTTAAATGGCTATTTTTTTTTTCTCTTTTATCTCTCTCACCGGGTGTCATAGGTTTTCGAGTGTTCAAAAGTAATTTTTGTTTATCAGCTATATGAGAAACTTTGTTTAGTTGCATTGTCAAAATTAAAAATAGAAATCAAGCACACCCTGCTAGAAATTATTTCACTTTGTCACTCCTGTTGATTGGTCTCGGTCAGGTTCTTTTCTTATCATAGTTCTGTCGTCGATAGATTTTTGCATGCACAAAACATAAGGATTAGTGTATTCCGCGTAAGGGTGTTTGAGCTCTAAAATTGGACAATAATATAGTTTTTGGGTCAGTTCTTGCAAATTTGTGAGGATAAGTGAATTCAGGGTCTAGAAACTCAAGGCTCGCTGTATGTTTAGTGCGGGTACATGGGTATAGGACGAACCTATGGGTTACGAGGGATATATTCTGTATACTTATTTGGTTATGAGGGATATATGCTGTATAAAATTTGATACTATAAGTTTATAATGATTTAATATTTACTTCCATTTGCAGCAATTAGAAACTAAAATTATCCATATATACAGGAATTAAAAAATATTCTATCCTTACATATATATATATATATATTATGATCAATATATGATGCATTTAACATGCATGCCATTCCATTTTTTCAATAGACACACAGCTGCTTTACATTGCCACTTATGGCGGAACTGTGCAAATAATGCTAGTACTTCTAAATTATATTTTCTTTGGGCTCAAATGCAGAGTTAGTGACTCAGTAAAGTACATTACTAGATCCTCATTATTGTTTTACGTTCAAATCTTCAGCCTTGAGAAGTAAATTTGGCAACAATGAATCCTCAAGGTGAGATCATTGATTCCTCTCTCAATCATTTATTTGTTTGCACCGTTTAACAATCTTATGTCCTTTTTGTTAAAGGTGGCCAAGCTGAAGATAATACAAACATGGAAAACAACGAAAACGAAGTGAGCCCTCAACAATCACATGAATCAATATTGCAGAGTCTCTTTCCTTTATTTCCCCTCGCTGCTGAAAGTGAGCAAATGTTTCCTCAGCCACAGATGAATCTCCCTGAACAAGGTCCCAGTACTGGTGATAAATCCTCCAACAATGCTGCTTCAAGTTCCCTACCAAATAGGCCTTCAAACGATGTTGATTTGTCACTAATCTTAGGCCATGAGGGTGCATTAAAATCTGCTGCCATTGCCAACAATGTTGCACCAGGAGGAATGAATGGAGGCACCTCAACCAACATTACGCTCTTACCATCCAAGAGAACATCTGGAGAATTTGAGTATGGCGGAAGTTCAAACATGGATGAACAAGTTTCACTGCCCAAACGACGTGTCACTGAGTCACATGTGATTGCCAATAACAATGTGAACCCATCACCATCACCGGATCTCATGCAAGGACATGATGTTAACCCACAGAATGGAGCAGCTCCTACTCTACCACAACATCATCATCATCATGTGCAATGTCCACTGCACGGCCAAGCTTCCTTGCAACATAACCTACCGCCTCTTCTTCCCAATAGTCAAAGATCATCAATGAATGCTCCTCTTTCACGAGGAATATTTTACCACCCTCTCAGTGGCCAAAATGGTCCTTCTTCATCTTCAAGTCCTTCACAAGGATCAAGAGAAATATTGAACCAATCTGCTGCACCAACTAGTTCTGGAACTCGGAACTATCATAATCAAGTCACAGTACCTTCACTTCGACCTCATGTTAGGCCTCCATCTCAGGTATGCTCAATGCTTACCTTCTTATAATTATAATTATCTTATACAAATATCTGTTTTTTCTTCTAAGCCTAGTTTTTAGTCTCAGTTTACACCCTGCCCTGGCGTGCATGCGTTATTAGGGTAACTATATATCGATAGGCACATATCATAAACATGATTTGAGATCATTTTTACACGTTTAGAAAGCAATAAGATTAAATCTCAATCTTACTATATAGCATTATGGTTTAGTACGCTGTCATTTATATTATTGGAATTTTGAAAGTACTTAAAATCTATTGTGGACTATGATAACATAGTTTATGATTAAACGTAAGGTAACATATATTTTAAACAAAAAGATAAATGAATGATATGTCTAATTCCCTACTCTTATAAGTGATATAGATGTGTGATTCTAGCTTGTTCCATTCTCTATATCTCTGAGATGCATAACTCCACTACCTTTCCATGCAATGGTCTGTAGCATTAGTGCTTCATCGATCCTAACCAAAACAACGCATTCCTTTCTTAGTTCGAGTGTGCCATTTTCACCAGACATAAGAGTCTTATATTTCTATCCTTCTTTTATACCTTCAGTGACAACAGAAGGCCACGAGTTTTCTTTATTCAGTCCAGAAAATTTCTTGTATAATTAAAGTGCATCAAACTTGTATACATTAAAGTAGAATAAATCTTTACGTATTATTACACATGTTGAACATATTTTTAAAGGCAAGTTTTCATCGCTCTTTCTCTCTCGTCGATGATGTATAATTTTTTTTTTGAAAAGGCAAAACAATATATTGATGAGAAAAAGGGTCGTGATGAAGCACAAGTTGTGCCCACTCAAAGACCCATATAATGGTTGATGTAGAAATGTTTGTTTTCCGTCTTAATTTATTTGATAACTATTTTAACTTTTATCTCGACAATTGTTTTCATATTTATTTGTTGTTTTTTTTTACAGGATCAATCTATCCTAGATCGCCTGCGCAATGGCCGCCCTCTATTGTTCGAGGTAGATTTTCATGCAAATGTATATGCATGCTCTTACATTCAAATTCTATATATGATGGCACAATTTTAACTCTAAACACATCTTGTATTTAGATTATTTTGTAATGATTTTGCGTCAATAATTACTAAGTGAGAGATATGAGGATAGAATATAGTTAATTAATTAACGTAAAGTCTTAGTATTGGTTTAGTTCTAGACCAGAGAATGTCTTTGTCTTTCTCATAGCTGGGGTGTTTAAATCCTCGACTTTTTTTACCCACAATAGTTCGCCTTTGTCTTGTATTCAAATAGGTGAGCATGATGTGTATTATCCTTATGAGGTAATTAATTTTCACTTTTTTCACTGTTCATAATAATATTTAGTTTACTTTTAATTTTTCATCACTTTTAATCATGTTAGTTAACAAACATGTCTTATGGTTATATCTTACAGGAAATGATGGTCCTTGACTATTCACTTGTGTTACGAGCGTTTGAGGTATGATATCGGATAATTATATTCATACATTCATTTTATTTTTTATCTTTTTTATTTTCATTGCATGACTTATCACATATATATTACTTTCTCTTTTTATTTGTTTTTTTCTCCTATCTCTCTTCCTACCACTCAAATACATCCTAAAATGAAGTAAATTTTTATATTTTTCCTTTCAAATCATGAATGGAATGCTTTCACAATACTAATTTTTTTCACTGGTCTTTCTTTGCAATTACTTTACATTCTTATCTTTCTTTTTCGTCATAAATTCCATCATGTCTTTTTTTTTTGTTATATACTCATTATTTTCTTGTTTATTTATCACATTTATCACTTTTTCTCATTTTGTTTTATATTTTTTTTTGCCTAAAATAAGGTAGATCGATATTTAGTATTTTTGCTATAATTTAACCCATTTACGAGGGTAATGAGGTATAAACCCTAAAAGATGTGAAATGTAACTTACTTTTACTAGATTACACGAAATTTTATAAATGTCAAAGGGTACTTTTACCCAAATATGAACTAATACAAGACAGAAATTACAAAGTTCGCACTCCCTACATTTTCTTATAGTAACATCCTAACTTGTCATGTGTCTTTTCAAAATCTATTTTAAAATTACAATTGCCACAGTTGCGCTTGACACACATTACCTTGTCCATCCTCTCTATCTTTCACTAATTAAAACTCGTCCTTTTCATCACATGTAGTATAAGAAATCCCAAAAAAATAATGTCCTGTGTCTTTTCAAAATCTATTTTAAAAAATTAGCATTCTTTTTTACCTATTCCTGCTTCATCATCAATTACCTCTTTTACTACAACCTATCCATAATTTGCCTCTTTTTAATAAATGCAGTTTAATTCTCCAGAATTACTTTCTACATTACATTCTCACTTGCTAAAGCCTTTGCTAAAATGTTATGGATGCGGCCTATCAATGAAATTGGTCTATATTCTTCAATCCTGCATGAATTCTCCTTCTTTGTCACCATACAAACAATGGAGGAATTCACTCGTCAGACTATTTTTCCATTTTCATATTACTCCTAGATTACATTACATACCTTTTTTTTTTATAAAATCTTCCAAAACTTTTTATAAACTTCGAAATTGAATGAGGCATAGTCTTTTGGAACTTTCACAACTCAAAATTGACTCCTCAATATTTTTTTTTCCTCAAATCTAGCAATCAGATTTTCCTTATCTCTGAAATATAACTGAATTTTATTCCTTCCAGAATTGGTCTTTACCATTTATTTTCTGACAACAAATTTTGAAAAGTTCCTTTATTCCTTATTTAGTTTCATTTACCTCCACCTTCCACTCTCCTTATAATTTCATCCTGCATGTGTATACAGTTATGATTTTTTCCCTTCTAAACAAGTACAACGAAAAAAAAATCTAGAGTTTAATTCTCTATCTTTTAGCCACTTCATTCTTGATTTTTTGATAAATTAAGCTATTTCTCATTCATATTGCAATGAAATCATGGAATTCCTCCATGTCCATTTTCTCACATTAATATCTCACTTGAATTAATTTATCCCACAACATATATCTCTACATGAAGTATAAATATTTACAATATGAAAAACATCCTCATTATTATTCATATTCCAAATACACCTATATATCTCCTACCTTTAGATGTATGTAAATTTTCAAACATCATTTCTTACATGTACATAATAAACCTCTAGGTGCACCTTCACAAGGTTTAAAGACCCAATCACCTCCTTCACAACCTCCAATTAGTCTCCTATACAACTTATGTTTAGCATTTTTACTATTCTAGTTTGAAGGAAGCAATGCATTTGCACTTATTTTCCTAGTGAAGAGTTAACTTCCACTCTAGTTTAGAATAAACTATCTGGCTTGATTATTGCTCTAAAATTATGATTTGTAGAATGCGGGGTTCCCGATATTTGATAATGTGCAACCACACACGGGACTGAGTGTCGAAACAATCATGCAACACATTAAGCGAGAAAATTTTGTGTTAACTAATAATGAGAATCCAGAAGATGGAGAAAACTGCCCTATTTGTCTGGTGAGTTCCGTTACATGTTTATTCATTTAAGGGTAACTGTAATGGTATTTTGAGGGTTAACGCAACACATGAAACTTTTAATTATATCTGTGAAAATAAATATTCCTTTATCTTATTTCTACTATTGTGTTCAACAATTAGGCTAGTTTTCGAATCTAAATAGAATTTTTATCTGTTTATTAATTGATGTCATTGTTTTGCTATACTCTCTTTTATGGGAAGTGTGTGCATCTTCACATCTTAGTGTTATATTAACTTTTCTTATATAAAAAAAAAATTCCATCCGTAGGAGGAATATGAAGATGGAGATGAAATTGGGAAGCTGGATTTATGTGTCCACAAGTTTCATGTTCAATGCATCAAACAATGGCTTATGAACAAGAACTTTTGCCCGATCTGCAAACGAATTGCATTGACAATGAAAAATGTCGAAAATGAAGCAGGAGCTGAAGTTAATAGTGAAAATGGCAATGCTTAGTTCCTGCTTATAACTTAGAAGACCAAGATTCCAACTTTCATCTGTTCTCCATGGAACAAACTTGTTTGTGTATGTAGTAAGCGTATAGTTAATGCTTTGATGGATAATGACCTTATAATTCCTACAAGACTTTTAATGTTACTGGGACTCAGGATGTCATCAGAGGAAGTCATTCGAAGTTCCAGACAAACCTATTTTGTTGTTGCTCTTACATAGGATGCTTTGATGTTAATTTGAACTAATTAATTTGCTTTGCTTTATAACTATCGATCGACTAGTTTTTTTTCAAATGGGAGCGTATAATCATTTTATAATATCATAAGAGTCATAGAAACTTGTTTTGGTTGATTTCTACAATAACTTTGAACTTATCTTTTGAATTAGATCATTCTCTACAAAGCCTTTTTTCTCAAAAGTTTAACTCTACTTTTTGTGTGTGATGTTTTAGAGGTGGCGATAGATTCTAAACAGTTGAAAATAATGTGATAATGCGATAAAAATTGTAACTTCAGTAGAATTCTGTAGAAAAAATAGTAGAAGAAAAAGAGTATTTGAAATAAAGGGCTTGTTTGATTATTTTTCACTTTTTTCTTTTAAAAAATGTTTTCTAAAGAAATTCTATAGTACTCACATTCTAGAAGTATTTAAGTTTTTAACATTATTTTCAAATTCTATTAAGTTTTTTTTTAGGTATTTTAAAAACCAAAAAACAGAAATATTTATATTTTCCCATGCTCTTCTTCATGTGTTTTGTTCAGATGTCCAGGGAACAAAATTTTTAGAAAACAAAATTGTGTTCATGGGACTAACACTTTCTAATGAGCTAAGAGAACAAATAAAAATTACCTAATCCTCATGGGACAAATATGGTTATATCTATATCTTACGGCAACGGGTCCTTTACCGTTCACGCTTGTTATGCACGTTCAAGGTATGAAATTGGATAATTAACTTTTTTTTATCTTCTTTATTTCTTTATTTATTTATTATTGTATCACTTGTCACATTAATTTTTTAGTTTCTTACTCTAACTGCTTTTTTTCTTCCTATCTCTTTTCCTACCACTCAAATCCTTCAAAAAATACGGTAAACTTTTATATTTTTCCTGAGAAATCATGAATAGAATGGTGTGCACAATACTTTTTTTCATTTTCTTTCTCTGTGTCGAATGATTTGTTCGACTTATTCAGCCACACTATACATTATTATTTTTCTTTTCTTTTTTATCATAAATCCCATTATAACTTTTTGGTTATTATAAGGATACAATCGTTTTTTAGCTTCTTCTTTCTCTTTCATCATTGATGATATTTATTACTTTTTTTCCTTTGTATATATCTTCTTTTCTTTTCTTTCTTTTTTTTCATCAAAAATAAGATAGATCGACATTTATTAGTTTCATATAATTTAACCCATTTACATGAATATAAATTATTTATAAACCATAAAAGAGTGTGAAATACTCGTTATCTTTATTTTAAATAGTAAAGTAACTTTATCTGATAACACGAAATTTTATAAATGTGAAGGGATGCTTCTACCAAAATACATATGCCCTACATCACGTTAATTACAAGTTATAAACTAATACAAGACAGAAATAACAAAGTTCACACTCCCTACATTTTTCTTATAGTAACTTTCTAAACTTGTCAGTGGGTTTGAGTTCTATTCCATAAAATTGCCACAGCTTCACTTGACACACATTATTACCTGTGCACCCTCTCTATTTTTCACTAATTAAAGCTCATCCATTTCATCACATGTAGTCTAAGAAATCCCAAAAAATAGTGTCGTGTGTCTTTTCAAAATCTATTTTAAAAAATTAGCATCTTTCTTACTTTTTCCTGCTTCATCAATTACCTCTTTTTTTCTCATCTTTAATTTGCCTATTTTTAATAAATGTTTCTCCATTACTTTCCTAGTAACTAAAGCCTTTGCAAAATTCTTATAGATGCGGCCCATCAATGAAATATATTGGTCTATATTCTTCAATCTTGCTTGAATTCTCCTTCTCTTTTCCAAATAAACAAAGGAGGAATTCACTTGTTTAACTATTTTTCTATTTTCCTAAAACTCCTAGATTAAATTATATCTTTAAAATCTTTAAAAACTTTTTGACAAAATTTGAAATTGGATTAATGTAGGACCCAAAATCAGTCTAGTCCAACATCAATCAACTCCAGGATGACCCTTGCTGAACAGCAAGAAACTCAAAAGAACCCTAAAGCCAACCCAGCCCACTAAAGGAAGTACCTCCCGGCTCGATCCGGGAAGACGCATATGGAGAACCTTGAATTTGGCTCAATTGACGAAGACGTGGCCTAGTTAGCCCAAAAAGGACCGAGAGGAGCCCATAAATCCCAACTCAACGCTGACGAAGCCAGTCAGGTCATTAGAATTAGACACCTCAGCAGAGAATGCCACCTCACTGCACCAGAATTAACCCAAACTGAGTCAATTACACTTCAGATGGCACGTAGCTAGCTTAGCCAAATCGAGTCCATTACACTTCAGATGGCAAGCGTGCTACCGGCCTAAGCCGAAATCGGAGTCGATCTCGGAGTTATAGCCATAACACACCATGCTTTCCATTGGTCCGAGTCAATAGATAGATTCGCGTCTAGGTCAGCCTAGCACGCATATTCAAACACTTCACCTGGCATCGAGATGGGATGCCTAATGGATAGTCTCGGTTTCGAACTCAAACCTGCAAGGGATGAATGCCTAAGGAAAAGTTCATACCCTAGGTCTCCGACTCTGGTGGACACCAAAAGGAAAGTCCGACCACATCAAGCCAGTGTTGCACACTCGTAGCAGATCCCTGCCTAAGAGGAAGGACTCCTAAGGGAATGTCTGACTCTATGTTTCACTACATGCATCAAGAACTAAGTGAACTTTGATTCCTCCACACTAGGAGAGGCATGTAGGAGCAAGAGGCCTACTCTTGTCAAGTTATGTGTCCCTAACATTCTGGTCCTATACAAACACACCCATGCGTGTCCAATAAATTAATAATAGTAAAGGTAAATGTTACATTGCATGCATTTCGTAGAGTAACTACCAGATGGTAGGCGGATAGGATGAACCTCATGCGTAACTGGCTCCTTACCTAGACTCTGTTTCCGCCGAATTGCCTTATCCATTCCAAGACTCCGACATACCTTTAAACGTTGATGACGACTCCAGTCCGAGTTAAATTCGGCCTATCAATCCCCCTGGACTAGTCAAACCAGTACTGACTCGTCAGAAACGACTCCTTCCTAAAGGTAGATCCGACTCCCCCTCAAAACCTCAAACAAAAATCAAAATTCCTTAAAAAAAACAAATTTCCTTTCTAAATCGTTCTGACACAATTTAAGTTGCATCAATTATGCCAGACTTTTGGAACTTACACAGTTCAAAATTGCCTCCTTAATCTCCTTTTCCTCAAATCTGGCGAGCAGCACTTCATAATCCATCTCTGAAATTTAACTGAATTTCATTCTTTGCAAAATTTTCTTTTCCATTTATTTTCTGAAAATAAATTTTGTAAAGTTTCTCTAGTCCTTATTTCATTTCATTTACTTCTTCCTTCTACTATCCTTTTAATTTCATCCTGTGTGTCCTATTCTTTGTATTCTGATTTTTTTCTTCTTGTAAGCAATGTATAGTGAAAAAATCCTAGAGTTAATTTGAATCTTTTTTTTCTTTTAGCCACTTCATTCTTGACTTTTGATAAATCAAGCTATTTATCATCCTTATTACCAATGAAATCACGAAATTCCTCCACTTCCTTTTTCTCACATTACAATCTCACTCCTTTCTTTCCAAAACACACATTTATTTAAAATATATACAATTTAGTATGTCAATTTATATTTATTTTAAATAAAGTTTATGAACTACCCTTTTGAAACAATAATAAAAAAATCTTATGAATCTGCTATTTAAAGTCAAATATGAATTATTGCCCTAATCCTTATTTATCGTAAGTCCACGATCATTGATAAAATGTTTCATGCTTAACAGAAAAATGAATCTATTGTTTAATAAATATTGGAATCGAAATAATTTTGATAATGAAGAAAGTTTTTGTTTTCCTCCCTCAAAAATATACTATTTTTCATAATTAATGTTTAACAAAATTATATATTTTTGGTGTTCTAGGCACTATCATGATGCGCTGAGGTAGCAGGTAAATAATGAAAAAGAAATACTTAGGATTCAACAACACTATTAGAACCTCTACGCCTCTATATAAGTTTTGTTGGTGAGTAAATAAAAACTATCTTATATAGGAATAAAAACTGTATAAATATTTACAAGTTCTAAATTAACTATATCAACATTGTATTTTTAATAAAATTAAAATTAATATTAATAAATATATACAAATTTATATTTATTAATTGATAGCTATTATATCCTATAAGTATATTATGATTAGTATATATTCTAAATTTATTATTTGTAGCTATGTTAATTAATATTAATTTTAATATTATTAATTTCCAATAACTATATAATAATTTATATCAACCAATTTGTTAATATAAGATTTCATTAATTTTTTATGTACTGATAATATTAAAAATATTATTAATAAATATGAAATATTAAACATATACTAATTTATATTTATTATATCAAATAAATATATTTAATATTATTATCATATAGATATTAAATTGTTTATTTGATATAGTAAATAAAAATAATAAATATATACTAAGAATATTAAAACTAATGGTAATAAATATAAAATAATAACTATATAATAATTAAAGTTCATTAACTAATTATTAGTAGTATAAATTATTGTTAGGATATATGGTTAATTTACTATTATTGGCATATATTTTTAGTATATGTTTATAAATTTTAATTTTATTCATGTGCAATAAATATACTAATTGATATTTATTAATTTATTAATTTATTAATTTATTAACTTATTAATTTATTAATTTATTAATTTATTAATTTATTAATTTACTAATTTATTAATTTATTAATTTATTAATTTATTAATTTATTAATTTATTAATTTATTAATTTATTAATTTATTAATTTATTAATTTATTAATTTATTAATTTATTAATTTATTAATTTATTAATTTATTAATTTATTAATTTATTAATTTATTAATTTATTAATTTATTAATTTATTAATTTATTAATTTATTAATTTATTAATTTATTAATTTATTAATTTATTAATTTATTAATTTATTAATTTATTAATTTATTAATTTATTAATTTATTAATTTATTAATTTATTAATTTATTAATTTATTAATTTATTAATTTATTAATTTATTAATTTATTAATTTATTAATTTATTAATTTATTAATTTATTAATTTATTAATTTATTAATTTATTAATTTATTAATTTATTAATTTATTAATTTATTAATTTATTAATTTATTAATTTATTAATTTATTAATTTATTAATTTATTAATTTATTAATTTATTAATTTATTAATTTATTAATTTATTAATTTATTAATTTATTAATTTATTAATTTATTAATTTGTTAATTTTTAATTTGTTAATTTTTAATTTGTTAATTTTTAATTTGTTAATTTTTAATTTACTAGTTTATTCATTTATTAATTTTAATCTTAGTTGTATATATAAAGTGGATATTATTTATTCAGAAATCATAAATATACATATAATTTTTATCCTAGTTTAAGTTATGTATAATTTATATTTTGCTTAAATATGTATTGTATTCAATAAAATAAGTGAATTTTTATTTTAAAATCTATAGAAATTTGAATTTATTTTTATTTTTTTAAAATTTGAATTATTAATTTTTATCATTACTATTATATTATATTTTTTAGTTACTTATATGTTTGATGAAAGGTCAAGTGACTATAATAGATTAAATACAACAATAACTATCATATTAATATATATTAAAAAATTATAAATTTCTAAAATAAATGTTATTTATAGATGTTAAAATAATAATTATGGACTAAAAAATACTTATTTTAAATCTTAGAGAGATGAAAATTAAATAAAAATATTTCACAAAAATTAAAACCAAAATTTATTTATTTTATAGGAATTAAAATCAATAATTTTAAATTTTAAATAAATAAAAATTGATAAAAAAATTTATAAAAATTAAAATTCATTCATTTTATAGCACTAAAACATGTTTAAGCTTGTAATTTTTATTTATTTACCAAATAAGTTTGTTGTCCCACTGGTGTCAGGGGATAGTAAGAGAAGGGTTGAATTTCTACCTTGACCCGTTTATATATAAACTTTCTTCTTATCTTTTATAAGTTTCCCGGCACACTACATTAGCACTGTCCGAACAATATCTAATTGGTGAAATCGATCAAAATTACATAATTACAGTATCCTAAAACTACAATTAATTCTTAATGTTTTTATTACCTACTTATCCGAACATAATTTCCAACATTTTTTTATATCATTGAAAAATAAATATCCAATATTCTATCTCCTTTCCTTTGTTGCAAGAGTATTTACCAGCCAAGTCAATGAACGTCTCTCAAAATTGATAATGTACATGGGCGTTTCCTAAATACCGGCAATGTACGTTCATAACTTCAAAACTTGAGAAAAACAGTCAAAAGAGCTTACAGGAGAAAAATAAATGCGTTCACAACTATTGCAAAGACTAAATAGCATTATTTAATAGATAAATAACCATAAATTCAAAAGTTAAAAAAATATTTGTTTTATTTACCTGCTTGAAAAATATTGTTTTATCAATATTTAACGCAACTATGTTTTTAAGATTCAAAGATGAGACTATTAATTAAATTAAAAAAAAAATCATCAATTAATGTACCTGTTCAGTTATTAAAAAAATAGACTAAAGATTTGACGGAGAAACAAGAAAAATGCTGACATGTCTATTTGAGAGAAATAAAGAAGAAATCCTTTTTTTATTTCATACACAACCTCAAATTTAAAATTCCACACATGACCTCTAATTTAAAATTGAGAAAACAGACAAGTAAAATGCTCCAACGACTATTACAAAGAAATGGATTAAAAAAACATATTTTAAATTCATATAAAAAGAAAGCAGAAATAAAACAAAAAATTAAATGGTTGTAGGCTATTACGAGGAAATAGATAAAAAATAATAATAATTTAAATTTATAAAAAAAAAAAACAGAAATGAAAAAACATTGAATGTTTTCCTTCTTTTCTGCATTGGCAGTATACTTTTGAAAAGAAAAGGCAGAGAAGTAGCGAAAAGTGTGCATAAAAAGAGTGAAATGAAAATAAAGGAGACACAAGGATGGGAGGAAGAGTATATGGTCACGTCAATAGTCATTGGAACGTTTTCTCATTTTTGTCAATAGCTCTCCTTCACAGCTTACGGTAAGAAGCATTTCTGAAATTAAAGAATTCCCATACAAGTAAAACCAGCTTAACAAGTAGATTTGTCAAGAGAACCCTCGATTTGGAATATAAATTGAAGCAATCTCAGGTTCGTTCTTTATTGATCAGGATATACGCAGAGAAGCTGAGAGAGTGTGCCAAAAGAAGCTGTCAACTTTTATTATTAAGGATTAAGTATCTACATATTTGTTAGGTATTGTCTTCCGTTCATCTTATTTATTCGTAATAACATTTTATATGATGTTCTTTTAGGATTAGGGTTTAGAATTTAGGATTTAGTTATTAAATTTTGTTTTTTTGTTAAATTTCATGTATGGTTTATTTTTGTTAATTTGAACATTCATCATATCTGAAGACTCAAATATCTGATTTTTTTATATTTATTTTTGTATCAATCCATATATTTCAAGAATTTTGGTACTTATAGGGTTTTCCTTTGTCAAAAATAATTTTTTAAGCAAAATTCAGGGTACTCTAATTCCTATACATAAAAAATTATTTGTCAAAAATAAAATTAAGAGTAAACTACACCCAATTTGTTTCAAGTTATATTTTTATCTTTTTTTATAAGCAAAATGTTTTACTTTTCTATTTTTTAACCCACATTCACAACTTTTTTCTTTTTTTTTTAATATAATACTTCAGAGATAAAAATAATTGTATATAATATAATTTTTATATTTAAATAATAAAAATAAATAAGAGTGAGTCTTGGATCATAAAACAAGGATTGACAATTGACAAATTTTGAATGAGGGTGTTAGGATCTGAATTCTCTGTTGTCATATTTCACACATTTAACTCTCTGCAATCATGAATGTGGTTTGAGAGAGAAGAAAACTTGCATCTCCATCCTTAATTTATTTTTCAATTTTTAAAAAATTAATAAAATGTGAGAAGAAAAAAATTCAATCATTGGATCATGAATACAAGGTTAAATTAATACGTGAAATTTGACTACTGGCTAACAAGGGTCATCATTTCTTAGGTCAAGTTTCTTATTTTAGGGACAAATAAAAAGTTATTATTTGTAAGAGTATAAAGGGTGCTAACTCGTATTTAACGATATATAGACACTCTTATATATTAAAAAAAAGTAATTAATACGTATATTTTTATCTTTTCTCTATCTTTCTCTAGGATTAGGATTCTCTATGTTTTATATGAAAGTAAGATCCTACATTCAAAACCTAATGGTTCTAATGTTTTTCAACTTATATTTTATTATTAATTTTTTAATGAGTAAAATTAATAGTAGAGATTCTTATTATTTTTTCTCAATTTATTTCTCTTTCTTTTTTTGAGGGATATATATTGTATACTTGACTATATAATATAACTATATTCTTCTTCATATTATCCATATCTTATATGTGGGAAATTTGTCATGAGCATTATTTGGTGATTGGTGATATAATAAGCCCATCTTCTTATTTAATACTGTTGATCATTCCCCCTTCCCCTTCTATGTATAGATCATTTGTTAAATTTTTATCTTCGAAATTCGATCATTTTTAAAAACAGCTAGATTGCATCATTCAGGAGTAGATTATTGACTGTCGCGTTCTTAATTACAAATCAAATAAATTATACTTGTGTCTCTTTGAATATATGTCTTATGTAGTTTTTAGTTACTACTGCACCTTCAGTTATTGTATCAAGTAATGAAAAATTTAGTAACTAGATACTGAGATAAGAAATTTAAGAGTACACAATTATGATTATACTAATGACATTCACATGAAACATTATGCAAAAATTGCATTTATAAACAAAATTTCTTATACTAAAGGTATAAATTTGATACAATAAGTTTATAATGATTTAATATTTACTTCCATTTTCAGGAATTAAAAATATATTATACCCTTACATATATATATATATAAATCAATGATGCATTTAACATGACATTCCATTTTTCAATAGAATAAATAACAACCCTTTGATTGACATGTACACTGTTGTTTTACATTGCCGCTTGTGGCAGAATTGAGCAAATAATGCAAGTATTTTTAAATAATATTTTCTTTTGGCTAAAATGCAGATTTAGTGACTTAGTAGAAGCCAAATATATAATTACCTAATCCTCATTATTGTTAAGTTGTTCCTTGGAATCTTGGGCCTTTTCAGAAGTAAATTTGGCAAGAATGAATCCTCAAGGTAAAATCATGGATCCCTCACTCGATCATTTAGTTGTTTGCACTTTGCACCGTTTAACTATATCATGTCCTTTTTGTTAAAGGTGGTCGAGCTGAAGAAGCGAAAGAAAACATTGAAACCAACCAAAACGAAAGGAGCCCTCAACAATCACTAGAATCAATATTGCAGAGGCCCCTTCCTTTATTTCCCCTCACTGCTGAAAGTCAACAAATGTTCCTTGACTGGATTCCTCAGGCACAGATGAATCTCCCTCAACAACAAGGTCCCAGTACTAATGCTCCTCTTCATGAATCCTCTAATGAAGCATTAGAGTACAACAATTCTCCTTCAAGTTCCCTTATAGGAACTCCTCAAGGGTTCCCAAATAGGTCTTCCAACGATGTTGATTTGTCACTAACCTTAGGCGTATTAGGCCGTGAGGCTGCAATAAGATCTCCTACTAACAATGTTGCACCGCGACATGAAGTGCAAGAGCAAGGCGTGCATAGAGGCACCTCAACAAACGTTACGCTCTTACCATCCAAGAGAAGATCTGGAGAATTTGAGTTTGGCGGAAGTTCAAACATGGGTGAACAAGCTTCACTGCCCAAACGACGTGTCACTGCCAACATCAATGTCAACCCATCACAACCATCACTAGATCTCATGCAACGACCCTTCAGTGAAATTGCACACACTGAATCTCATGTCAGTGCCAACAACAATATGAATCCATTACAATCAACACTAGTTCTCGTGCAACAACCCTTCAGTGAAACTGCACGCACTGGATATCAAGCCAGAGCCACCAACAATGTGAATTCATCACCATTATCATTACATCTCATGCAACAATCAGGTCGTCATTATCATGTTAACAGGCTTGCAAACAGTTATGCAAGAGGTGTAGTACAATCTCCCCTTCACGGTCAAGCCTCTTTGTACCTGAGTGCACCAAACGCACCTCGTGTAACCGTAGCTGATCTTATGCCTCCATTGCACAACATGAGAAATGCTCATGGAGGCATCATGTATACTCCTCATGTCAATTATCAACATTTTCCTGTTGAAACAAGAACAAGGCTTCCATCCACGGTACGCTCAATGCTTACCTTCTCATAATGTAATACAATTATCTTCTTTTTTTTTCTAAATCTAGTTTATTTATTTTCATATTTATTTATTTTTTCATACAGCCTCATTCTATCGTGGATCGATTTCGCAATGTTCGCCCTCGAACGTCTGAGGTAGATTTTCACATAATTATATATACATGCTATAATTACCATCAAGTTTTATATATGACAGCACAAGTTTAGGGTTTAGACTATTTTATTTTGTGATAATTTTAGGTCATTAATACTAAGCGAGGGATAAAGGAAATCATATTATAAATGATGTAACAAGAGACTATTACGATCAATCAGTGGCGAGAGATTTTGATAGTATGCTTGAGGCTTTAGGATTAAACTTTAATCTTAATAATGTATTTTCTTTTCTTTAAAAAAAATTAACCATGTAATAAGAAAAAAAAATAAAGAAAGATTAATAAAAATGATGTAAAAATAAAAAATAGTGAGCGAAAATAAGTATAGGTTTATAATAACTATAATTCTAATTAGCTTTGAGAGGATGGCTCAGATAGCATAACCTATAAGTCTGATATATTACTTCTTTTTTATTCTTTTTTCTCCTTAATCTGTGGGTACGTAATGAGATAATTAATTCTTACCGTTTGTATTGTTCGTAATAATATTAAGTTTACTTTTAATTTCTCATCACTTTTAATCATTGTAATTAACAAACATGTCTTATGTCTTTATCTTGCAGCATGTGGTCCTTGACCGTTCACTTATCATACGCGCGTTCGAGGTATGTAATTGGGTAATTATATTTATTTTTCTATTTTGTTTTTATTTATTATCGTTTCACTTATCACTTTTATATTTTTTTTCTGTGAAATCATGAACAGAATTGTGCACAATACTGATTTTTTTCACTTTCATTCTTTATTATCACTATGTCGAATGATTTTGTTCGACTTCTACGAAAACACTATACATTTGTATTATTTTTTCTTTTTTTATCATAATCTTCATCATATCTTTTTGGTTATTATAAGCATACACTCGTTTTCTTTTTATTTATGGATCTCTTCATTTTTCTTTACACCACTTATTCATTTATTACTTTTTCTCTCTGTAGTTTTTTTTCTTTCTCTTTTTTCGTTTAAAATAAGATAGATAAACATTTAGTAATTTCATATAATTTAACCCATTTACATGAATATAAATAATGTATAAATTCACTACAAGAACTTTTTGATTTTACTACTAATTTTAGCTACCATTTAAATTAGTAGTTAAATCCTAACTAATTAACTATTAATTAACTAGAATATTATTTTTTCTAGCTAAATTGAAGTTATATTCATTTATACTTCTCATTACTACAAATTAGCTAGAAAATAATTACAAATTTTAAAAAATTTACTACAAATTAATTAAGATTATTTTCTTAACTAATTTTCTACTTATTTCATGCTACCATTCAATATTATAGTAATTTTGTAGCTAATTATTTTTACTAGAAATTAGCTACAAAATAACTATTAATTTTAAAATTAACCACAAAATTATTTTATAGCAAATTTTAAATTTTCTAATAGTACATGAAATACTCATATTACCTTTATTTAAAATAGTAATTAAAGTAACTTATTTTTACTAGATAACACGAAGTTTTATAAATGTGAGGGATACTTCTACCCAAATACATACACACTATACATAAACTTAATTAGAAGTTATGAATCAATACAAGGTAAAGATTACAACTTTCACACTCCATACATTTTCTTATAGTAACATTCTAAACTTGCCAGAGGGTTTGAGTTCTATTCCATAAAATTGCCACAAATTCACTTTTTAAAATGTAGCATTCTTTCTTATTTTTTTCCTTCTCCTCAATTACCTCTTTCAGTACATCCCATCTTTAATTTGCCAATTTTTAATAAATGCAGTTTAGTTTTCTAAAATTAATTTCTTTATTACTTTCCCTACTAACTAAAGCCTCACTACTAGAAAATTCAAATTTTGGTACAAAATAATTTTGTAATTAATTTTAAATTCAATAGTTATTTTGTAACTAATTTCTAGTAAAAATAATTAACTATAAAATTACTATAATATTGATAGTGACATAAAATAAGTAACAAATTAGCTAAGAAAATAATCTTAATTAATTTGTAGTAAATTTTTAAAATTTATAGTCATTTTCTAACTAATTTGTAGTAATAAGAAATATAAATAAATATAATTTAAATTTAATTAAAAAATAATATTTTAGTTAATTAACTAGGATTTAGCTACTAATTTAAATGATAGCTAAAATTAATAACAAAATCAAAAAAAAAATCTTATTGTGTCTTTTACTAAATTCTTATAGATTGATGCGGCCTAGAAATATATTGGTCTATATTCTTCATTCCTGTTTGAATTCACCTTTGTCACCAAATAAACAAAGGAGGAATTCACTTGTTCGACTATTTTTTCCATTTTCCTAAAACTCCTAGTAGATTAAATTACATACATCTTTAAAATCTTTCAAAACTTTGGATAAACTCTGAATTGAAATTGAATTAGGCCGGGACTTTTGTAACTTAGACAATTTAAAATTGTCTCCGTAATCTCCTTTTCCTCAAATCTAGCAATCAGCATTTCGTAATCTATATCAGAAATTTAAATTTCATTATTTCCTGAAATCGTCTTTTTCCATTTATTTTCTGAAAATAAATTTTGAAAAGTTCCTTTTCTCCTTTTTTTTTCATTTCATTTGCCTCCTCCTTCCATTCTCCTTTTAATTTCATCCTGTGTACTATTCTCAGTATTTTGATTTCTTTTCTTCTAAACAATGTACAGTGAAAAAATTCTAGATTTTGAATCTCTTTCTTTTAGCCACTTCATTATTTACTTTTGATAAATCAGGCTATTTATCATCCATATTACCAATGAAATCATGGAATTTCCTTCTTCTCACATTACAATCTTACTCCTTTCTTTCCTCCATTTCCTTTTTCTCACGTTACAATCTTATTTCTTTCATCTACACACCTTATAGTGTTGCAATCTCCCATTATACACAATTAACTCACCTAGAAAAGAATTGTCAATTAAATTAATTCATCCCATACGTATTTTTCTCCTCCCTCACATGAAGCATATATATTTACAATATGGCAAACTTCCTCATTATTACTCCATCTTACATACACATCATATAAACCTCTAGGTGCACCTTCCACAAGGGTTGAAGACCCAATCAAAGTTATTATCTTCCCCCACAATACTTCACTCACCTCCTTGACCACCTCCAATTTAGTCTCCTACAGCTTATGTTTAGCATTTTAAAAATTTCTAGTTTGAAGGAAGCAATGCATTTGCACTTATTTTCAGTTAACTTCAATTCTAGTTTAGAATAAACTATTTGACTTCATTATTGCTCTAAAAATTATGATTTGCAGCAAGCGGGGTTCCCGACTCTATTTGATTTTGGGAACCCGCGTACAGGATTGAGTGTCAAAACAATCATGCAACACATTAAGCATGAAAATTTTGTGTCATCTGGTAAAGAAGATCCAGAAGATGAAGAAAAATGTGTTATATGTCAGGTGAGTCTTGATACATTTTAATTCATTTGAGGATAACCGAGCATGGTATTTTGAGAGATTAATGAAACACATGAAACTCTTTAATTATAGTTGTGAAAATAAATATTTCTTTATTTTTTTTCTACTATTATTCACCAGTTAGGATATTTCTCATATTAAGTTAAATAGAATTTTATCTGCATATTAATTAATGTCATTGTTTCGTTATACTCTGTTTCTGGGAAGTGTGTGCATGTTCACATGTTAGTGTTCTATTAACTTTTCTTTTCAAAAATTTGTTACCATCTGTAGGAGGAATATGAAGATGGAGAAGAAATTGGGAAGTTGGATTTATGTGTGCACAAGTTTCACGTTCCTTGCATCACACAATGGCTCATGAACAAGAACGCATGCCCAATCTGCCAACGAACTGCGTTGACAATGAACAATGTTGAAAATGAAGCTGGAGCTAGTTAATAATGAAAATGTTCATGCTTAGTCCTTGCTCAATCATTATTGTCATAATAACCTTTTGATTGTAGTTGATAATTTCTTTCAAATCTGATTCCATACTCTGTTGTGTCCATGACATATCTAAGAACTCTTTTTGCATCTCTAAGATGTAAAAATGACTTGGTTTACGCATAAATCTAGGGAGTAAACTTGTTGCAAATTTAACGAATTCTCTTTTTCTAATTTTCTTAATTATTGCCAGATTTTTTCACTTTTTATTTTGAAAATGAATTTTCCTTTTTTTTCATTTAAGAAAATTAGAAGAATTAATTAGGAAAAAAAGTTGGAAATTATGTGCTACAGTGGAATTTTAGAAAATTAGAGTAATTAAATTTCTTAACACTAAAATGTAAAAATAATTTTTTTAGTTAATTTCCTTTTATAGTGATTTTGGAACCTCAGAAAGTTCTTCTAGTGTTAATAGCTGCCTGCCAAGCCCATTTTTGCATGGATTGTACGTTAATTCAATTTTTACATGTATGCGTGATCAATAAATGGCCTGGGACCTTAATTTAGTTCAATTCAAGTACTTAGCTCCTAATAATATATGCTTCCAACGAATGAAGTATTCAAGTTTTATATTGAATTCCATTTTTTAAATAAATTAAGCTTAAGTTTTATAAATGTAATATTAGAGATGAGCTAAACCTTCAATAATATTTATTCTCTGTCTATTTTCAAAATATCATCAAAATATCATGTATTATATTACAAATTTTCTCTCTTCTCTTCTTTATTCTTCCTTTCTCTCGCTGTTGTATAAATTGGTAAACAAATAATATTTTTCTTCATGTTAAGGGCTTGTGAATAATTTTTTACTTAAATTAATGATTGAGGTTTTATTAATCTTTATTATTTAGGCTAAATCATATTTATGTCCGTTATCTTTATTTTAAGTTTTATTTTAGTCTCATATATATGTTATAAGTTTTAAAATGGTCCCTTTATTAAATTTTATTACACCATGTTTATTCTTTTGTTAGTGACCCTTAGCTAGCCTTTGTCATGTATTGTCTAGGGGAAATACTAATTTGGTAAATAAAAAGGACTTGAAATATACATACTCTAGTAGGAAAAAAAAAAAGGAAATGAAAAAAATAAAGTGATAACGATTTGTGGAAAAAGAATATGCATTGTCGGCACCCCAAATCTAGTCATAGTGATGGCAAACCTTCTTATTGAAGTAATCACCGAAACCTATCTTGCCTTCAAGAGGAGTCGTTCCTCAAGTTGCAGTCCACCTGCAAGTGGTGGTGATCCGTCATGTCGTTGTTGATGATATGATGTTGTTTGTTGCCATGTTCCAAAAATATGGAACTATTTTCTATTTTACTGGCTTTCTTCTCTAATTCTTAGTAATCAATTGTGTTGCCTATTTATTACTCATCCTTCTTTTCTTACAATCACTACCTTTGATTTATCAGAATCATTCTAGTGACTTGCAATTGCCGGTGAATTCTCTGGCAACCTTCTGGTGACATCTCTATTGACTTTTTCCAACTACCAGCTTCCAAAAGTCCGGGCTCAGACTCCCAACAATTCTCTCTCACATACATACGTATGTACACACATGATTGTATATGCATGCTTCAAATTTTATATCAGATGCCATAAATTTAACCTTAATTTAGACTATCTTGTAATGATTTTATGATAAGGAAATCACAAACTTATAGGTTATACTAACCGAGTTGTCCTCTCAAAGTTAATTAGAATTATAGTTATTATAAACATAGACTTATTTTCGCTCCCTATTTTTTAATTTTACTTTTTCTTAAAGTAAGAAAATATAATTACAATAACAAGACTTAAACCTAGCTAGAACCTTTTACATGCAATTCAAACTCTTCTACCACTATTCTAGTAGTTCTCTTGTTACATCATTTATCAGACATATTACTTTTTTTCTCTATTTTTTTCTTCTTCTTAATCTATGGGTAAGTAATGAGATAATTAATTATTACTGTTTGTGTGGTTCATAACAATATTTAGTTTACTTTTTAGTTTCTCGTCACTTTTAATCATTGTAATTAACAAACATGTCTTATGTCTACGTCTTATACAGCATTTTGTCCTTCACCGTTCACTTATGTTACGGGCGTTTGAGGTATGAAATTGGGTATTTTTATTTTTATTTTTTCATCCATTTTACTTTTTTCCTTTTCCAAAAATTTGGCACAGCTTCACTTGACACACATTACCTGTCCACCCTCTCTATTTTTCACTAATTAAAGCTTATCCATTTCATCACATGTAATCTAAGAAATCCCAAAAAATAGTGTCATGTTTCTTTTCAAAATCTATTTTAAAAATTTAGCATCTTTCTTACTTTTTTCTGCTTCATCAATTACCTCTCTTTTTGTACACCCCATCTTTAATTTTCCTATTTTTAATAAATGCAATTTAATTTTTCAAAATTACTTTCTCCATTACTTTCCGACTAACTAAATCTTTTGCTAAATTCTAATAGATGCGGCCTACCAATAAAATATATTGGTCTATATTTTTCAATCAAGGAGAAATTCACTAGTCTGACTATTTTTTCCTAAACTTTTTTTTTTCTTCTAAGCAATATACAGTGGAAAAAAAATGTTTAGTTTGAATATTTTTCTTTTAGCTACTTCATTCTTGACTTTTGATAAATCAAACTATTTCTCATCCATATATATATTACCAATGAAATCACATAATTCCTCCATTTCCTTTTTCTCACTCCTTTCTTGCCTCTACACACCTTACAATGTTGAAACCTCCCATTACACACAACTCACCTAGAAGAGAATTTTTCACTTGAATTAATTCATCCCGTAACATATTTTTCTCCTCCCTCACACATGAAACATAAATATTTAGAATATGACAAACTTCCTCATTATTCCTTCATCTTCGAGACACCTATATATCTCGTACCTTTATATGTACGTAATTTTTCAAACACCATTTCTTACATGTACAATAAACATCTAGGTGCACCTTCACAAGGTTTGAAAACCCAATCAAAGTTATTATCTCCCACCACAATACTTCACTCACCTCCTTCAACACCTCCAATTTAGTCTCCTACAACTTACGTTTAGCATTTTTAAAATTCTAGTTTGAAGGAAGCAATACATTTCCACTTACATTTCCACTTATTTCCCCAGTGAATAGTAGTTAACTTCCATTCTAGTTTAGAATAGACTATTTGGCTTTATTATTGCTCTAAAAATTATTATTTGCATCATGCAGAATTTCGGACTCTATTTGATGTTACACGACTAGGGTTGAGTGTCGAAGCGATCATGCAACACATTCATTACTAGAAAATTTAAAATTTACTACAAAATAATTTTGTGGCTAATTTTAAAATCAATAGTTATTTTGTAGCTAATTTCTAGTAAAAATAATTAGCTACAAAATTATTATAATATTGAATAGTAGCATGAAATAAGTATCAAATTAGCTAAGAAAATAATTGTAGTTAATTTGTAGTAAATTTTTTAAAATTTGTAGTTATTTCCTAGCTAATTTGTAGTAATAAAAAGTATAACTTCAATTTAGTTAGAAAAAATAATATTCTAGTTAATTAATAGTTAATTAGCTAGGATTTAGCTACTAATTTAATGGTAGCTAAAATTAGTAGCAAAATCAAAAAATTCTTGTAGTGATTACGCATGAAAATTTCGTGTAGAAAATCCAAAAGATGAAGAAATATGTGTCATCTGTAAGTAAGTCTTGATACATTTTGATTCATTTTAGGATAACTAATATGATATTTTGAGAAATTAACTCAACACATGAAACTCTTTAATTATTGTTGTGTAAATAAATATTTTTTTATTTCAGTTCTACTATTTTGTTTACCTGTTAGAATATTTCTCATATCTAAATAGAATTTTATTTAATTATTCATTAGTTAATTAACTATTAGTTAACTAGTATATTATTTTTCTAGTTAAATTTATAGTATATTCATTTATATTTTTATTACTACAAATTATCTAAAAATTAGTTACAAATTTTAAAAATTTACTAAAAATTAACTAAAATTATTTTCTTACCTAATTTGTTACTTATTTCATGCTACTATCAATATCATAGTAATTTTGTAACTAATTATTTTACAATAGTTATTAAAATTTCTTGTAGTGATAGAAAGTATGTACATGTTCACATATTAGTGTTCTATTAACTTTTCTTTTTACAAAGTTTGCTACCATTTGTAGGAGGAATGTGAAGATGGAGACCAAATCGGAAAGTTGGATTTATGAGTGCACAAGTTCACGTTCAATGCATCAAACAATGGCTAATGAACAAGAACGCGTGTCCGATTTGCCAACGAATTGGGTTGAAAATGAATAATGTCGAAAATGAAGCTGGAGCTAGTTAATAAGGAAATGTCAATGCTTAGTTCCTGAATATAACTTTGAAGATTCTAACTTTCATTTTTCCTACATGGAAAAAATTTGTTTGTGTATGTAGTAAGCGTGTACTTGATCCTTTGATGGATAATGACCTTAATCTCCTGCGAAATTTTAATGTCACTGGGACTTGAGATGACATCAAACGTCATTCCAAGTCGATTTTAATATGTTTTGATGTTTGAACTAATTTGCTCTTCGATCTCTATAATTAACAATCAACTTGTTTTTTCAAGTGGAAGAGTATAATCATTTGATAATATCTTCGATATGAGTTATATATAGAAACTTGCTTTGGTTGATTCTGATAATAACTTTGAACTTTCTAATTTGAATTAGATCGTTTTATACAATAGGGAGACCTCTTTTTCTCACAAAAGTTCACACTACTTTTTTGTTTATCGTATTTTAGAGGTAGCGATACATTCTAAACAGTTGAAAATAATGGAATAATGTGATAGGGATCGTAACTTTAGTAGGATTTTGTAGAAAAATTAGTAGAAGAAAAAGAGTATTTGAAACTAAGAGCATGTGTGATTATTTTTTACTTACTTATTTTAAAAACTCTTTTCTAAAGTAATTTTATTTAGTACTTAAAATTCTACTATTTTTTTAGAAGTGTTTTAAGATTTAACATTATTTTTAAATTCTATTTAGTTTTAAAATTTATTTTTAAAAGTATTTTAAAAACTAAAAAATAGAAATAGTTAGGATATATTTTCTCATCTCTTCTTGAAGGGTTCAGAGAACAAATTTTTGGATAACAAAAACGAATTCATGGGACAAACACTTTTATATGTGCTAAGAGGACAAATAAAATTTTAAAATAAGAAATAATTATTGAACACAGTAAACAAAAAAAACCTAAATCTCTTTGTATTTTCTGTCATTATATTGCTATGCATTTCAGTAGCTCATGCACATATAAACTGGTGAGTGAATCTTCAATTACTCAAAAGAGTTACAAATTAGCTAGAGTCACAATTAACTATGCATTAACTTTAAACATCAATCACAACACATTTCTCATTAACACATGCACAGCTTAATGTGTTGTTTTTGAACTCCCAATGCTAGAGTTGCTCAAAATATTTCTCTTGGAAGCGCCTCAGTGAAAATGTCAATCAATTGCTTTTGTGAATTGTAATAAATTACCTGCACCTCTCCTTCCTCAATAACATTTCGAATGAAATAATATTTTATATTATTGTATTTGGTCTGAATGAGATAAACTGGATTCTCTGTTGTGGCAGTGGCTGATTTGTAGTCACAATGAAATTAGAGACTTTTCTCATACTTCTCTCCAATACCTTCCATTATTTTTCTCAACCAAATTACTTGTTGCGTAGCCAAATTAGGGGCTAAATATTCTGCTTCTTCCTTCATTGAACACTTCTGGACCAAGAGAAAATACATAATATGAAGTATTTTTGGTATCATCAACACTTCCAGCTCAATTATTGTCACAATAATCTTTTAATTTTAGCTCAAGATTTCTTTCAAATCTGATTCCATACTCTATGGTGTCATGGCATATCTAAGAACTCTTTTTGCATCTCTAAGATGTAAATGACTTGGTTTACTCGGGAATCTAGGGAGTAAACTTGTAGCAAATGTAACACCTTATATTTTTCTAGTTTTCTTATTGCGAGATTTATTTTTCATTTTATATTTTGAAAATGTTTTTTTTTTTTTTGCCATTTAAAAAAATTAGGAGATTTAATTTGGGGAAATTTTGGAAATTATGTTATAGTGAAATTTTAGAAAATTAGAGTAACTAAATTTCTTGATAATAAATTCTAAAAAAAAATCAATTTTTTTAGTTAATTTCCTTTTGATCGAGATTTTTGAACCTTAGAGAAGTTCTTTTTTTTGTGTTGACCCAATAGCCGCTTGCCAAACCCATTTTTGCATGGATGGTATGTTAATTCAATTTCTTCATAGGATGTATTGGGTTTAATTCAATTCAAACCCATTTATGAGTGATCAATAAATAGCCTGTGACCTTAATTTAGTTCAATTAATTGGGCTTTATAGCTATTGACTGCCTAGACACAAATAATATCTGCTTCTTATTTCATGGCTTATCCTTTCCTTCTTGTTTCATTTTGGATCAGCCCAATAGGGCCTTGAATGACAATTTGTGAGATTCATATCTCAATCCAACAAACGCATTAGTTCAACCCGCGCATTGTAGTCCTTTTGCAACAGCTTCTCACAGTCATATATATTGCTTTTAGTAATTTTTTGTTTTTAAATATTGTCAATATTTTTATTAATAATATTTGTATATATTTAGAAACATTTAATAAATATAAAATATTAATAATGACATTTCGTAACATAATTCAAATACAATATTTGTAAAAATATAACTAAAATTAATAAATAACATTTTTTATATTTTCATAGTATTTTTTAAATATCGTCAAAAGTTATTTATATATTTGTAGAGTATGTGGTTGTGAAATTTGTACGTAAAAGATGCCCCCATCTCGCTCAAATTAAGGCAGGTCGGTGAATTGAAAAAGTAAACTCAATTCTTATCCTCATGATTAACTAATTGTGTATTTAGATTTGTGTTTAAACCCTACAAACGTGGATCATAAATATGGAAATTTAAAGTAGTATAAAATAACTTTTACATTAACATGAGAATTAGAAGTATATCACAACCAATATGACATGACATACATCAAAACGCGCGTTAATTCACAGTAAAAATTCAATGCTATAATTATGTTACATATTAATCTAACGGAATTTTTGGTTGATATCTACCCTAACTAATCTCTGAATTAATTGTCTTGTTGTGAATTAGATTAATGTCCGGTGATGATTCTTAAAAGTAAGAGAATATGGCAGTTTAGTTCAGTACCGTTGTGAGTTGCTTGTCACTAGAAAATAAGGGACTAGTTAAATAACTATAATTTAGTAAAATTATTTATAGTTTAGACTTGTATAATAATTTTTTAGATAGACTTCTATCGACACTCCCAACAAATAATTGAGATGATATTCGATATTATTTGGGGTGTATACCTGTTTTCACACTTTTTAACCAAATAAAAAAATAAAATAACGAGACATGGTTATTTCAATCCCACAAGGAGAAAATTGATCCTGACGTAGACTTGGAGCTCTATTAAAATTTTGTAGAAAGCTATTGGCTGTATGACACCTGGGCTGAAAGCGCAGGCCCTCACAATGAATTGGTATATTATGAAACTGAGTGAGAAAAATTAATAATCAGTTAGTTAGTATGACAAAAAATAATAATAAAATTTGAATGAGGAAGAGCATTATAGAACGCAGTAACTATAATATAGTATACACCCTTTAATGAAATCTTTTGAAAAAGATTTCATTCTTAAGGCTAAAGCCTAAATATAAAAAATTTAGAAAAGTAGCTTGATTATCTTAAAGATAAGAATATAGAAATTGGAGGCTATCTCGCCGGACAATATAAATAACGTAAATTAGGTGCTCATCATGAGGCCTAATTAAAAATGTTAGTTAATTATTTCAAGATTAAAATTAATTAACTAGTTGATTCAATTAAGAACAGGAGCATATATTCTTGGAAGTTAGTAAGGTTCTATCAAGATCAAAAGTTATAAGTTATGGGATTAGATTTTCAACTTAAACATAGAGTAAATAGTAGTCAGAAAAAAAAAATATCAAGACTTAGACATAAATTGTTATATAAAATAATAATTTTCTAAAATATTTTTAATTGTAAGGAATGGCTTTGGTCACTAATAACGTGTTTGGGATTGCAATAGAAGATTCAAAACGTGGTTTGCCCTTGTCAATAGTGATCTGCCCCTTTCCTAAACATGTTTGGATTTCAATTTAAAAAATAAATTTCTGATAGAAAATCAGTTTTTTGGAGAAGAAAAATCATGGTTATTTTTGGGTATAGGAGAATCAATTTCAGTGAATATTATTTGGTAATCTTAATTAAGTTTTTTGTGGACATAAGTTAGCCTTTTTTTCATTTTTTTGTTCTTGGAAATTTTTATTTTCTTTTAATAATTTTTTGTAACTTTTAAACTATTTATTTTTAATTTTTTTTTATTAAAAAATATTAATTTGATAATGTAACAACACTACTTGTCAATAAAAAATGATGTCATCACATGTCATGTCAACATATTCTCATGTCATCAATATTATCTCAATAAAAAGTATTATGTCAAAAAAATATTGTCACGTTAACAACTAAGATTAAAATAAAAAAAATTACAAAGACTAAAAGTGAATTTTTTTATAGAAATAAAAATGAATAAAATTTAATTTAAAATTATTATAAAATAAGAATATTAAATAACAAGAAAATATAATTATCTATAAACACAATGTATATTTTAATTAACTTAAAACTAATATCATTTCTTATTATATAAACATTGTAGGCTTTATCATCCATCATATACATCATTCCTCTCTTTCTAACACACATATCTCATAAAAAAAAATATCAATTTATGAATTTTTTTGTCACCATTTATTATTGATAAGAGTAAAAATAGATCAAATGAAAATAGACTAAATGACCTATTGGGATCTACAACCTTGCATAAGATCTGACCAATTTTTATTAAAAAGATCAATTTAAACTTATTAGAAAACATTTTTAAGTTAAAAAGATAAATTTCAAAGCTTTAAAATATGTCTATTAAGCCAGTCTATTTATATAACTATATAATATAATATTATATTATATATTATATATATAATAAATATATATATATAACTTATATTTACTATATTATTAGTAATTTTTTATTAAGAATATTTTTTAACATGCTATTTGATGACATCATCATAACATCAACAAATTAATATTTTTTAATAAAATTAATGACAAAAACTAAAAAATGTTTGGAACTTAAAAATAATTATTGAAAATAAAAATTATAGAGAAAAAAACGCTTTCATAAACGAAAAACTTAATTAAGCATATATGTTATCCGATTTGTCCTTCATTATGTCATTTCTTTTGCATTAAACTTTGGTTGCTACATGAATACTTCATTCATACGTGCATGCATTTACTCACTCTTATTTGTGCATATGGCATGCTTCATTCCCTTGTCTGTGTTGCTTACTTTAAGCTAGTATGGTCTGTTATTATGAATCTGTTTATGTTGCCTTGAATGGTCCAGCTGAGAAATAAGGAAAACTTTTTCAATAGGAATGAGTTTGGTTAGATCCCTATATAAAGTCTTAGGATAGTAATGGGTGGGCTTAGAAGCAACGAACTTTACCTACTTCCTTTAAGCTAGCAGTGAAATAGTGAAGATTTTTCATTAATTCCCAAGATTAGTATATCTGCTTTAGTTATAGGCTTACCTACAATGGTTTTTTTTTAGCTGGTGATTTACGATATAAATCTGCACAATCACTGGAATATATTTTTTAATTTGCTAATGTATATATCAAAACAGTTAATTATAATATAAAAAATATAAATAAATATTAAAACCTATTTTAATAATTACACATTCAAAATAAGTTTTTATTAAAAATAAGAGTATAGATGAATTAAATTATTTATAAATTATTCCAACTCAAATTTGTTAATATACTTGATAAGATAATTTATTTAATTAAATAAATAAATGTAAACTTGAGGTTAAACTTAATTATTTAAATTAGTCAAATCTAAATTTTACAAATTTAATATTAATATTTATAAATAATAAAAGTGATAAAATGAGTAACTTGACTTGTTCCAATGAATCAATTAGAGAAAATGGGTGAGTTTAACTTAACCAAATTTTTATATAAGTTAATGTTTAATTGATTCGAGTAATATTAATTTAGAATTTTTTTTATTTAAAGATGTGTATATTTAAAAAAAATTAAAAAATAATATTGAGATAAATAAATTTTATTATTTTTTAGTAAGTTTTTTTTAAGTCTAGCAAGTTTAATTATATTGAAACAAATTGATTCAGTTTTATTTGAATTAATTTTTTAATATCAATTTGATTTGAATTAATGAATGATTGGATTCACTTATGATTTTAGATTTATTTGGTCATTTTTAGTAAATAATTCGTTAATAAAAATAATAAAAATAAAATTATTAACTTTAGTTATTTTTATGATAAAAGTAAATAAAATATAATTGAGAGCGTTAGAAATAATAAAAATATTTATTGAAGAGATAGGATCCTAATAAAGCATTTGGGATGCAAAGAGGAAAGTAAGTAGGGAGTATCACCTGGTTAATAGTGTGTTTGGGCGCGTGGCGGTAGTGTTGGCGAAAGAGCAATCGAGAATGAATTCCCCATGTCATGCATACGTCATATGTAAACCTTTTGGTTCTTTTCAATTGGTTTCTCAAAGTAGCTGCGTTGCCATTACCCGGATCATAATGACAAACACTTGCCTCTGCAACCCAACACGAAAAATAAAAGGCACTGTCTTCTGGTACGGTACCTAACAAACAAAATGGGCGATAACATGTCTTCTTCTTCTTCCACACAGGACGAAATCTCCCTTGTCCTGCGTCAGTTTCTTCTTCGTTCATCCCTCACAAACCACGAGGGTAACCACGCACAAGCACAAGCACAAGCACAAGCACGCACCGCCAAAACTGGGATCTCGCCTTACAACTCTTCTGCTGCCAACGTGGCACCCACCGGGAATGAAACTGACGACAACGACTGCGAGAGTGAGGTGTGCTGTGTTGTGCTGTTGCTTCCACTTACATTACTCCTCCTTCCATTTTCTTTCACTTTTATTGCTTCACCACTTCTCAATGTAGGACGCCGAAGCGCTGCTCCAAGAGATTCCTGTTCCTACAAAGTCGCTTCGTTCTGGAAGTTCCTCCAAAAGGAGCAGAGCTGCTGAAGTTCATAACATGTCTGAAAAGGTTTGCAAATTACCTTCTAAAGTGGCCCATCTCCACCCAAGCTTTTATAATAGCTCCCAGATCTTTAAGTCTATGCAACACACCCCAATTTAAAACCTTGCCTGCACCTGCATTGCACCTCTTCACATTTTTTATTGATGCTAGTGTTATGTACAGAAAAATATATAATTTTGTCTTTTGAAGTAGCACCCTATGCTCATCCAATTCAATTTTTTCTGTAAATACTTATAAAAAATAAAAATAAGTAAATAATTTTTTTATAAATTAAAATTAATTTATATATAAGTTAAAAATAATTTTTTTATAAGTATTTATGAAAAAAATTATTTAATCATGTTCTAATCTTTTAACAATTTACTCCTGTAAATTTTATAGCAAAATTAGTCCGCAAATTTGGTTAATGTTACAAAGAAAGGACTGATTTGTTAGATTAGGGCAAATTAACACGAGCTGTCACTTTTATATTTGCTCCCAAGTTAAATATTTTCTTCACTTGCAGCCCAATTAAAGCTTCTGGCTCTGATCCTGTGTGGAGGCTATTTTTGTGTGCTTGAGTTTGATTTTATTTGTGTTTGAGTAATTTTCCTTATGGCTTTTTATGTTAAGCAGCGGAGGAGGAGTAGGATCAATGAGAAATTGAAGGCTTTGCAAAATCTAATTCCGAATTCCAACAAGGTACACTGGTTTTTTCTATTACTTTAGTTTGAGTAGCAAACTACATGATTCGTTGTTCTTTTGACTGTGGAGGATTGTTGTGTGGCAGACTGATAAGGCTTCGATGCTTGACGAAGCTATTGAATATCTTAAACAGCTCCAGCTCCAAGTACAGGTCTGTATCACTTTCTGCATCCTTTATTATTGTTCCTTGTTGGGGCGCAATTTATTCTTGTGCATCCTTAGATTAGAATTTATGTGAAGTTATTCATCATGAGTAATAATGTCTTGGTTATTTTTTCTATGAGAAATTTTGGACACTTGTGTGGTCATGTATTGATACTACTTTATAATTGCAAGCCTTAACATCCACAGCATTTCGAACATTTGAATATAGGAGTATGTCTGCAGTGACAATCTAGTTAGTGCTCTGGTATGTCCTTGTCATTGCTGCTCACATATAAATTATAGGCTCTTTCGGAATGGACCTTTATATACAATTTTGATGAAGATAACTTTAATAACATGCATCCTTAGAAGAACTGAAGAAATTGAGATGCCTTTAGTTACTCAGAGATATGCCAAAAAGGAAGAACTCTAAATTAGCATGACAATAGCTAATTTTCAGTTAAAATGAGCCTAAATCTTGATTAGTTTCATTATGATACAAAAAGGGCAGCAATGAGTATAAGTTTTAAAATAATCTTTATCATAGGCAAGGGTAAGGTTTCTGCTTTGAGAGGGGAGATATTCCATGGGCTTGGTAGTGAACAGGACTTGTGGGCTTGATACCCAATCTTGGCTAATAACCTTGAGAAGTTAGGTTCAAGGATCTCTCTGCTTATGTTACCCTCACTTGGATATTCTCTTCCAATGTGTGACTTTCTTCACTTACACTTGAATTATTGAAGTACTCATTATCTTCCATCAGAAATTATTACTCAGCATGATGAATTCAATGTAATGATCATAATTTTGCTCATGTCTTTGCTCTGTATCATTGCAATATATATTGAACAATCATAAAATATATATTACTTCCAATAGTTTTGAGCTGATTTAAAGGGGAAAGTGGAAGAAGAAATTCTGCTTAGCTAGTTTCTAATCTGGTTTTATGCTCTTATATCAGATGCTGTCAATGAGAAATGGATTGAGTTTGCATCCTATGTTCTTCCCAGAAGGTTTGCAACCTCTGCAATTGTCTCAGATGAAAATGGATTCAGGTGAAGAGAACAGATCTATCCCTTCAAACACAGCAACTACTCTGCCTATGCACCAAGAAAATCCCATGCACTATTCGTCCAATCTACCTAATAAACACACAGTGGCAAATCAGTCATCCATGCCCACTCCATCATATATACTCAACTCAGACACTTTTGGGCTGGAATCCCCAATTCCAGAAAATATAAGATCATTTCAACACACAAGATTTTCTGAGGTTAGCTCGCTTATGTTTGGCTACATATACCCTTTTTTTGGTACAGTTTGACTACGTATACCTAGTTCAACGTATAACAATACTCCTTTTTTTCATTATATCTTCCCATTAAACTATGGAAGTTGCTATTTAGTACGGAAAGTCTCACTAGAAAAATAACAAAATAGAAAGTTGTGAAAGGTTTAAATATGTTTTTTCGTTTCCCAAATTTAAATAAATTTTGATTCTAGTATCAAATCTAAATTTTCTTTTTTTATTCTTCATATTTCAAAAATTATTATTTTTAATCTCTTGACACGTGTTGCTAGAGGTATTTTTACATGGAAAGAGAATTTTTGTTTACCTGGCTAATAGCAAAGCAAAGTAAACCGTGATATTAATTGACTCATAATCTATTTGTATTGTAGAAAATATCTTTTAACGACATCTACATTTTTGAAATGTAAAAATATAATTTTTGAAATGTGAGAATTGAAAAGATTTAAATTTAAGAGATTAAAAATAAATTGGTCTAAATTTAAAGAATAAAAAATATATTTAAGTCTCTGAAACTAAGACAGCATAACCGATCAAAATTGGTTTCCGAGAAAATGCAATTTTTTGTTTCCAATAAAATGATTATACATCAGATTAGTCATTATTGGTGTATAATATTTGTTATTTGTCTAAATTATAAAGCAGATATGCAGGGAAGAGATACTGCAACAGCAGCAGCATTTAAATGCAAACCATTCAGATACCAATCCATTAGGTTGTTCTCAAGGTGATCATTTTTCTTTCGTAGAATTCAATGTAATTTTCCATTGGGATATAGTATAACAATCTCATACACTTTGTAAAACCCTATGAATCAGGTACATTGGTTACAGCATCACTTTCCTTTGATATGCAAACATCTGCAGTGAAGGACAACAGCACTTTGGAAAGTGATCAATCAGGAATGATACTGAGATAGTAAGTTCTGACCCCGCGGTTAAGTGGGTAATTGCTGTGAGGAGCTAAAAAACATGTTTGATGTATATCTGTTAAATTATTTTGTTGGTATGAGTTTTTCAGAAGGCTGCAGATGGGGACAAAGCGCCTGCAATGGTAACAACTAACAAGACAGAAAAATCAGATTTTAATTTCAAGTTTGTCGGAGTCAGGCTTCCAATACCAATGCTTTGGAAATTTTTCTTTCCTTGTTAATGTAGGAACCCCTTAATTCACGGGGCGATCCATGTTTAGGAGTGTGGGCACCTGTACCCACAAACTTTTTAGATTTTTTTAATATAATATATATGAATTATAATTATTCATATCATTTAAAATATAGTAAAAAAAAAGTCCATCATTATTGTTCGCATTAATATATTTTTAATCTCATTAATATATTTTTAATCCCACTCTTATTTTCTTATTAGATATTTTTTATTTTTTAATACATTTGGTAATTTTATAATTTAATTTAAATTATATATTTAAATATATTTATTTACTATGAATTTTAATTATAAAATAATTTATATATTAAAATTTATTTATTTATTATTCAACTTTTAATTATATAAAAAAATATTTATCATATATAACATAAATTTAAATATTTATAAATATAAATATGGCTTCCATAACAAAACTTTATGGATCCGTCGGTGCCTTAATTAGCACTCTATGGCGCTGTTAACACGCCTCTAGCCTGTCTAAGGTTAAGGTGGGTCATTTCCCAAATTGTACACTGCGTTCACACGATGTCACCACTTACAAATCACAAATCATTTCTGGGATTTTCACCAACGTGGGGTAATTTATTTCAAAATTACCAAATTGGTATACAATTTGAATCGTTTTGCAAAATAGAGCAAGTCTTACGAAGTCTCAAGTTTAAGTAACAATAGAAATAATAAAATAAGTACAGTTGTTGATTGCATTAACAACTTAATCACATTTTAATTTTAATAGTAAAATACTAAAACGGTAATTAACATGTACTTTTTTTTTTTAAATAAAATTCGTGACTCAGTCATGCTAAATCACAGGACTAAACTGATTTTTACATGGAAAATGATAACTCTGATTTTTATGTAATTGCTTTCCACGTCACATGATGTAGCTTTCTCAGTCAACCAAGAACCAACTACACCTACCGAAGCCAAATTCCCTTTTACCTTTTTCTTGTTCTTTCTCAGTCTCACTACGAATCTACTAATGGAGGCTGAATAGCTACAATAATTAGCATATATGTTAAAGTGAAACTAACTACAGAATCCAATATGTTAACTTTTTTATGCAATATTTCAGTTTTTCATTTAGCTAGCTAGTATCTCTACATACCCGCCGTGAGACTAATTCTTGAATGAGTAAACCAGCAAGTTTCTAAAAACGTGATATGCGTTGTTACTTTAGTTTTGAATATGTAAATCATCTTTTATGTCAATATATTCATTAAAAATATTTTTATTAAGTTTAACAGTTGCGTTCATGTGTGGCACATTATATTTTAACATGACATTAATTTTGGAACACGTAATAGAAACCAAAGTGAGATAGATAAAAACTAAATTAAAAGTGTAAAATATTAAGTAGTAAGTTACTTTCTCATATTTTTACACTAGCATTTGGTATTAATATCTTAGGGTTTGGTTGGTAAAACTCTTCATAAATATATAGGAAGAAAAAATAAAAAAAATTAAATAAATTTATTTATAAATTAAAATTAGTTCATGTATAAGTTAAAAATCAGATTTTGAAAAAATTAATATAAAAATATTTCGTTAAATTAGTTTATGCATAAACATATTTTAATTTATAGAAATGTTTATTTCATTTTTTTTTTCTATTTTCTCTTTTATAATTTCTTAGGAGATGTTCACCCATGGTGATTCTTAATTTCATTTTCTCCGCACTTTCACTTTGTCCCGAGCCATTATATATGTTCCATGGCTTGAACAAGACATCTTAATTAGAGTTCGTGAATAAGCGTAGTGGTTGCAATTATATCTCATTATTTTGCATGTATTGATGGATAATGTCATGCATAACATGGAAGTGATTCAAAGCTTAATGACCAACTAGGCAATACCAATTTGAATAGTTAGTCTTCTTTTTTCAAAATAAAATAATAAAAAGCCAACGTTAAATACATACTTCCCGGTGTCAATTAGCATCCAAAGATTTTGGGACTTGGGTAACTAAAATGCTGAAAAATAAATTGGAGATTAATGGTGTCATGTAGCACTATAGAGAGACCTTTTGTTTCCAAGGAAAACCATATTAGATATTTGAAGTCCAAACATGTCCCTCAGCCGCATATCAAGAAATGTGATTAGACATACGTTTCAGTGAGAGAAGGATAATATCAAATGTTTCCTTCGTGTTGGGAGGATAAATAGTTTTGATCCCATAATACTATACATGTGAAAAAAGAGAATGCCTCTGCGAGTTAATGGAAAGAATAACAAAGATACAACAACATATGTTGGTTACCTTACCTATTCACACAATAAAATATCCTACAATAACTTCACTTGGGTGTACGAGTGTTGACCCATTGTTTGGCCCGCAAAGGCCTAAGCTTAAAAATAAATAACCCATTAATTGTGTGTTTATGTGAATTGGCTTGCATAATTTGCGGGTTAAAGAGGTTGAACCCGCGAGTTTATGGCTCAACCCTGCAGAAAATCAATTTCTGATACTTTTAATTATTAAGTAAAACAAAAAAAAAATATAAGTAAAAAAATTAACAAGCAAAACTTATGAGAAAAAAACCAAAGAAAAAATAGGTTAGGTTGAATTTTAACATTTATGAAAATTAACATTTTATACAATCATCTAATCATAAATCATTATATATAATAAGTTTGTTGACTTTTATAAAAACTATTTTAAATCATACTAATTGTGATTTATAATTTGATGATAGTATAAAACTAATTTATATGTCAATATATGACCATTAAATTCAAAAACAAATATATGTAATATGACTAAAGATGACAACAAGGCACGATGAGTATGGATAGTAGTTCATCATATCCATACATAATTACATGAATTTTTGTCAAGTGAGTATTAATAAATTTTATATATATCTATAAGTATTTATGGATATTCGTTGATCTATGTTAAAATATAAAATTTTAAACAAAAATAAATATTTATAAGTTATTTTTACTAAAAAATAATTTTGTAATATATATTTATACTAAAAATAAATAATTTTAAAATATATAATTATACTAAAAATAAAATAGACTAATTTATTTTATATATAATTAAAAACATTTAAATAATTTCAAAATGCAAATATCCTCGCAACACAAGTATCGTATTACCTAATTATTCATTTTTAATTCATAGTAAATTTTACACACGAATGTTCGCATGTAGGAATCTTTTTTGTGATCTCTAAGTCTGATCCAGTTAATTATCAACTTTAAATATAAACTTATTTAAATGCAGGGATAAATGTAACGATCTATTGTGTTTAACTGCGGGTTTAAGGAAGGGATGCGGGGAGAGCCACTATACATACTTACCTATAGCAATAACATTAATTTTAAAAACTAAAAATATTCACAAAATATTTAGGTGAATGCTATAATAATTCTTCTTGATTTCGGGTTGAAAGAAGTGATGGAATTTAGATGCAAACATGCTGGTCTCTTGTACATAGCAGACTATGAAAATTCGGAATTCGTAGAAGGATATACCAAATCATTTATGTTAATCACGAGAACGAAGCTAGCGGGGTTGTCGATATCGACTTATTGTAGAAGCATATCCTTTTTCCATTTTGTATTGAGTACTTGTTTGACAGTGAGGAGACATAATTGTATAATAATTTTGCTTCTCTTTTCACATTGTATTAAGTACTTGTTTGGTAGTGAGACTGAGACATAATTGTATAATAATTTTGCTTCTATTTTCACATTGTATTAAGTATTTGTTTGATAGTGAGGAGACGTAATTGTAATAATTTTGCTTCTATTTAGGTCCTCGCTAACTTAATGTAAGCAAATGTTATATTTTTCTCATATATAATACCACTGGTATCTATCTGTACATTTATATATTTATTTATGTATTTGTAGATTGTTATTAAAAAAAATGCACCTTATTACTCAGTATAGAATTATGTAATTCTTTACTAATCAGTGAGAGATTTACTTCTTTTCCTAATAAATTATGGATTGATTACGTCACTTATTAACGAGAAATTATGTAATCCCTTATTAATGAGGACTTTACTTTCTTTGCTATTTAGTAAGTGATAGGTTCTATCACTGATTAATTCCTTGCTAATTGTGACAAAAATATTTATTTTTTTATTCATTTATTTTTAGCAAATAGTGACTGATTATTTATGTTTGTGACAAAATATATTTTATCGTAATTGTTTTGATATATTTTACTAATTGCTATGCAATATCTAAGTTTGTGATGAACTTATATTTGTTATTAATTCAGTTAGTTAGTGACGAAATTTTAAATGTTTAGTGACATATTTTATCTTTAGCTAAAAATGGCTAAATCATATACAAAATTAGTGACAAAGCATATAACTATAAGCCACAAAGCCAACAGCTAAAAAGCTTCGTACAATGTTGCAGCTGGTGTGGGGGTTTAACAAAACCAAAACAAGGATGACAAAGCCTTCTAGCCTCACATGCACGTACTAGACAAGTTATATGGTAAGGTCATGTTGGAGGATTTAGCTATGGCTAACCATGCTATGAACAAGTGATAAATGAGAGAGCCATGTAGAGAAAGCTCAGAGTAGCTTCGAAGTCAAAAAAGGCTAGTCCTAAATCTACCAAGATGTAGGTAAATGTAGTTTAAGAGCACCATGGAATTGATGATGTAGTCATAGAGCATACTTGATATGAAAAGATCAATTTTTCTATCTTATCTCAATGAATATTTTATGTTGGAATAGTTGTGGCATTGACCATAAAGGTTTTGTAAATTTGATTAAGATAATGTGTTATGAGAATGATTTGATTATATGTATTTAGATGGAAACTCGTTCGTCACAATAAAAGTAAGTAGTGTTATTGGTGGGATGATGTTTAACTATCTTATATGCTAAAGTCTATTGGACATTTTGACGGTCTTTGGTGTATATGAAGGTTTGATTCTTGTTAGTTGTCCATAATTTTCCAAGATAAGCAATTCATGTATATGCATGTTGACCAAGTTAATGAAGCATGCTAGTTCCATATAGTGATGTATCGTAGTACATCCCTTGCTTGTAGGTCAAGCTTTTGGCCTTAGTTTTTTGCTATAAGGGAGACTGTGGATGTTCTTTGGTTGATTATAAGTGACTTTAACATCATTTTTCCCCTCATGAAAGGAATGGAGGGTCCTCCAATCCAAATCTTTGTGGAATAAGGGACTTATGAGAGTTTGTTCAATGTTACAAGTTAATTGATGTACACTTCGACAGACCTATGTTTACCTAGTTGAGAGGGAATCTTATGAAGCATTTGGATTGAGTTCCTATAAATTAAAAATGGAGTACTCTTTTTCCAAGAGCTTTTATTGCCCAATTATTAAGTCTTCAATTAGATCGTAGGTCATTCCTTATGAGATTGGATAATAGGGTTCCTCAAAATACAATACAAATATATTTTTGTTACTTGGCCTTATGGTTGATCCGTGAAGGCTTTGATATGCTAATATAGGAGTTGTGGCAGGAGGTGGGGGATTGGAATCACCATCTCTTAGATTTCAAGTTGCCTCTTCGTTCTTGGAACGAAGATGTGTTTGAGAATATAAACAAACTCAAGAAGGAGGTTATGATGAGGCTGTGTGGAATTGATTTAATTTGGAAGAAGGTCCTAACACTTATCTGACTCGTCACCATGCAAGGTTTTCAAGTGAGTTGGAAGAGATTCTTTATCAAGAAGAAATTGTGTAGTTCTAAAATCTTACTATTAATGGCTTAAATTTAGGAATTATAATACCAAATATTTTCACGAGACCATTATCATCAAATGGAGAAGGAATTTGATTTCCTGGCTCCAAGATAATTCAAGCTCTTAGATCCATGAGCAAGATCACTTAGAGAGGTTGGTCATTGATTACTATAAGAACTTGTTATAAGATGAGGGGACATTTGATGTTTTATGTCTTAGGGATGATTTGCCTATCATCTATGATGAAAAGCTCTCTATCTTATGGTAGATATCCTTGATAAGGAAATTAAGAGGGCTCTTTTTAGCACAGGTAGTTTCAAAGCTTTAAGAAAGGATGAGTTTATGGTAGGACCTCACTTGTGTTGCACGATTAAACAATTTTTCAAGGACTAGTTTGATGTGGCTTTGGTTAATAAGACTCAAATTGTCCCCATCCCTAAGGTCCATGGTGCCTTCTATCTTCCTTAGTTCAGAGTGATCAACCTTTGTAGTGTGTCTTATAAAGAACTAACCAAAGTGTTAGCGGGTCATCTTTACACTGTTTGTGGAAGACTTGATTTGCCCCCACATAGTGTAGTTTTGTCCCTAATAAATAGAGTTATGATAACATCATTATTACTTAGGAGGTTAATATAAGAGACCTGGAGAAGGCATATGATAAATTGAAGTAGGTTTTTATCAAAGATGTTCTTCAAGATGTTGGTATGCCAACAAAGTTTATTAACATGATTTGACTTTATATTTCCTCTCGCTCCATTTGTATGTTGTGGAATGGAGAAGCTCTTGAGTTCCATCCCTCAGGGAAAGACTTAGCCAACATATTTCTCTAGCTATGAAGCAGAAGATTTGGAAGCCTATTGGGAGGCCCTAAAATATCCCACTTAGCCTTTATCGATGACCTCATCCACCTTTCTAAAGCCTCCTTGATTAAGGTAAAAGTGTTTTTTCTTATCTTGATATTTTTTTTCTCTACCAAAGGGAGAAAGTAAACAAAGACAAAATGAAGGTCTATTTTTCGAAGAATATAGGTTGGTGTGTGAGATGAAAATATTGGAACATAAGTATATGCGTCCAAAATGACTCAAGTGTTTTGATGATAATAAACATTATGAAAATGAATAATATACTACGACTAATCACTATTCTCTAAATGTCAAAAGACCTGCAAGTTATTGGACTTAAAGATTGGAACACATCCATTTAAAGGAAATTGATTTTATAATTAAGTTCATCTATTACATCCATAAGTAGCTCGCCATCCAAAAGACATTTTCAACGTCCATAGCGAGACTCAGTATCCATAGAGTCACTTGTCGTCCAAAGGATACTCCTAGTGCCCATAGCGAGACTCAGCATCCAAAGGACATTTTTAGCGTCCAAAGACATGCTCAGTGTCCATAGAGTCACTTGTCGTCTAAAGGACACTCCAACGTCCATAGAATAACTCGTTGTCCAAAAGACATTTTGCGTCCATAGAAAAGCTCACCATCAAAAAAGATAGCTTAGTGTCCATATAGGGAATCAACGTCAGTCAAGGGTCCATAAAAGAGCTTAGCGTCCATAAACATAGTGATTGTTTAAAGATGGACTTATTGTCCAAAAATAGAATTACCGTTCAAAGAACATGCTCATTGTCAAAAGAAGGATTCACCATCCAATATGAGAGTTCAACATCCCAATAACTCATCCAACACATAGAAGAGTGTGACGTCCAATAATGAGTTCACCGTCCACAAGTGAACTCAGCGTCCAAAGACGTCCCTATCATCAAAAGGAGAGATCATTCAAAAAGTAGAATGACTGCACTATTCCAAATTAGGAAGTATCTTTCTTAAAAGCATAAAGTTTTATTTATCTTATTTCATGAATTCTTTCATTATTATAAAGAGCTAATTGTGTAGATCCAACGTTCAAATGTCTACCTAATATACTGTTTGAGAATGTGTTAAGCTTTCAAATTGACGAAGAACAGGAATAAAGATTTATAATACAAGTCAAGTATGATAAAAGGAAGCCCAAATTATGACTTCATTCAAAAGGAAGCAACAGAAGCTTCCTCACTCATCAATAGTAGACAGCATATAGAATTCAGAAAAAAAAAACACTTTTTACACAATATTCTCTATCTTAAAAAAAAGAGGAGTCTCTACAAAAACCAGAACTGCGACATTTAATGTTGACTTAACCACTCCTCATGCATAAACAATGTTAAAATTTTTACATGCTATAAGAAGGGATTGATTAAGTTCAAATAGAACAGAGAACATGAAAACAAAAAAGAACAAAAAACACAAATAACGTGATACACTCTTACATTCTTAAAGTTGCTTTTAGACGACACTCTTTTTCACTCTTTGTATAGCTTACTTAACTCAGCAAAGCTAATTCTTTGTAAATTATATTGTAATACGCTTACTGTGTGAGTAGAGTTTGTTACAAAAACCCAATGAGTTGGTGTGATAGCATGAAGAGGCTAAGCAACAAAGAATATTTAGTTTTCTTATAATCAAGTATATTACAAGGGTTGGAATACCTAGAGAGGTAGAGAATACTTGGTTTTCTTGTAATTAAATAGATTACAAGGGTTGTAATACCTGGAGAGGTAGAGAATACTTGTTTGTAAGTCAGGTAGACTTAGTGAAATTCCTTAGTTTTGAAGGGACTAGACATAGCTCTATTGAAAGAGTGAACCAGTATAATTTTTATGTGTTTTTCTCTCTTACCCTCACTCTTTTATTTATTCACTTCTTTGGATGACCAGTTTGGATGCTCCCTTTAGATGACCATATTAAACTGTGTTTTAAATCCTTTAGATTTGAAAAAAACTTTCAAAAATCACAGACACACAATTCAACCTCCTTTATTGTATGTTATCTTTTCCTTTAGACAAATCAATAATAGGCTTGGTTTCAATCATACATTGGACTTGGGAAAACATCTTGGGGTTAAGTTTCATCATAAGCAGGCCAGATAGGAGTTTTCCAAGGCCTTTTGGATATGTTTATCAAATTCCTAGTAATTAAAAGGATCACAATTTTCCTTTGTATTTGTTCTCTCTACCCTTCTGTCATACACAATGCAAACTTCTTTTCTCCCTAAGATGATGTGTAATAAATTGGATTTAGCCTGCAAATCCTTTTTGTGGAGTGATATTCATGAGCAAAGGAGATTGCATCTTGTAGCTTGGATAAAATTTGTTAGCCAAAAGAAAATGAGGTCTTGGCATTCAGAAGATAAGAATTGTTAATAAGGCTTTCATGCTCAAATTGATTTGGGATCTATGCTCAAACATTGACTGCCTTTCGATTAAAGTTGTGCAAGCTACGTACAATTATGGTGATAGTGTCCTGCCCAACATACATGGATCTAATACCTTGAGAGGGATTAGGTCTTTCTGGGATAAATTTTGTATTAATATTTTGTAGTATATCAAGGATGGTTAGTTGGTGAATTTTTAGGTGGATAGTTGGATTCCCAATATGGGAATCCTTGAACTGAATGCAACTAAGCCCCTATCATATTTTGATTTTCACAAGATATTGGGTGAAATAGTTTATTCTAATGGTAAAATGGTAATATATAGGATACTTGAAAGAAATGTTATTTCATGATATGTAATTGATTATTATGATAATCTTTGTTCCTTGTGTTGGAGCCCCTCAAATTCCCTTGCTTGGAACGAGTTCCTTGATGGTGAGTTTTCTATTGGTGCAACTTATGTGAGTCTTACCAAGGCAAATACAACTTCTCATGTTCTCTTATGTCATATATTCTAGCAGTGGATTAGGTTAGAAAGAACTTGAAGCTTCCTTTGGAAATTGTCCTAGAATGTGCTGATGACAAACCTTACTAAATGTAATCATCACTTGGTGTAAAACTTGTCATTCCTACTGTGGGGGATTGTAGTTGAAACCACATTTCATGTTTTTCATGGAAGAGATAAAAGCGTGGTTGGAGACCAACTTTACTAATAAAAGGGGCCAAAATCAAGATTGGCCAATTATGTAGGCTTAATCTAGAATTTATATGATTTCAACGCAATAAGTTTGTTTTTAATAATTTGTGGGAGACTGATTTAAGCATTGTCAACAAAGTTGTTCGATTGGAAAATGAGATTCATAAAGAGATGGCTAGTCCAAGGAGTCATTTGGTTGTCATCATTAGACCCAACACAAAACTCTAAAATGGAACCTTTCCCGACAAATTAGGTCAAGTTGAACTATGATGGTGGTTTCTCCAGTACTTTCAAGTGCATAATTTATAGAGGAGTTCCTTAAGATAATTTAGGTGCTTACATTATTTATTTTTCGTGTGTGGTGGGTTCGTGTACTATAGTCCAAGTTGAATTGTAAGCTTTTATTAATAGGGTGTGAATGGCCATAGCTAAGGGATGTCAGAAGACCCAAGATGAAATTGATTCTCGTACTATAATACATAGTGTGCAACAAGAAGCCTCTTCTCGTCATCTCAACTTTTAGTTGATTTAGACTTTTAACTCGTTGTCTAGAGATGAAAATCATATTATTCTTTACGCTATTTTCAAATAACAAAATATGGTTGTTAATGATCTCGGTAAGCATGGTTAAGTTATTTATTATGATTCTCCCTTACTTTTTTTGTCTTTGAGCTCAATGTCTCTAGTGTTTCCTTTATTAGATAGTTGTTTGTTTAGGATTTAGTCCTTTTTATTTAATAATATGTATATAGAGAGAATAAGTCATGTGAGCATACTTAATTATTGTGAATAATGAAAATAAAAAAAAATTAATAATAACCTTAATCAAGATTAAAAATAATAAATTGTTAAAATTAAAATTTAATTATAAACACTTCTTATAAAATTAATGAAGTTTTCTTTTGTATAATTTATTTAATAATAATAGGTTTTTCTTTTTTACCATGCGAGTACCTGTCGGGCCATTGTCCCCGCTTCCTAAATCTTAGAACATTTTTATAAGCATATTCATCGTAACAAATATATGTGTGTATTTCTTTTCGCTCTAAATTATTTCACATATTTAAACATAATAGCAAACCTATCTATTGAAAGGTGAATAAACCATCCTGATAAAAAAATAATAATAAACTACCAATTTCATCGTATCACTCTTCCTTATTAATAATCTCTAAACTCTACACCTTAGAACTTAAATCTTAAACTTTAATCATGTTAAATAGTCTATCTAATTGTGAAAAATATTTCAAAATAATTTTTAAATATTTGTAAAATATATCAATTTAAAAATTAAGCTGATTGATATTTAATATTTTAAAAATTATTTATATATAGTTTTATTATTTTTAACACTAATTAAGAAAAAAAGTAATACTTGATAAATGAAATTGATGATTTATTAGTTGAAAGGTAGAACAATAAAGACTTTTCACGTGTTATATCTTTGCTTGACATTCAGCGTCTCTTGCAAAGGAAGTGGGATGTGGAGTTCATTCACCCTCTGAAGGAAGAGAATCAATGCAAGGTGTGGTGTTTAAATGATGCAAGAGCACCTAGCTACAACTCTCACATTAACCCAAAAAAGAAACATTAAGAAATTTATAAGGTTGGCTTTGTATCTAATAAAAAAAATTAAGAATTATCTTATGTATAAATTAATTTTAATTTATAAAAAAATTTATTATTTTTTTTCTCTTTTAAGTGTTTATTAAAAGTTTATCAAAACACATATTTTATTTTCTAGTCTCTTACTATGTAAGTACTTTTGTCTTTATCTTGTAGTCACTATATAAATTTGAAAAGGAAAAGTAGAACTTTTCTTCTTTCTTGCTTTTCAATTGACTTTTTAATTTGTTGATTTAGTTAGGACGTCCCAAACACTGCATATGGTTCATTCAATGCACCCGTTACTTTTGCCTTTACTGATTTGACGAAAATTCTTTTTTACCATAAATTTGGTGGAAATCATGTTTACGTATAGAGCGGAGGTCAAAGCTTTGTTCGGCTAGCATTCGCGCGCACCACGCTGCAGCAATGAATTATGAATTCCTGAGGGCAAAAATGGCTTGAGATAAACTAATTATTTAAAGTTTAAATTTAATTTTGAGATAAATAATTATTTAGATAAATTTATTCGTTTAAATTTATTTATTTTTAATTTATTTATGATTTATTTGCTATCATTTTTTCTTTGAATAAATTCAACTTTGTTAATTTAATGTTTAACAAATATTTTTATATTAGAATATCAAATGAAAATAAAATAAAATAATATTTTATTTTATCAAGGTTATTTACGTTTAAAAATACAGTATTTGATTATGATATTGGTTTTATTTAAGAAGGTTGATTGTGACCCATTTAAAATATGATTATTGAACATGGAAATCATATGTAAATGGTAGATAAAAAATAATAATAAATAAAATTATATTTTTAAATAATTATAATTAGGATTGTGTAAAGCACAAGACCAATAAGCATTTGCCTTAGGTTTCCAATTATTTAGCGTCTAAATTTTTTTCACGTTTCTTTAAAAATTATTTATTATTAATTTAAATTATTAAGTGATAAATTTTATTAAGATATATTATTTACTACTATTTTTTACTGGTAAGACTAAGTAATCTTAAGATATGAATATAAATATTATTGTAAATCATTTAAGTGTAATTTTATTATTTATTTAAAAATTAAGAAAAATTATTTTGCATCTATTTTATACTCTACCTCTCACTTCCCTGAAACAATGTTATTAAAATTAGTTTAGAGTTTAAATTTAATAAATAAATCCATTATTGATATATAAAAAGATATTTTGGTGAAAGTATTAAAGATGAGATTACACATTCAACTACATATTTTATTCGTACTGATCCTATTGTAAAAAGATATATTGTATACATATTATATTATTTTAAATATTTAATTCAAAGTTAGTTTGAATAATTTTCAAAATATGAAATCATATATTTAATTTTTTTATCTGAATTCTAAAAATTAAAAAATTTAGATAAGAATGAACTCGAAAAAAACATTATATTAATCTTCACTTATTTATAAAATAAATGCATACAAAACAAATTTTTACTCCAATAAAATATTATATTAAATTAAAAATTATATTCTTTTTTAAATACATGAATAATTTCCAAAGTATTATTTAAAATACTCGTAACTATTATTATTGTTGAAAAATATTTTTTAAAAATTAAAATTACATAAATTTTATCTAAGATTATCTATGTCAAATAATAGATTCAATTTTTTTATTTTATATATTAAGAATGAAATACTAAAATTTTTAATTATAAAATATTAATAAATAATTTTATAGTTTTAAAAAACTAAAAATAAAAAGTGATAAATTAAACTAAATTTAAATTTCACCTTCGTCCTCGTGATTTTTGGGCATAAATAAAATTATAGCTATATAAATAATGTACATTTACAAGTTATTAATGCTAAACATTTTGTTGAACTAATGGAATCTAATATAAGGTTGGACTTGCTAACATAAACTCTGTGCAAGAGTAGAATAAAATGAAAGTTTCTTCTGATAAAATATTTTATTTAAAAATAAAATTTATTAAAATATATAATGATTAATAATGTTAATTAAATAATAGATACTATCTTTAACATTATTTAAATGATAATAATTTAATAATTAACTATTTGTTGGCGTAAATTCAGTATAAGAATGAATTATTATTTTAATAAAAATACCTTTTTTTAAAATATTTTACTTTAAAATATCCTTTCAAATACTAAATCTTTCCTTTTTCATAAAAAAATATATCTTTTCAAATTTTAAATTCTTCCTTTTTCATATAAAAAAATATATTTTCAAATTTAAAATCTTTCCTTTTGAAAAGATTTTTTTGAAGTAAAAATTTAAAATGTGAAAAGATATATTGTTTTAAGAAAAAAAGATTATGATCTAAATGGATATTTTTTATGTAAATATTTTTTTAAAATTTGGTATTTTTATACTAAAAATAATCCATTCTTATATAGAAAATAGCTAATTAAACTTTTACAAGTCAAAAAACATAAAATATTCTCTACTGTTCAAATAATATTATTGGTAATTATAAATTTAAATGAAATTTTACTTTTATTAATATAAAATATTTTATTGAAAAAAATTCATTATAATCTACCATTAGTCTATTAGACAGTGTTTAAGTTAGAAAATGATTACTATATTACACAATGTTTATGTTTCAAAATGATTACTATATGCAAACTCTGATGTGTTAGGATCCAAATTATATTAAAGATAACATCCACTACTGAATTAATATTTAAAACTACTTATTTATTTTTTTTAAAATACTAATTTATAAAGAAAAATAATAAATCTAAGTTTAAACTAAAAGGAAGATAAAAGGAAAAAGATAGATATACAAAAAGATAAAAGATAAATATACTTATCCAGAAATTGACAACTCCTCGTGTTCTGGGTTCATTGATCGGTGATATTGCAAGTGTATTGTCGATGTCAAGCAATAAAGTTTTAAGATCATATCACTTGAATTTTGAAAATATTACTACATAAAAGAGATTAAAAATGGAATAAATTGATTGATCGAGAAAAAGATAAGATAGAATAAAATTTGTTGGAAATTCAAATTCAAAATAGAAATAAATAATCAAGGAAGAACAACAAAGGTCAATTGTGATGCATATATAAAATACAAGAAAGAATAATCAAGAGGAGAAATCAATAAAACACTAAAATAAATCAATTAGGCATAAATAATGGTCAATGGTTAAGCTAATATCCTAGAACAAGATTTCTACTAACACAGTCATGAAATCAAACCAACAAAAAGAGGAAGAAGATATTTGTCGCGACCATCTTGCGACCTCGCGATGGAGGGTAGGAGTCGCCACCAGTGTTTTAGGGAGGAAACGCCAGGAAACCATAAAATGGAAAGATGATTGGATAAGGCTTGAATCTGAACCAGAGAAATGGAATTCGGGAGTCGGTTACGTAGGGGCGCATTACGCCTGTACGCCTATCACATGATAGTTGCCCTATCTATATGCATGACATTGGTGACACTCTTAGCTACGAGGGATATCGAGGATAGTTACTTTTTGAGCTTGAATGGGTGATAGTGTGTGAAAGAGCAAACTTGACAAGAGGGCATTCCCCTTGTGCCTACATATCTCGCAATGGAGAAGTCAAAGTCTACGTAGTTCTTGGGTGGAGGATAAGTTTATGTTAGGTTGGGTTGGGATAGATTCAGCTTGTGTATGATGTCGAGAGTGTTTCGATTGGCTATTATATAACAGTTATCCGACTGTGTTGGGTTGACATTGGTCTAGGAGGGCCCGAAAGGGTTCCTCCCTAAGAGATCTCTGAAGGGAGACCTTGTGTCAAGAAGTTGATTTCTTCCTAAAGAAGTTGTTATCTAATATCCAGCAGTACCTCAAGGTTGGTCGTATTGATCCAATGAATGCTCAGAGTAGCATCACTAACTTGTCTCTCCTCCTAACTTACTCTCCTCTTCTCAAATTTCTTCCTCCTCTTCCTTTTTTCCCTTTCCTTTTCAAACCCCTCTTCGTTCCATCTCGAGCCATTTTATAAGCGCCTTCCCCCTCCCATATCTCCATCCTTTGTATCTTTAGCCGATCTTCTTTCATTAATGCGGTGTCGATTTCCCCACGCTCATTTAATGCAGCGGCGTTTCTTTGTCTCTATAGGGAACTTTTCATTAATTATGGTGGCGACGAATCAGGATATGGCTTTTGGCGTGGCAGTCCAGGAGCAAACCCTTGTCGTTCCTTGGCTAACATTGGCGAGGTTTTTGTCGTGAACTTTTCTCCACGTTTTCACTCTTTGTTGCATGGCGTTCCGCTCCATGTAGAGGCCCTATATTTGCTTCCTTTCCTTCCTTAAATCCTCCCTTGTCTTTTTCCCTTTTTAGAGAAACATTCATCCCATGCCTGCTTTATTCTTTTTTGTCCCCCCAATTCTTGACTTTCATGTTTCCTCTAACCAGTTGACTTCCCACCTGGCTGACCACCTCACCAGCTGTGAGTCAACCATGAGGTTTCTCATTTCAAGACATTTAGGCTTGTTCCGCTCCCGGACAAAAAGTGGGTCCCATAATATCAAACCAATAACTAGGAAGAATTGAGAAGACAATCCCTAATTTTCGACTCTAAGCTTCTAATTCCTAAAGTTTTTAATGTCTTTCTTAATCTCTAGAGGATCCCTTTATAGCTAAAGAACTAACAAGGTCCAAGCCACAAAAATAGATACAAAAGAAAATGCAAAATTAAAAAATTAATTTGATGTTTACGACGATCTAGCCGTGGGCGGCTCTAGTAGTGAATTTGATAGTTTTTCTTCACTTTTTGTTATTCACTCCAACTTGCAATAGTTTCTTTTACTAAATCTAAGCCTCCACAAGATCCTCATTACTCCTTTCTTGATACCAAACAACTCTAACCCTTTGTTTGGATAGGAAAAGAAATAAGAAGAAAAGAAAAAGAGAGAAAAGAATTAGAAAGAATAGAAATAAAGATTAATTTTAAGTGAAAAATTATATTGTTTGGATTGATAGAAATAAGAAAGAAAGGAAACAAGTAATTTATTTTTATTTGTTTGGTTGAATTGGAAGAATAAAATAAAAAAAATTAGGTAAATTGATAAAAGACATTTTTACTCTTATAATATAATATTAATCAAAGTAGTATTATGTGCACCTAATAACAAAATAAATTTAAGAATAAACTTCCTACAATTTTTATATATTGAAAATTATGTACTTAGAAAAGGAGAAGACCAAATCAAAAAATGGTATAAAATATGATATAAAAAATGTGAAAGTGAGAAATCATGTTAATCATAGAGTATTCTAGGAGAGTTTTAAAAAAACTATGGCAACTAGAGGAGGGTAAGCATGAAAGATGTAGTACCAAGAGTATATTTGTAAAACAATTTATTTTGTTCATTAATGGAACTCATTTCACATCTTCCTTGGAAGGAACCCAAATCTTGTGGATCCTATGAAAACCTCTTCCTTTTCTTCCTCATTTTTACTATAATCAAATTATGGATGACGCTTCTTCCTTCCTCCTCTCTATTTCATCCCATACAAAACACACAATAAATATTCTATCTTTGAGTTTGGAGGCTAATTCGTTCAAAAACTTTCTTGAAATCGAAAGTAACATAGTAAAAAGACTAAAAAGCTCTAAATGATAAAATAAAGAAAAACAAGAGTAAAACTAATCTTAATTGACACAAAATGCATGCAAACTTACATGAATCAATATGCAAAATATGATATGAAATGTTATGCATCATTAATCATTTCCCCCTCCCCAACACTTAGTAAATGATTGATGAATATATGGAAAAAAAGGGATGAGAAGAGTTCTTGTTTTTTATGTGAGATATTGAATATCAAGGTAAAGTAAATTATTGAAATGTAAAATATGTCGGTTAGGTATTGACCTTTGATGCATAAATGCAAAAGGAACTAAGAAAGTACCAACCTTTGATGTAGGAAAAGCAAAGGTGTCAAATAAAGATTGGCCTTTGATGCAAAAATGTGAAAAGAAGTAGGGAGAAGTATCAAGGTTTACAGAAGTAGAGGAGTCAAACATGTATTGGGGTTTAATACCTAAAGAGTAAAAGTGTCAGGCAAGTATTGGACTTTGATGCAAGAAACATAAAGGTGTCAAGCTTTATTGCATAAATGCAAAAGTATTAGATATCAAACAAGCATTAGGCTTTGATGTAGAAATAGATAGTGAGTTTTGGGGAAATGTAAAAAGTGTTGGACAAATATCAAACTTTGATGCTGAAAAAGTAAAGGTGTGAAACAAGTACTGAACATTGATACAAAAAATGTAAAAAGTGTCAAGTAGATACAAGCTTTGATGTAGAAATGTAAAATATGTTAAACAAATATATGGTTTTGATGCATAAAAGTAAAGGGCATCAAGCAAATACTAGCATTGATGCAAAATGTAAAAAGGTGTTAGGGGTAGATATCGAGCTCTGATGCATAAATGTAAAAAAGTGCAGACAGATCTGATGCATATGTGTAAAGGGTGTTAAGTACGTACCAGACTTTGATGCAAAAATGCAAAGAACTATTAGGACAAGTACTAGTCTTTGATGTATGAAAAGTAAATGTGTTAGGTAAGTATCATAGTTTGATGCATAAATGTAAAGGTGTTGAGCATGATATTGAGCTTTAAGGCAAAAGAAAGGTAAATGTGTTAAGTAGGAAGCGAGATTTGATGTAGAAGTGCAACTGTGGTAGAAAAATACAAGCTTTAAGGCAAGAAAAGTAAATATGTCAACTATATATAGACTTTTATGCAAAAATGTAATAAGACTATTATCTAATGTTAGACTAGAAATCAAACAATATGAAATCTAAACAAAAAATGGTTTCAAGGTTCACCAATTGAAACAACAAGATAATGGATTGGTGTCTCTAAGAGTGAAACAATTGGATCTTAAGGACCAAATAATGCATGATGTAATTTGGATGCAATTTTGATGTTACGCTATATAAAGCAAAAATGATCAAATGTTGCTAGCAAAACTTTTATTTTTTCTTTTCTTTTATTTTCTTTTTTTTTTGTGGAGAAAGATTCTCTAAATTGATTGTTTACCTTGGAAAACTTATAATTAGAAACAATTTTATGCAAACTTGCCTTGTTAATTGTTTCTTCCAATTTCCACTAACCTTCATATGACCTTAATCCTTCAACTAGGGTCTACTTGATGCCAACAAAATCCTTTAGTCTAATATGATAATTGACATATTGTTATCAAATTGTAAAATTATGCTCATGCCATCTCTTTTTGAAGCATTATTTAATTAACATTCATGATTAAGCTAGTGAAGTTTAAAGAAATTGATTATCATTAGATTTTAGAAGGAACATGATATATTTAATGGAGGGTAAAAATGTAAACTAGGTAATTATACTAATTTAAGAAATACAAAGTTGTCCTAGGTTAGACGTAAAGAAATAATACATCTTACCCTAATGGTGCTAGAATATAATGAGTGATTGAACAATTGTCTTCATTTTAAATTAGGATGACATCATAATTGAATGGAAAATAAAGCAATTTCCCTAATCGACATCTCATTTGAATGATTGTTAATTTATTTAGAATTTTATATCTAAATTATAACACTATTAAAATAATATCAATTGAAATTTTATTTTATAAAAAAATTATTTCCTCCTTTTATATATAAAATTTAAAATAACTACATTGAATAAAAATATTTTTAAGAATTATTTTCAACTACTGCATTTTTAAAAGTTTTTGTTAAAGAACATATTTTTAAATTTTTTTTTGGTTAACATTATACTTCTTTCAATCTATCATTTTCATATTTATTTTTAATTTTTTAAAATATTAATAATTAAAAATAATTTAGTATCAAAATATACATTAATTATTATAATTTAAAATATATTTTATATTTAAATATGTTTATTTATTATAAATTTTAATTATAAAATCATTTATATATTTAAAAGTATTAAATTATTATAAAATTTACTTTAAAATAACATTTATTATGTTCACTGTAGTTCACACATGTGGACGTATTCGAAAAAATAAAAAAAATCTTTGTTGGTGAATTTTTTTTAGTTCCTACTCTTTGCAAATTTCTGTCGATATTGATTTTTTTTATAAATTTCATTTCTTTTTTTAGTAAAAAAAAGAGATAGTATTCTATCTAAATAATATAAACAGGTAATAAAAAAAAACAAGAAAGATTTTAAACATTCAATTTTTAAATTCTTACATAATATATATATTTAATTGAATAGACACACGTAAATAATTAAATATTAGAATCAGACGAGTTTTTAAATAATTTTTGCTTTATTTTTAATAAGAGATTAAATTAATAAATATCTTCATAGTTGAAATTCAAGAAATTAATATTATAAAAAATAAAATATTAGTTAAGGACAAGTCATTTCTGTCCACCAGAGAAACAGTATTTATAATCATTATTAGAAATTGAAGTCTTATGACATAATAAAATAACACATGAGATCTTTTCATTTTTAACCCTTTTGCCAGTGCAACAGACACCGCAGTTTACCGAGAAACAAAGTGGAAACAACCAACCTACTTCTGTTTGTCTTATTCAAAGTCACTTTAGTTTTTAGTTTTTAGATTTTATCTCTTCGTTCACAGTTCAAAGTCCAAACGGTCTTAGCTCAGGACTAATAGTATTCTTCTAGGAAATATGACACAGCATTTCTCTTGGGCGCAGGATCCCTTATAGTGCGTGACGCTCACGCTTAAATCAGAGCCAACTGTATAAATAGAGAGCGCGCGAGGCAGAGTTAATACGACACAATACAAACTTCAAATACCAAACAGAAAGAACCAAAATCACAAGAGAACGCTGCGGCAGAGTGTGCGAGAGAGAACCCTAGGGATTAACAATGGAGGCGAAGCAGAACGGAGCCAGCAATAATCCTTCTAATGGCGCCATAGATGGACCTACGAACCCCATGGTCACGCCTCTGCTCACGGATCTCTACCAATTCACCATGGCCTACGCTTACTGGAAAGCCGGCAAGCATCAAGAACGTGCTGTGTACGTAATCGCCGTTTTTCCTTTCTTACTATATCTATATTTCGTGTTTATTAAGTGCAACTGAAAATAATACTTGTTGTTTTGTGCTTTTGCTGAATTGAGCGCTTTAGTGTCTTCTCTTGCTTGCCTTTGATTCTGTTAGGATTAGTGTTTAGTTCTATTGCTGTGCAGCGGTTATTTCTTGATTTTTGATTACTGGTTATTGTATGGTTGTTGTTTTAATGTTTGGATGCATGTTGATATGTGTTTGTGAGAAGATTTTGGATTGTGTTTGCTTTCAGGTTCGATTTGTATTTTCGGAAGAATCCGTTTGGTGGGGAGTATACTGTTTTCGCTGGTTTGGAAGAGTGCATAAGGTTCATAGCTAATTTCAAGCTCACGGATGAGGAGATTGCTTTTGTTAGGGAAAGTTTATCTGCCTCTTGCGAGGTAAACTAAATTGCGGTTTCATTGTCATCCTTGATGTCGCAGGAAATTGAGGACATATGCGACAGCAATTGCAGTCGCAGTGACTCCAAAATCCTTAAAGTTGCGGCTGAAATTGCGGTTGTGGTCTGTTTTTAAAAATTTTGGTGGTGGGTACTGGGTAGGCTGATTTAAATGCAAAGATTTGAAGTTTCCCTTTATTATGAATTTAGGTGTAACGCTGGAAATTTTCAATAGTAGAAAATGATGTAGCTATAAAGGAAGCAGAAGTTTTATCATTAATGTCAACTGCAGTCAACACTTTTGACTAAACATACCTGAAACTGACTTTAGGAAATCTAAACGATATAAAGAGTTGAGACTTTTTGTTCAAGAGGAATTTGTCTTCCTTTTACGATGTTGTTATGCGTTTCTTTTTAAACAGAACTGGACCAAATGAAAACCTGAAATAATATGGCTGGTGATTGGGATTCTGCAAAAAGTTTAATGCTGCTACTATATTTATTTAGATTCTCACTTCAAAATATTCTGACTTGTCAATAATAATCAATTAAATCTAGGATGGATTCTTTGACTATCTTAGAGGAGTTGACTGTTCTGATGTTGAGGTGTATGCTGTTCCTGAGGGAACAGTTGTTTTTCCCAAGGTTCCCCTGATGAGAGTTGAAGGTCCAATTGCTGTGAGTACTTGGCTACAATTAATTACTCTCTTATAATACTGATCTTCTTTCGAAGATGACCTATTTCTTACAATCTTACATTAAATTGACTTTCATATTGTTCAGGTTGTTCAATTGCTGGAAACACCTTTTGTGAATCTAGTTAATTATTCATCATTAGTTTCTACTAATGCTGCAAGGCATCGTAATGTTGCTGGAAAATCCAAAACTCTACTTGAGTTTGGGTTACGAAGGGCTCAGGTTACAAATTCTTTTAAAATACATTTTTATATAGTAAATTTTGGGAGAACTGACCTTCTTCAATATTCCTTAAAAGAAATTCTTATTTTGAATGTAGGGGCCTGATGGTGGAGTAGGGGCATCAAAGTACTGCTATATTGGTGGATTTGATGCAACAAGGTATTATCAATTAAACAATTTAATTCTAGCATGATGGGTACTCTATAGCAGATGTCATGCTTGAGGTTTCACGGACTAAAATCTTTACTATAACCTGCAATTTATTTTGATAAACTCGGACTTTATTTGCACAAAATGGTAATATATGAGATCTTTTAACCACTTGAAAGTCACACTGAGGTTTCATATTCTATACCTATAGATTTTGGGTTAGTGTGCTCAAATTGAATGATCAGCGCAAAATTGATTTTTTGTTTTGGGGGGAGGGGGAGGTTGGTTGTTTTATTTTGGGTTGGTGAATTTTTTGTTTCTGACCTTTGCTTTTTGTGTAACTTGACTCTTTCATAACTTGCGTTTTTCATGTGTGCCAATAGCAATGTTGCAGCAGGAAAGTTATTCGGGATCCCCCTACGCGGTACTCACTCCCATGCCTTCGTTAGTTCATACATGGTGTGTAACCAATTTACTGAAATTTGTTCCATATTTGGTTAATGTTTATGTAAAGAATTTCCAATATACTTGTCGTTTGTAAATCATAATACATCTTCCCTATGTAGTTGAAACTTGAAAGGACAGAGTTTCTGTTTAAATCTATCCTTTCAAACTGTCTAAAGGCACAAAATTGTATTTGATTGTTTTTAGTTACTATGTCCTGGAAGAATTCAATAATAAGTGAAGAGGCACTGCAGTGCAGTCCAGTGGGAATATGGTGGAAGTCATAAAAATTAAAATCAGTGCTATTCGTTCATTCATTCACAAACCTCATTGGAGATTACTAAAATGTAGGAGTGGGGAGATCAAATTGCAACTGTAGAATTCAGAGGGATCAGCTGAAATTTTTGTCCTATTCATTTTTCAAAATAATATGCAGTCGGACCCCATACATTCAAAGTTTGAGTATTTGACTTTGACCAAATGAAACTATGAAACACTAAGGTAGGTCCTGTAAGAAAACAGTGGCCCAGTGCACAAGACTCCCCACCTCAGGGTGGGGTGGGGGTCTAGGGAGTGTAGTTGTATGCAGCCTTACCCCTGTAAGTAGAGAGATTGTTTCCTGAACCTGTGATTTCTGGACCACTTATTTTATAAAAATGGATCTTTATTCCAAAAGCTGGCTTGTTATTTCTAGCTGCCTTTATATGTGATTTTAGTTCGTATTATTGTAATTTATATGGCTTGAAGCAAATGAGGCACGTAATTATATTTCTTTTGCTTACTTTTTGTGTGTACCTTGTCTGTCCTGTGATGTGCAGAGCCTTGACGAGATTACAGACAAGTCACTTCGCAGAAAAGATGGTTCAAGTACGTGCGATGATTTTGTTAGTCTGGTTCAAACATGGCTGAGCAAAATTCAGGTGCCAGGATACAAACATTTACATCGTTAATGTTGTTTTTCGGTTGTGGTTCTTAATTACCTCCTTTTTCTTTTTTCTTTTTTTGCTGTGTTTGTGTCTGTGGGAGAGCATGGTGGTTTTGATAATGTAGTAAAGCTTTGCATATTAAATGTTTATACCTGTGCCTTTAATGCAAACTTTGATGTTTCTAGCACACAACAATTTGAAGCTCATAAGTACTAGCACATATATGAGTGATGTTCCAACAAGGCAGTGTAACTATTGTGATTTGCATTGCCATGTCATGAGATCTGGAAGCCTCAGCTTGTGCTCTTTTAATATGAATAAAGAAGGTACCATGCATGCGTGGTAATCTATATAGAATGGAAAGACAAGTTCAAAGACAACTATAATCGGCTTTTATATTATTGAAGTTATCTTTACAAATTATTCTGCTCAATATTTTTGCTATGAGGTTGATTCTGTCATTGTTTACGCAAATGGTGTTTGGTCACTTATAGCACATTTGGGCTGGGTCAACCAAGAACATGCACACCAAGCATACAACTATTTGTATGTATATTATGCAATGCCCTGACAGGTTAAAAGGACATATTAGTAATAGAATAGTAACTTTTTTGAGCTTTTCAATAAATAGCATACCTGTGCATTTGCCCAAGAGCTAAAGCTTCAAGACTAGTTGGTCTTTGATATAGTTTGGGAGCCTCATCATGGTCAATTGTTCAATCCTTGCTGACTCACTCTTCTAATAAAATTAAAATTTCAGCAGAAGGTTTTGGGTAGACTCATGCTTAAAGTCTAAAAGGATTTTCCCATTAGTTGGTATGTGTCAGAGATGTTAATAGAAAGCATTCCCAGAATCCCGGGCCTTATCCTAACAAGTCAGCTTTTGGGGTAATTGTGTTACACATGATATGATTTTATGAGATTGACATACATGAATTATGAAGTGTTTTCATCCTTCAATGAGCATTCTACACATAAAAGAATATTTTTCTCTCTTTTTAATTTTTCATATAAAGTTAAAATATAATCATATACCCAGGAGAACTGGGAAAATAAGACAATAGTACCATATTGAGTAGATATAATTAAATAAAGCCATGCCTAATATGATAAAGGTATTTTAGATCATGATTATTTCATGTGTGCTAATCTTTTCCTCACTTTCTGAAAAAAAAAAAATTGAATAAACATGTCATGCCAATGCTGTAAATGATAACCATCATTCTGCTGTATGTTTATCTTTTGCACTTTTAAAAAATTAAAGATGGATTTGCCAGTGAATATTTGTGTTCCCTCTCTGCAGTTATCAAATGGTGTTTTTGGTGAGACCAATCAAAGCGAGTTGGCAGCATTCACATCATATGCGTTGGCATTTCCTGATGGTTTTCTTGCCCTTGTAGATACATATGATGTAAGTATTTTCTTACTGTGTATTTCTTAAACAGACATCATTTATGTATAATCTTGGCATGATTTTACCTAGAAATGTCAATGATCGTGGGCAAATCTTGCTTATCCCTCATTTGTGTCCTGTGATTATCAATATAAATGTCCAATGGGATCTTTTATCAATTGATAGGGGATTTACATATCGAGTGTTAGGAACCAAGAATAGAAATAGGAAAGAAAAGAAAGATTTTATTGAATAGGATGAAAAGAACAAGGAATAGGAGAGAAATCTCTCCTCCAAGGGTTTTCCCTTCACAAAGGATTTCTCCTTTCACGAACATAAGCTCAATCTACAAATTATACAAGATACCTTCTTTCTTCTCTTACATCCCCTATTTATTTACCTTGCAAAAATCTCCTCTAACTAACTAACTCCTCCTACTAACTAATTACAATAACTGTCCTAGCTACTAACTTCTTAACTCCTAACAACTGGGAAGATGAGTGAACCGTTGTGTGCTTATAAATCTGTGTCTAGGTATGGTACCCCACTTTTTGCCCTTTCTCTAAGGATATGCATAACATTAAGTTGTAAATTAATTAAAGACAGATGGCATAAGCACACATACCATGTACATGAATCATCTCCTTATACATTATGATTTAGATTAGTTATGTGCTTAACAGATGAGAGGATGGGTAGGTATCGTTGTGCTCAATACTTAGAGACACTGATCACAGGTCAGTGCCTTCAATTTTCAAATAGAGTGAGTATAACTCAACTAAGTTGATTGTTCTTGTACAATAGAGATACAAAGTCCTGGATACTGAAACTGGGTGACTTGTGTGATAAATCATAGCTAAGGTCCATAAGTGATGTGATACCTGTTTTACTCTTGAATATTGTGGCACTCATTGCCCTCCAACTTCCACCTGCCAATCATTCTGTTTTATATGCTAACAATAAAAGTATGTTAAACTTTGCAGTTGTGCGAGCTATTAATTCCAGTTATTATGTCATCTGTTAAATGCCATTATGTCAAGTGCTCAAGTTGTTTTTATAGGTTCATTCCTTTTTTTTTTTTTTTTACTTTTGTTTGGCTATTTCTTCAGATGATTACACTTGCATTTGTTGACAGGTGATGAGAACTGGAATCCCTAACTTCTGTGCAGTTGCATTAGCTCTCAGTGATTTAGGGTATGTCAGGAAGTATTTTATGTTATATTATTATCACTTGATTATAAGTTTTACACAAGGAATGAATTTTTTTTTGGAGTTAATGTTCCCAGATGATTCTTAGTTAGCAGGGATACAATTTTTTTATTTTTTATTTTGCAAACGAATGAAAAATGATATTCTGGGGTTGTATCTGCATAGATGTTCTGAGAGCAATTAATATCAATGGTAACTGCCAGTGCCTAGTAGTATGGATGTAATGGCAATCCCCATAATGATGTTGAGTAGGATGTATTGGATGCTGTATCTGAACTTGTAGGTGCAGTTAGTTGGATTTTTCTTTTAGGATTATGCGAACTTTTCCTGAAAATGTTATTTAATGGGCTTGCTTCTGTGTAGTGTTTCCTCAATTATTTGCTAAACGCTCTGTTTTTGCAGTTTCTTAGTTTTCTTTAATCATTATGCAGTCTGCATGTATATGTTGCAAGTGCGAGTTTGTTGAGAAGCCTTTATCCATGTGTTTTTTCTTTTGGGGAATTCTTGTCATTTTTTTTTTGGTGAATAATGTTAGATGATATGTGTACTGTAATGTTATTTTCAATTTAAAGATTGCACCACCAGCCTGTTGTTAATTTACTGCAGTATCTCTTACATGCATAATGTTATTTGTAACTAATAAATTATAATGACTTTTGGCTGGAACTAATCTCTTCGTTCTTGCTCATCTCATTATAAAGAACACTATCATTTTTAAAGAATCACATAATTGCCATTCATTGCCGAGCCTTCATGACGTCCTGTGCAGATACAAAGCAGTTGGCATTAGATTGGACTCTGGTGACCTTGCATATTTGTCTTGTGAGGCCAGGAAGTTCTTTCGCTCTATTGAGAAAGAATTTGGAGTGCCTGGATTTGGGAAGTTGACTATCACTGCTAGTAATGACCTCAATGAGGAAACATTAGATGCTTTAAACAAACAGGTCAGTGCAAACTGGAACTTGTTATGTTTTACCTATTGATTCACAATCAGTGTAACAATTGAGCAGTGTCTGTGTTTGCTGCTTTGCATAGATGTGTCCACATTGTTTTATTTCAGTGTCACATAAAAATTCTTTTATATAAATTATTGCACATGGTTTGTTGGTTTATACTTTATACAAATTTTAATTGTTAATTTCTTACACATTCATTTACACTAATAGATTATATCAAGACTTAGCTTTGGTGTTTAATAATCTCTCCTACTATATGAAATTCTGATCTTAAAGTGTAATATACTAAAATGGTTGGATAGTTATTGTAGTATTTCCCCTTCTCTAATTTAAACAAAATAAAATTGATAGAAAAGTGGGTAGTTTAATAATGTAATTTAGTAATTATGAAAAATGTCAGGAATATGAAAGTAACAGCATGCTTGTATTAGTTCACTAATATGTGTACCCCTGAAATCTGTCGTATTTTTGGTGTGTATTTCCTTCAAAATTGTTTTTGTGGGATACATGTACGTCATATTTACTTCTGGGTTGTGGGCATGTAATTTTCCGTATAAATGTAACACGGTTTCCTACCATAATTGGGATAACATTAATCATTAAGTAATTTTGGTTCTGAAAACAAAAATACTAGCATAATTTTACTGGCTCAAGTCATAATCTTAATGTCCAAAAATATTTTATATTACTAAGATTTATAAACTCAGAATTTAAACAACCCAAAGTTATTTAACCTAGGACCTTTTGAAGGGATAGCCATCACTGAGATTGAGGATTTATAATTAAAGTTTTATAAAAATTAAAGATATAAAGAAAAAAATTTAAATTAAGGAGGACGAAGCTGAGGTGTATGAGACTTAGCTCCAAGGTGTGATTTGGCTACTGGCAGAACATAGGAACACTGTAAATTATCTCATCTGCCTCCTTCATTGGGGTACTTTGCCTACCAAGCCAGTCTTTGAAAGGAGTGTATCAGCATGAAGCTTTAGACCCAAGCTCAAATTCAAAAGTCCATAATCGTTTTCCCAGGGGATCTTAATGGCATAATAGTGACAGTGACCAATATGGTACTGCTAATTTATTGAATTGAAATTATTTTTAGATTTTTCTTTGAATTTTTCTTCTCATAGTCATAGAACACATTCATATCATGTTGGAATCCCTTAAAGGTTTAAATGAAAACTCCACGACTTTATTTATGTTGATCTTGACAAAAAGGTAAAGTTTACACAAAGGCTATGTAGTTTCTTGTCACAATTTTTTTTATTGTATTGTATTTTCTCTACAGGGTCATGAGGTTGATGCCTTTGGAATCGGTACAAATCTGGTTACATGTTATGCTCAAGCTGCTTTAGGTGTTGTTTTCAAGCTGGTTGAAATAAATAATCAACCTCGTATCAAACTTTCCGAAGATGTGTCAAAGGTTTGAACGTTCTAAACTGGACATGATAGTGTAATCATCTGATTAGTATTTAATTGTTATATTTTTCTGTTTCTTTATCTGTATTTAGGTCTCTATTCCATGTAAAAAGCGATGCTACAGGTTGTATGGGAAAGAAGGTTATCCCCTGGTAGACATAATGACTGGAGAAAATGAGGCCCCTCCGAAGGTATTATTTTGACTTAGTATATCTGACACTACTTTTATTTTTGTTTTTTCAATGTTTTGCTCCCCTGCCCCAGTCAGGGGTGGGGTTGTCAGTATGTGCTATTATGCATGTCTTCTCCAGCATGCTAATTGCAGAGTTGGGAATTCTGATCAATGAGATTTCTTTTTTAGGATGCTCACCTTGGAGTAGTATCAAGTCAGGAAAAACTGTCATGCTTTGGTTTTAAGCATATAATTTTATTGGAAAAACCCAAATCCGAACCTGATAGTGTTGGGTGTGAGGGGGTATATTAGAAAAAATCCAAGTCTCACGTTGGCTAAAGATAGAACCTGAAAAGAGTTTATATGGAGAGCAATCTTCACCTCTCTTGCTTTTAGGATTGAGTTAGGCTCAAACCCACTTTTTAAGATGATATTAGAGTCTATCCTAAATCTGTTTAAAGAGTCACTTACTATGTTATCCACATACTAAGTCTGATAATATTGGGCGTAAGAGGATATATTGGGAAAAATGCAAACTGATGAAGTGCTTTAAACATATTCATATGGGTTTCCTTAAGGGCGGGCTGGAGAAAAAACGAATGTGCACTGAGTAATGTAGATTCAACTATTGATAGAACCTCCAATATTGCTGTTCTAATAAATTAGGCCAAATTCGATTGCTTTTCTTTATCCGTTTCATAATATAAATCCAAATAATGGACCAAAGCCTTACACCATTCTCTCATTGCTCTTACTATGTTAAGTTTCCAGCATCTTGGCTTGTCAGTCTTGCCTACAAGTGAGTTGGCTCTGTGTAGTATACAAATGAAGGCATAAAAATTATTTTATCATCTTTTGTTTGTAGGTGGGAGAAAGAATCCTGTGCCGTCATCCCTTCCAAGAATCCAAGAGAGCATATGTGGTGCCACAGCGTATTGAGGAGCTTCTGAGGTGTTACTGGCCTGGGAGTTCGGGTGAGAACTAACTATCAACAATCATAGGGATTAATAGTAGCTTATTGATAGCATTAAAAACCTACGTTTATTTGCCTAGGGGAGAGGAAATTGCTGCATCGTTTCTAGGACAATCCCATGATTCATTATTAGCTAACTATATAATTTTGTTGTAGCTTTTGAACCTGCCACACTAACCCTTACAACCCTTTTAAACTAGATAAGGAAGATATTGTCTCCTCTGTAAATGCTATGGTTGCAATGCAAAATGGTTATATGTCATCTGATAACTAGGTTGCACTCTGGAATATATAAAGTGGCTTACCAGCATTTATCGGCAATTCATATTTTCAGTGCAGCTCATGACCGTCAGTTTTTACTTTTCTATAGTAACTTGCTTATTCATTTTTGAAGATAAAAAGACAGATACTTTACCACCTCTAAGAGACATTAGGGACAGATGCATCAAGCAGCTTGAACACATGCGACCTGACCACATGAGGAGACTTAATCCAACTCCATATAAGGTCACAAAGTTATACCTTACTCTAACTTACGCTATTGTTTTCATCTTGAATGATTTTGATTTATTTATTTATTTTTTTTGAATTGTAAGCAGGTTAGTGTTAGCGCAAGATTATACGACTTCATTCATTTCCTGTGGCTCAACGAGGCACCAGTTGGGGAGCTACAGTAATGAGGCAAATAAAATGGCATGCCTTGAGGACCCAATGGGGATGGCAAAAACAAATTTCGAAAGAAATTTCTCCATACAGTATAGATGTATTCAATGTGTTTTGATTGTTTTCAAAATAAATGATTCTGTATATTTTTGTTGGTTGAACTATATTATTCTTTCAAGGTCTGTGCAAACAATCCATCCTTATTCCTTATCCTTTATCACATTGCTATGCAATCTTTGATTATATAGCTAAACTTCATACGTGCATTCAATAGATCTATCAATTTTGTGTCTGAATTTAAGCACTTAGGAGGACAACATGTGAATCACGTATAAGTTGCGCATGAGAAGAAAAAAGGGAATTTTTTTTTTTAATCCGGAATCAAAGGCAGGGAAAAGAAATTTAAATCTACGTGCAAATGTTTACTGGCCTAAAAGGAAATCAGTCTATTACACCCCAACCTCCTACAGCTCCCATTACAATAATTAGTAAGATGTTGTCTGGGCGAAGACTAGTACGAGATAGCTAAAGTTATCATAAAATTTATGAACTCTGAGGAAAATGTCTAGAACAGCATTGTCGCAAGTCGTGGCGACACTATAGTAAGCAGCAAGTTGAGTAGTAAGTGAATCACCTACTTTGTACTCCGTCAATCTGGTTTCGTGTAGAGAACGCTGGTTGACAAAATTAACTCCAGGTTCTCTTTGATAAATTTTTCTGCCAATATTTATAGGAAAAATAAATAATTTTTTTATAAATTTAATTTAATTTATGTATAAATTAATATATAGTATTGCTCTTATTTAATTTTTCTAAAAGTTCATTTTAATTTATGTATAAACTGATTTTAATTTGTAAGATGAATTTATTTTATTTTTTATTTTGTAATTTATGATTAAGTTTATTCGAACAAATTAAATTATTAGATGATTTCCTTGTCAGTGTAAGTATAATTGGCTAATACAAGTCTAATATGATATAAATAAATGTTTTTTTTAATATGTGGGATTGATGTGAAATATCATAATTGAAAGAAGTGACTAATATTTATTATAAGCTCAATAGATAATTGATATTCTCTTTTCAACATAGTTTCTTCTATCCTTTCCATCATTTTCATAAAAAAATACAAATACTTATCAATTATGTCAATTAATATTAATATACGACAATAAATTCTCTTTAGTGAAAAAACACTTAAATCCTCTGTTTAATCTTTACTTTAAAATTTTAATTTTAATATAAAAGATATTACGTTAATAATTTTTCTTGAGCAGTTGAGATCTCACAATGACAATGTCGCTGCAGAAGATTTATTCTCGTTATCATATTCTGAAACTCTTTAAAACACATTATTATTAACTAAAATTTATTAAAAAATAACTTTTTAATGAAAATCACAACTTAATGATGACATTGTCACTGTATATCCTTGATGTATCTCCAGACTGGTATATTAATGTACACTGTGATATTTTTTTAGAGATTTTAGTGCTTAGTCTCGTTATGTTTTTCTAAAATGTATATTATTTTGTTGAATGTCAATAACATCCTAAATGAATTATATTTTGACTCATAGTTATTGTGATCAACATTTCATATTATATAAGGTGATAGTCTTATAAGTATCTTGCATGTTTCCTATCAAAATATATATATATATATATATGTTTATAATATATTGTTTGCACCAAATAATGTAAGTTCCGACTCATTAATATTTTGTGACTAAAATAATTAAGAGTGTTATTTTGTTATAAATTAAGTGCCTATGTTGTCTAAATTAATTGATAATTTTTTAATCTTATATTGATTAATCTAGTAACTTACATGGTGAAAGTTATTTATTGTTGAAAGTTGGCGTAATCTTCTCTTCTATTTTTTATAAACAAATTATTAAATTAAAATATTTGTTTTAAAAGTAAAATCAACATTTTATTTAAAATTTTAAACATTCATATTCATGCGTGCAATATAAGTGCCTTAATATTTTTTAAAAATTATTTATTGTTAAAATTTGGCCTAATCTTCTCTTGTACTAATTAGTTCACTTCTATTTTTTATAAATAAATTATTAAATTAAAATATTTATTTTAAAAGTAAAATCAACAGTTTATTTAACATTTTAAATATTCATATCCAAATGCTGATCACCAAATTCATGCGTGCAATCTAAATAATATATGTGAAATAAATGTCTAATTGACAATGTATTACAATCAGTCAAAAACTAATTGAGCAAGGTAATATTTCCTTCTCAAAGAAATCCCCATATTCAAATATTTACAGTCACAAGACAAGAAAACATGCTTTGCTAAATACATTTACACGAACTAAAATGTACAATTCCTTAAACCAAAATTTTCAAGAAAATCATATTATTAAGTAACCATGATGCCAATTCAATCTTTGTATGGTCTATGTTAGAGGTCAAATATTTATTTATATTTAAATTTTATTTTTAATATATTTTTAAAATAAATAAATTTCATATTTCATATATGAAATTTAAGTGTTAATATTTTTATTATTTAATTATTTTTTTTATAAATTTTAATCTTGTGAGATAATTAATATAATCTTTTTATGTTAATTTAAAATTTTAATTAAATTATTTTTAATTTATAATTTTATATATTAAATGTATTATATAACATTAAAACATATATTTAATTATTATTAATTAATTCCAATTTGATTACGGTTGGAGCGTGAATCAATGCGTTCAATGATTGAATAGCTAGTTCAATTTCAAAAGTATTGTGGAAGAGAATTCAAATGTTTTAAATATTACAAATTATTGGTTGAAATGCATTTGGGAAATGGTAAGTGATAAATTTTCGGTGTCTTTTATTACACACTGGAAGTTGAGTTTGGGTTATTTTGACAGCTCCAAACGTTTAATATTGTAGAAAATCGTAATAGATAGAATCTCTCTCATTTCATTGTATGCGAATCTGATTGAAATAGAAGATATGAATTCAGTTCAATTCCACACTTTTTAAATTAGACAATTGTTTTAATTTATGTGTTACCATGTCATAATTGTGCATATTTTGAATCCCTCAAACCTAACACATAGATCAACGTTTCTATAAACTAGTTCCCATTTTTATGTTACACCAATAGGTGACTGTCTCCTCCATCCATTTCTAATTTCTCAATAACCAATAACATAAGAAGTCATAGAATAAGTGCTTTGATTTAAGAGAACACGTAATTTTACAAGGGGCTGAAAAATAAATATCAAAGAATGGGGTCAATACATTGGTTTCTCAAATTATTTGCACGCATTACATCTTACCCTATCAATTTCATCTTTATCTGGTCCGATCTATGTATAGTGTTTTAAAAAGGGAGAATTTATTTATATATAGTGTTAGAAAAAAAACTAATGAGTTGACTTGCTTCGAACAACTTCTGATATGTTTTCTTGACGAGTTAGTGGAATAGGTGAAAATAGGTTGATGGCTAAAACACTCCAACTTAATTTGCTAAAAAGATGGATTAAATAGATCTATTTTATCAGACTAACTAATTTTACCACTCTTATATCATCAAAATTTCAAAACAACATCAACAAGTTTTGAAAATTGCTAGAATTTAAAAAGTCAAAACAAAAATTACAGAACAACTCACAGAAGATATGATTTTCTTATTTAAAGTTTAATCTAAAAGGAAAGAAGGCATAAGTTTTACACAAATTGAGGGAGAACTACGTCGAATTAGCAGTGACGGAACTAGAGGTTTTAAGTCGTGGGAACTATATTTATTTTTATATATATATATATATTAATTTATATATTATATATGATAAATTTTTATATAATTAAAATTTAAATAATAGATATACAAAATTTTTAATATATAAATTTATTGCGGTTAAAATTTATAATAAATAACTATATTTAAATAAATATACTCCACCAAATAACTATAAGTAAATTAGGTTTTAGATTTATAATAAATAATTTAAATTTTCATATAAGATTATTTTTAATTATTAATAATTTTTTAAAAACACCTATTGAAATTAAACTTACAAATAGAGAAAAAAAGGATAAAATGAAAGGGACAGACAATTAAAAACATTTAGTATACAGATAAAAATAAAATAATGATAGTATAGAATGATTGAAAAACAAATTTTTTAACTAGTTGAAGAGATAATATGTAAAATACACATATAAAAGAAGTGAGAAAATATTAAGAATTTCTAATACAGAGAGGGTAAAAATTATGAGACTAAGAATAATTTGTGGGAAGTGGGTAACAATACATATATTATAAATTAATTTATTTTTACTCCATTTCAAATTATATGGACATTTATAATTATATGTGTGTAGTGTTAAAAATTTAGTGGGGCACTACCACACACTTGTGAATGTTCATCCCTACCAAGTAGTAGCTAGTTAGGAATCAAAATACAAATCTACAAGATGTGACCAGTAGCTTAAACCCTTTTAATTATATGATAAGAGTTTAATTTTTAATTATCCGAATAAAGCAGCATGTGAAAAAAAAAATTATCCTTTAACAAGTACTCTACTTTCTGAGAAGATTAATTCCATAACTTTTGATTGTGGAAATTTCTGGATCAATCTCATGTCTAAAAAAATAAAAACAATCATATAATCCAGAAACGTGGCCTAACAAAATGACCACAAACGTGAAAGAGAGGAATGGACTAGTTACACAATTTATTAAAAGAAACTCAAATCTTGTGAACTATAATCCTCCATTTCATCTTCATCTATTTTGAAGATGCCTTTTCAAGCTTGGTTTTGAGAAGCCATAGTTTGCAACCATTTCTGACAAAATTAAGAAGCGTTAGTAATATATATACATATTTTTTTATTAATAATTAAAATTTATTATAAAATTATGAATAAGATTCATTAAATAGAAAATATAACCCACATAATGATTTTCAACTGCCAATAATAAAATGTTTGTATTTAAAAGATTATATTAAATAAAGTGTTCATGACATTCTCTTAAGATGATTATTTTACAATTGATTAACATTTCTTTCTTCCGAACGGAGTTACTTTATTTACTTCTACCTCAATTCGTGAGATCAGAAATTCCAAAAGGTAGAGCAGGAATCAGTGAGATAAATATTAAAATGACCAAAAAAAAACACAAAATTCAACTCTCCCATTGTTAAACAGTCTAGTAGATGGAAAAATATTAAATAAGTAGTAGTCAAAGCAAATTTTCAATTCATATATATACCTTTGAAGCAAAATATAATGTTAATTCCTAACTGGTCTTGGGATCAAGACGACCTCACAACTAACAAAATTACAATAGCTATTTTACATGCACATCTCCACATGGTTGAAAAAAATTATGGTCCGATTTACGTAACTTATTTCATAAACACTTAAAAATAAAAAAAAGTTAAGTTTTTCGTGAGATAAAATCAATATTTGTACTTAATTTGTATAGATTTTTTTATTTTACTTTTTTAAAAATCAATATGTATAAATTAATTTTACCTTAGGAAAAAAAAATCACATTTTATTTTTTTTTCATATAAATGTTTATAGAAACAGTTTTAGAGGCAAGAAAGTGGTTATTTCCTCCCATTACCCAAATCCATTGCAGCAGCTTCCAAGGGGTGTCCAAATGAAGTTTCTCTTCTTCCACCTGTTGGTTTCCTCCGTCCACGGTGGTCGGGGCTGCTGCCGCAGGTGGCGGTGGAGAAATTGTAGGCACATCACATGTTCCATATATGGCATTTTCCTGCATATATTTATAGACAAATAGCAACAATTCGTGGTCACAACATTTAATATTGAATAAATAATTAATTCAGATATTATCTTCTTTCCCAAGATATTTATTTAGACAAGTACTTGGTGAAGTTTTGAATATTTAATAATTTGATTTCTGTATTGATGTATTTTATTAACATTCATAAACTAATTTAAAAGATTTTTCAGTGCTTGAAAGATTATTTAATATTTAACGATTTATTTATATAATTTTATTACTTTAAGAAGTATTTAAGAAAAAATAATTCTTTAATAATAAAATTGATGGTTTTTCTTTAATATTGGATGAATTCATGGACAGCTCTTTGCGTAGGAACAAGCCGTTATATATAATTCATCACAAGAAACAACAAGAAACAAGTAAGGTGCCCCCAAAAATATTACATACTTTTATTTTTTTTTAATATTTATAAATTTTAGATTATGTTAATACTTTTCAATTTTGAAAGGATTGTAATAAAAAATTGTTATTATAGAAGATTTCAAAAAGGAAAACAAATAAATAATTCATTTTTGGTACGAAATTAAACTAAATGTAAGTTACTAATTATTGTAAGTTTGTAATAGGAATATATAAACATACTAATTATCTGAAAAAGTATATTAGAAAGTTATAACTCAAGCTTTCTTAAAATAAGCTTACTAGTAATAATTTATTCCTTCTAAAAAATAACTCAATGTATATTAACAATTATGGTTCCAGCATACTTCTTATTTTCTTTTCAGAAATAACATATTAATAAAGTTACAATTTTTATTTACAGCTTAAATATATTTTTATCTTTTAAATTTAAATTTAAATTTAGGTTAATTTTATTTTTATTTAAATTTAAATTTATTTTTCTTAATTTCTACATTTTCAAAAATAACTGATTTAATCTCTTTATGTAAATAAAAAATAGAATACAAGTTTTCATTTGTAATGGATGTAATTGAAAATTAAAAATAATTAAAAAAATTATAATTAATAATATTATTTGGTTTTCGACTATTCATGTAATAAAAAAAATTTATACTCCATTTATTACATAAGACGAGAGATTAATATAAATTACTTTAAAAATATAAAAATTAAAAAAATAATGTTAAATTTGAGAAAAAAAATAAAATTAATTTAAATATAAAAATAAAAAATATTTAAGGCTATTTAATTATAAGTGAGAGGGAGAAGTTGGTAACCTTGCAATAGGCAATGTTGTCACACCCGCAAGTCAAATGACCATTGGCTATATCAACTGCTTCATGGGCTCCTCCGCCATCACTCCTCTTTAAGAAAAAATCATTATAATTAGCAACTGGAAACAAGTATCCAGAAGATTTGGATTTTCTTTTTTTGAATAAAATAGAACATTAGGGTGTCATATATATATTTTGAATCATAATTGTGATTTATATTTTGCTTTCTCCTAAGTTTACATGACAAGTAATTAAATACCAGGTAAAAATCAACAGCAATGAAATTTGGCCATCGGTTGTCGGCAGCACTATGACAAGTGTTGAGCATGCTAACTAATGGAGCTGAATTGTCGGCGCAAACTGCACTTGCATTGGCATTTGTGCTAAAATAGTTCATCAGAACCAATGACCTTGATTTTGTGTTCATAGCTGGCGATTCCCCACGATTTGGACAAGAACCAGCTTTCATTCCATCGTTTCCATCTGAAATTTAATTCAATTTCACACACGATCATAATATGTTACTATTTATTTATTTATTTTTAAGCATAAGGTCTTACATTGGTTTTCTACCACGTATTTCCACTGGTAAGCAATGCCCTCTGATTCTTCTTTAGATGATTTAGAAGTGAAAACGATCAAGCGTTGATTGCTCTGAACCATGTCATCTACTGTTGGCCAATCTTCACCCTGTTTAGGCATTCTAGAGACTGGAAACCAGTACTTGCTCAACCCAGAAGCATTAAACACCTTGGATAAACCCTGGGGTGATGTCACATAGTCTTCAATGAAGATGGTCACAATTTCTGATGGATTTGCTTCCATAAATGATTGGATATCTTTAAGCACGTGTATTGCCGGTTGCTGGTGTCAAACATAATCACAGCTTCTAAACGTCCACAGATATTGATGTAAATTACAAATTTAGAAGATGGATTAGGTAACCCTTGCACTTACAAACGAAGTGGCATCGAGACATTTGCCTCCGAATGAGTGACACAGCCATATGTCGTTTAGAAAGTCATACATATCTAACATAAGACCTCGAACACCATTCTGTACATAATGCCATGAAAATAAGAAAAGAACAAAAGATGTTTCATATTACGTTTATTTACATAGGGTTTTAGAGTGAGGAGATTTATTTAGATAATTACTTTTAATAGATTCGATTTCACAAAGTATTGGATTTGTTTAGATAAATTTTTTTGTAAATATAAATAAGAAAGAAAAATTAAATAATTTTTCTATAAATAAAAATTAACTTATATGAATTAATTTGTAAAAAAAATATATTAAGTTTTTAAAAACTTATTTTTTATTTTATTCTTTTATAAATTTATAAAGAAGTCTACAGAATCATTCTTGCTACTATTCTGAAAAGAAAAACAAAGGGAAGTTTGAACTGGACTTGTTTCTGTTGAAGAGAGACAAAGGCATGATTTGGCTAACCAAAGGAAAACAAGAAAAGTTATGTGCCAATGTCAATCCATTTTTGGAATCTAAATAAATTCATTACCAGAATCTTCTATGCATGTTAACTACTCAATTAACACTTTCCAGTCACCAAGCCAAAATTAGAGCAACAAGATCCCAAAATTCCATTATTTCCTGCAAGTATTGCTTTATTTGCGCAGTTCAATAATGTTCTTGACCATGATTGATGGAATTTTAGTTTTGGTGTTACTGCCTCAAGTCAACCCTTCATTTTCACTTGGGGGTTAACTAGACATCTCCAAATTTAATATCTTTCGATTTAAAATTGAAAAAAGTAACCTTGTCTACCTTCCAAATCCCTCCATCTATTTGGATGCATGTTATGCTTCCACTCTCCCATCACAGAAATAAATATTCTCTTAGAGCTACTCCTAAAATGTTATGCCAGTCAAATGCATGAGTTGTCAAAATCATTAAATAATTTTGTAGTATATTATTAGATGATAATAAAATTATATTTGTATTTAATAACAAGGACATTAATAGTTACTTTGGCATTAAAAATGTAAAGAAATAAAAAACTGAGATTTGACTCGTAATGCAAAAATATCAATTATATTGATTTTGTAAAAATAGGCAGTCTTTCTAAGGAAAATCCAAATTAATGGACAAAAAGTTAAAAATACAAAAGGGATAAGCATGAGTGAGGTTATAATTGGTACTCTAATTACCTACTCGCACTTCTTAATTATAAGTTATCCATATGATTATTATATTAAATTATTAACGATTAAGAAAATAAATTTAAATATTATTTTATTTATTCATTCACTATAAGAATTTTTTGATTTTGCTACTAATTTTAGCTACCATTTAAATTAGTAGTTAAATCCTAGCTAATTAACTATTAATTAACTAAAATATTATTTTTTTCTAGCTAAATTTAAGTTATATTCATTTATACTTTTTATTATTACAAATTAGCTAGAAAATAACTACAAATTTTAAAAATTTACTACAAATTAACTAAGATTATTTTCTTAGCTAATTTGCTACTTATTTCATGCTACCAATCAATATTATAGTAATTTTGTAGCTAATTATTTTTATTAGAAATTAGCTACAAAATAACTACTAATTTTAAAATTAGTCACAAAATTATTTTATAGCAAATTTTAAATTTTCTAACGGTGATTATTATTTTTTACCGTCACTTAAAAGTGAGACAATATCCCTTTCTCCTATCTTTTAAATAAAAAAATACATATGTTTTATTTTAAACTTATTTACTAGCTATATATATATATATATATATATATATATATATATATATATATATATATATATATATATATATATATATGCATACAGACTTTATAAATTTATTATTAATTTTATTATTTTAGTTTGTATTATTATTAAATGTGAAATATAAAAAAAACTAAGAAAAATTTGAAAATAAAATGTGAGTATATTAAATTGTTGACACTAAAGAAATTATTAATATATATATTGTGTGTGTGAAATTGATATTATTAAAGATTAATAAAAATATTTTAAAGATGTAAATCATATTCACTAAAATTAAAAGATTTTAAAGAATGAGAAAGAAGTTTGAAAAAAATGGTTCAAGAAGCAAGTTAAATTTGATCAAGTTTAACTTATATTAAATTTTGAGTTTGGGTCTATTATAATCAATAAATTAGATATGAGGTGAAAGTTTCTCCTTAGTCATATACACTAGTTAATGTGAAATTTTTAACACATCTCCTCATGTTAAGGACTATATATCTTGAGTGTGAAGTTTGTAAGATTAGATATTTGCGAATAATCTAAAAAGAAGCAATAAGTCCAATAATAATAGTTATGATAGAGTCTAATCTCATATTATAATTTGAGTTTAGATCTAACTAAATTTTTGAAGTTAGCCTAAGAGGTGATGATGGTTAGTAATTTATATATTCTATCTTAATCATATTACTAGTCATTTCAAGGATGGTCAAGTGTGAAATTTACATGCATGCATGCACATCTATGAGTAATTTTAAAATGACATAATAACAAATGATCTGATAGCTCAAACAATAATCACTATGATAAACTCTAATCTCTGTTGGGTTATTTTTGGGCTCCCAACTATGTGGACAAAAGCCCAATACTCTCAAGCCCGCTAGGTCTCTCTTTATAAGAGGAGAAGGGGTGAGATTTGGAAATTGAGAGAGAGTGAATTTCTCACAGAGATTGAGAGAGTAGATTTCTTAGAGGTGAGAGAGAGTAGATTTCTCGAGAGAGAGTGAGAGACAGAAGATAACTCTTGTACTCTTAATTAATCATAGTGGATTAATTTCTTTGGTATGGACGACCCGTGATTTTTACTCCTCACGTTGAGAGAGTTTTTTTCCACGTTAAAAATATTGGTCTCTCTCTTGTGTGATTCTTCTCATTATTACTTTCATTTGCATTTGTGGTTACTCCTTAGGGATTCTTGCAAGTTAGGGGAATTTTTATCCGCTGCGTTGTGTCACCACATTGATGGTGCCTTATTGGTGGTACCGTACTACCTTCCCATCATCAAAGTTGTGACATTTTCCCATCAGAGTGGTATCAGAGCTCTCTGGTTTGAAGAGTGTTCTGCTTGCTAGAATAATGAAGGTTAATACAAATAGAATGGTGAGTCTGAATTGTACTAATTATCACTTGTGGAAAGGGAAGATGAAAGATTTATTATTTGTGAAGAAAATGCATCTTCTTGTTTTTGCTGCTCAGAAGCCAGAAACTATATCTGATGAAGAATGGGACTTTGAGCATCAACAGGTATGTGGTTTTATCCGACTTTTTGTGGATGATAATGTTTATAATCACATTGCAAGTGAGATACATGCCAGGACTTTGTGGGAGAAGATTGAATCCTTATATGCCTCAAAGTGTGGGAACAACAAATTTTTTGTTGAATTCTATTGTGAGTTTGACGTTCAAGGAAGGCACTTCACTGTCAGATCACTTGAATGAATTTCAAGGGATTATTGATCAGATGTCAGGAATGGGCATCAAGTTTGAAGATGAGATTTTGGGATTACTGCTCTTGATTTCTTTACCTGAGTCTTGGGAGACTTTTAAGATCTCTATCACAAATTCAACTCCTAACGGTGTTGTCTCTTTGCAAATGGTAAAGGGTAGTGCACTTAACGAGGAGATGAGAAGGAAGGCACAAGGTTCTTCATCTCAATCCGAGGTACTTGTCACTGAAAATAGGGGGAGAAGTCAGAAAAAGGAAAGAGAAAAGAGTATAAGTAAATCCAAGTCTAGATACAAGAATATGGAGTGTCACTATTGTCACAAAATAGGGCATATACAGAAGCATTGTTTCCTGTGGAAAAAGGAGAACAAAGGCAAAAAGGGTAAGTCAAAAGAGAAGGATGATGATGATCATCATGATCGTGTCACCACTGCTACAGGTGATGATCTTGTCATTCTTCGAGACTTTGAATTGGTTAATTTTGTATCCAATGAGAGCATGTGGATTATTGATAGCGGTGCTACATTGCATGTTACACCAAGGAAGGAGTTCTTTACATCTTACACTGCAGGTGATTTTGGAGTGTTGAAGATAGGTAATGATGGTGTGACCAAGGTGATCGATGTTGGTGATGTTTGCCTGCAAACCAACACAGGAATGCAGTTGTGGCTTAGAGGAGTCAAACATTCTCCAGATGTTCGCTTTAACTTGATATCTGTGCATATGCTTGATGATGGTGGTTATGATAATCACTTTGGTCATGGAAAATGGAAACTCACCAAAGCTAACTTGGTTGTGGCTAGAGGGGAGAAGATTTCTAAACTGTATTGGACAAAAGCTTTGGTTGCTAAAGACAGTGTGAATGCCATGGATCTGGAGGCATCTTTGTGGCACCGAAGGCTTAGTCATATCAGTGAAAAAGGGTTGACTTGTTTAGCCAAAAAGGACATGCTTCCAGGATTGAAGAATGTAGAGTTGGAGAAGTGTTCTCATTGTATGGCTGATAAGCAGACCAGAGTATCCTTTAAGAAGCATCCTCCCTCAAGGAAGTCAGAGTTGCTAGAATTGGTGCATTATGATGTTTGTGGCCCATTGAAGGTAAAGTCATTTAGTGGTGCACTTTATTTTGTTACCTTTATTGATGATTGTTCTAGGAAGCTCTGGGTTTATGTGTTGAAGACAAAGGACCAAGTGTTGGAGAAGTTCAAACAATTCCAGGCTTTGGTTGAGAAACAATCAGGCAAGAAGGTGAAATGTATTCGTTCTAACAATGGTGGTGAGTATTGTGGACCATTTGATGTATATTGTAGGCAGCAGGGTATCAGACATGAAAAGACTCCTCATAAAACTCCTCAGTTGAATGGCTTAGCAGAGAGGATGAACAAGACATTGATTGAGAGGGTTAGGTGCATGCTTTCTGAAGCAAAGTTACCTAAGCATTTCTGGGGTGAGGCACTCTACACAGCAGTGCATGTTATTAATCTCAGTCCTGTAGTTGCTTTGAATACTGAGGTGCCAGACAAGATTTGGTTTGACAAAGATGTCAAGTATGATCATTTGCGAGTCTTCGGTTGTAAAGCCTTTGTGCATGTTCCAAAGGATGAAAGATCCAAGTTGGATATGAAGACTAGGTAGTGTATCTTCATTGGGTATGGTCATGATGAGTATGGTTACAGGATGTATGATCCTGTCGAGAAGAAACTTGTCAGAAGCCGTGATGTGCAATTCATGGAAGATCAAACCATTAAAGACATTGTTCAGACTGGTGAGCAACATAACTATGATGATCAACAACTTGGAGATGGCTTTGATGTTCCTCTTGATGATGATGTTGAAGAGGAGCAAGAGATGTCACAAGATGAGAATCTGGGTGATGCTCCTAAATTGCCTCCAGTTCAACTTAGGAGGTCTAATAGGCAGAGACAATCATCTACAAGGTATACTTCTGATGAGTATGTGGCCTTCACAGATGGAGAAGAACCTAAATGTTACCAGGAGTCTATGGAGAGTGAAGAAAGGCAAAAGGCTTGGCAATCTAAATTGCAGAAGTATGTTGCTTTGTCCACTACCAAGGAAGAGGTTGATTTTGTTCAAGACGAACATTGGTTATTCTGTGACAGTCAGAGCGTTGACTTGATGACCAAGGTAGTTCCAAGACGAAAGTTTGAAGCTTGCTGTGAGATCACCGGACTGGCGATTACCTCCACATAGTTGTGAGGGGGGAGATATGTTGGGCTATTTTTGGGCTCCCAACTATGTGGACAAAAGCCCAATACTCTCAAGCCCGCTAGGTCTCTCTTTATAAGAGGAGAAGGGATGAGATTTGGAAATTGAGAGAGAGTGAATTTATCACAGAGATTGAGAGAAAGTAGATTTCTCATAGGAGAGAGAGTAGATTTCTCGAGAGAGAGTGAGAGACAGAAGATAACTCTTGTACTCTTAATTAATCATAGTGGATTAATTTCTTTGACCCGTGGTTTTTACTTCTCACGTTGAGGGAGTTTTTTTCCACGTTAAAAATATTGGTCTCTCTCTTATGTAATTCTTATCATTATTACTTTCATTTGCATTTGTGATTACTCCTTAGGGATTCTTGCAAGTTAGGAGAATTTTTATCCGCTGCGTTGTGTCACCACATTGGTGGTGCCTTATTGGTGGTACCGTACTACCTTCCCATCATCAAAGTGGTGGCATTTTCCCCATCAATCTCTTCTTATAATTTTAGGTTCGAGGATAACTCAACCCTAAAAGTTTGGTTTTTCACTTATATATTTTATTTTACTCCTATTACTAATCGATATAAAATTTTCAAACATACATCTTTCACATTACGAATTAAACATCTACGAATAATTCAATAACAAGTGATCCAATAAGTCTAATAAATTAGTTAAAATGGACTCTAATACTATTTAAAAATTAGAATTAATTTGAATCTAATTCAATTTCAAAAGTTAACTCATAAAGTAAGAGTTGACTCTTAATTATATATATTATTTTAGTAATTGAGAATTTGATTTATATTAATAAAATAATTAAAAAATATATTAGGAATTTAAAAATAAAATATTAAGTAAAAATAATTAAAAATTGTCCACCAGAAAGATAAATCAGTGAAAGTCGTCTAAGATAATCTTAATTTAAAACATTTAATAAGAAATACAAATAGAGTTTTGAAAATTTATCAATTTTCTCTTCTAATTAAATGTTTCTTTAATATCCTAAATTATTTTGAAGTTTGAGTTAAAATAAAAAAATAAAATTTCGTCAACTTTATTCAAGTTAATTAAAGTCTTAAGTTTGCCAATCACGATTAAACTGTGATAATGATTTTTTTTACTTTAATTTAAACTTGAATGAAAAAAGTGTGAATAAATTGAGAAAATGGTATGTATGTGGAGGTAAAATGTAATTTAAAGAATAGTAAAAGAGTTGAATGGATGGGAAGTGGGGAAGAAAAAAGAGAGAAGGAAATCTCACATTGAGTTGTTGGGCAACGGTGTCTTCCTGTGTTGTGGTGGCTATAATTATAGATCCTGTCTCGGATTTAGCACCGCTTTTAGCGAATGAGTTATGGCTTGTCAGCCACGAATACCTGTTGAACGCCAAACCTTTCACCTAAACAACATACCACAATTCATTTCAATTTACTATAATATTTCCATCTATTTAACGGCAAATTGACTTGACATGGTACGTTGAAAATGTGATAATTTTTAGAACAACAATCAACAAAAAAGGAATGTTTTTTTCAATCCAAGAAAATTAATGACTAAAATATGTGATTATGGGTATGTTTACTACATTTTTAATAAATACTTATAAATAAATAAATAAATAAAAGTAGAACAAACTTTTTTGTAAATTAAAATTAATTTATACATAAGTTAATTTATAGAAACTATTTCATAAATTTTTGAAAGTTTATTTTTAATTTATATATAAATTAATTTTAACTTATAAAAATTTATTTATTTATTTTTATTTCTTTCTAATGTTTATGGATAGACTCTAAGGATTTGTTTTGATAAATTTTTTCATAAACACTTATAGGAGAATAAAATAAGAGAAACAAAATAAAATTAGTTTTTTCATAAGTTAACTTATACATAAGTTAACTTATACATAAGTTAATTTATTTTCTCATATTTGTTTCTCCAAAAAAATATTTTTAACTTATGCATAAATTAATTTTAGTTTATAAATAAACTAATTTTATTTTTTTTTCTTATTTTCTTTTCTTATAAATACTTTCGAAAAAAATTATCTAAACAAATTCTAAATTATTTCAAAGAGACCTAATTATAAATAAATAAAATTTGAGGGCGAAGTAAACATACAATTAAACCTAAAAGTTTATACTAAAGATCATAATAGATTACCAAAATAAACTGTAATTATAATTGAGAAAATAATTAGAAAGTGGTACCTACCTTGGAAGTAGGGTTTCTAGGCTGGGTCCTGGTGCATCTGGAGCGGGTATTCCCATTTGCAGGGCATGTCGAACAATAAAGACCAGCATCGCATTTGTTCTCAGACCCACAAGTTTCTCCCAGCTGTTATTCACACATAAGCTTAATGAGAACCGCTGTTAATTGCGTTCAACAATGTTCCAAATGTAACATATGGTTTTAATTCATGATTAGAAGAAGAAATAAAAATTGAGTTACAACCTTGAGGCCTGACGAACAATTAATGAGGGAAAGTGGCAGAAGAAGTATTAACACCACGACATGGCTCGGATTCTGAATGAAATTAACAAAAAGAGTCACGCATATATGAATTTCCATTATTCCACATAAGAAACTAGCTAGAAAGATGATATTAAACGTATTTGTAATTAAATGAGATATGGGTAGTTAACATGCCTTCATTTTAATGTTGGGCTTCCACTTCTTTCTTGGGGCTCGAGGGTTGAGAGACAATGAACATGGAGGATATTAAGTCCCTGCTCCCTCTCTCTCTAATACCCTCTTTCGATTATCTTTTCTCCAAATTTTGAGAGTTTTGATGGTTTGATTAATTTATATATTGGCCTGAGTGAAAAGAAATGGACTTGTTGAGGGGAGGAAAAGTAGGGAATCATGGATTTTGGATAGCGTACGTGTCTTGTTTTTTATTTACAGTTTAGACAATTATACCACGTTTCATTAAGTTTTCAAATAAAATATGCATGTCTCATCCCTATAAATTTTACTCCTTAAAACAATTTTCATTTCATTTTTTCAAATTTAAGGTTGTCACAACCATGTCGCAACGTGAATGATGCACTAAATATTAAAAATTAAATTGAAAATCAGACAATTGCAAACAAAATTGTTTGGGAAGAAATATTAGGAAAATTCTTTTAGAAAAAATCTTATACCAAACTTTTGGGTTCGAGAATAGATTAGTATAGAGGAAGGTATTAGCCTTTATAACGTTGATTTTCAAAATCGGTTGTTTTAGTTAAATATGCAAAATTATGTTACCTTTATAAATATTTATTTTATCTCTTAAGAAATAATTTTGTTAAATATTTTTAAAATCTTAAAAATAAATAATTGTTTTTATTAATTTATATTTTTTTAACTCAGCAATGATGATTTACTTCTACCTAAAAGAAAATTAAATTTATGTAGTTCGTAATTAATTAATATTTGTTACTAATATGTCTTTTTATATGTCTCCAACACACAAATTAAAGTTACTTAGTTCTTAATTAATATTTGTTATTAATATGTTTCATTAAATGTCTCTCGCACACAAATCAAAGTGTCGTAGTTCTTAATTAATGTTTGTTATTAATATGTTTTTTTAAAAATATATAACATTACATAGAACACAAAATTAGTTTCCATTGAACTGAAAGTTTTAAAAAAATAAATTGAGTTTATAAATTGTTATGCAAAAAACTAATTATACTTCGCCTCGTTATTTTATACACATGAGACTCAAATCGACATTATACTATCAAATAAATTTTAATTGGATAATCATACATCAAAACTAAAGGTTAAATTGAAAGTTCACACGCAACTTAAAATGAATACTATACAATTAAATAAATTTTAATTGGATAATTATATATCAAAATTAACAGTTAGATTGAAAGTTCACATACACACAAAACTTAAATCGACTATTATACGTAAATAACTTTTATTTGAATAATTATATATTAAAACTCCACAAGCAGCATTGTGATGGTCATAGTAGGCCTAGAGAGAAATTGACTATAAGTTGTTATGTTGTAAAGTGATGTTAGAGGCCGAGTAGTGGTAAAGTATAAAAGTCTACCAACCAAACACCTATAAAAGGGAACATCATCATAAGGCTAACCACTATCCTTAGGTAACTTGATAAAAGGAACAATTGGTGTCTTGGCAAGCTTAGAACCTTCAAGACCATCATCAGCAAGAAGTTCCAATTTTTTTGCCAGAAAATAAATATTCCTCGTTGGAAATGGGCAACCTCTAATCCTAAGAAGTATTTTAAGGTGCCAAGGTTTTTAATTTTAAAGCAAGTATCAAGAACAGTTTTGATATTCTAGAATTTTGATAAAGAATTGCTTGTAAGTATATATAATATTGTCCCCAAACACCAACAAAACAGTAAATGCATGGTTAGAATTCCTAATGAAGAGTGAATGATAAAAAATTATTGTATGTAACTTGTGGGAGGAGTAGAGTAGCAAATTTTTCATACCATTTACAATTAACCTATTTAAGGTCATAAAGTGATTTCAACAATTTAGGGGAATGGTCACTAGAGGTTTTGTAAATCTCCATATAAGAATGCATTGTTAACATTTAACTAATGGAAATACTAGTTGGAAATGGAAGCAAAGGTTGTAATCATACAAATTGTTATCAATTTCATTATCAACGAGAAGGTATTAAAGTAATTAATCCCCTTTACTTGATTAAATCCTTTGGCTACAAGTCACACATTAATTCTCTCTATGGGTTCGATGTTTTATGTTTGATCTTATATATTCACTTGCTACCTATAGGAATGATGTTTACAAGTTTTCAAGTGTCATTTCTCTCAAAGGCTTCTAATTCAAACCTCATAACTTGATTCCAACATTCAAATAGGCTAGCATCAACATAGGATCTAGGTTCAACATGAGTGAAAATGGAAAGAGAGAAACAAAGTTGGAAGGAGAGAGGATAAAGAAGGAAACATAGTAAAAAAAAAATGGACAAAAGGTACTTGTCACATAAGAAGAAGATAGTTTGATTGAACCAATGGAAGAATTGCACACAAAATCAGCAAGATATGGTTTATGCTTAAGGCAATTATGATGTTAACTTGGAGTGGGCTCAACTGACATAGGCCACACATCAATGATACGATCTTGTGAATTAGATTGAGTAGTAGGTTGTGGATCATTTAAGTGACTTGGATTTACTTCAAAATTTTCATGGATCTAATAGATTGTAAAGCGGCTCTATATAACAATACTGACTGCTCATGAAATTTGGTGTTCCAAGACAAAAAGATCTTTCTACAATTGATGTCTAATAATACATAACCTTTGGTGTTAGTCTAATGATAATATAATAACAAGATCAATTAACATTAGTTGCCATTTTTTACAAATACACATCTTAATAACTTTTATGTAGAATATAAAAGTAACCAATTCAATCGTTGAATTGAAAATTTTTAAAAATAAATTAAGTTTATTTCATATAAATAAAAAAATATTGATACTTCATGACACTACTTTATATGACAGTTAATATGCTATTTAAAATATAAGTGTATATCTTTCATTAAAAACACACCAATAAATGTTAACAGTGAAATTTGATATACATTATTGTAAAAATAATATCGTATGATTCAATGGTTGAATTGATTAATTTTGTATTCTACTTAACATTATTAAGAGATATAAGTGTAAAAGTTTAATACCACGTGCATGTGTGTATGAGAGATACTATCTTATCTTATTTTATACCTAAACTTCATCCTCATGATAAAAAAGACTCATTTATTAAATAAACCATTTTTTTTCTTGATTTGCGTCCAACCCACTTAACTCATGGCTAATGGACTGGTTCGCAGGCTCAATAATAAAATAATATAAAAATTGAAAAATGTAAAAAGATAGAAAAAAATTATTAAAAACCTATAAAATAAAAAATGATAAAAACTAAAATATATCTAACATAAAATTAATGAAAAATATAAGAATATATATAAATAATTAAATAATAAAATTTTATATAAAATTTCATTTACATTACTAAATATCAAATAAAATATAAAAAACTCAATATCTCTAACTTTTTGCATCAATAAATTATAAATATTTAAATGCTAATTAAGAGGTCAATATATACTAAAGATCAAGTAGTAATTATTCAAATATTTAATAATCATAATCACACATCAAATATTTTTAAGTAAATAAAATTATAAAAGTGTAAAATAATAAACAATAATTTAAATAATAATTGTTCTAGACAATGGTTGGTTAACTTGCAGACCAAATTTGTATAACTTATAGGTTAAATGGACTAGACCAAATAAGATCATGTTTAAATGGACCAACATTCTAGCTAGTCCTAACTTGTTAAATGTTTGGATTGAATAAACCATATGTTGACCCAAGCCCATATACCTACCTCTAGATATGGTAGGTAGTAAGGTAGGTAAAAATACATTGGATCAATAGAATAAGATAGGTAGTAGGATAAAATAATCAAGTTCTATTGGTACTACAAACAACTTATTACACTACAATAAAATGATGTATTTGCAACAAATATACATCAATGACTTCAACTCTATAAAAAATAAGAATATTATTGACGACTTTAGCCCTCACAATTGTAAATTCTAGAGAATCTATAATGTATGCACTTTTCTTTTAGTAATCATCGGTAAATTTGGCATGTTTTGTGCAAAAACTTAGGCTCAAAATAGAGTTGGCTCCAATTCAAACAAAATTACTTAGCTAGTAGTTAGACCATCAGTAAGGATATTTTTCCTTAGTTACAATCAGGTTGTCAATAAATGGATGTTGAAATTTTTTATGTTGCATTTCCTTATTGATGGACTAGCCTTAGTAAGGGTTTCTTATCATTGGCAACAATCGAGATGTTGATATGTTGTCGATAAGTTTTAACTTATTTAACCATGTGATGTGTTTTCCTTTCCATCATGTTTTAGGGTTGTTTTGCATGCATTTTGTTAGTTTAAGGCTTCTTTGTATTATTATCTGCTTAATTTCTCTTAATTAGGACTTTATACTACATTAGGTTGTGTTTTTGTAATTTTATAAATTTTTTTGTGAAATGAATTAAAGCAAATGGAAATAGAGCAATCATAAGTTGGGCATCAATAATGTGATTGATCTTATCTTAGTGTCTATGGAAAGATTAAAAAATATGCACCTTTTATGAAGATATTATGATCCAATTTGGCATGGATCATAAAGAAAATTAGGCTTGAAGTTAAAATTGATATTGTCTAAATAGTTTGACATAGGTGAAGTGTTTTGAGTATATCTCAAGTTTTAGAAATCGAAAAGACGTAAGACTAATTCCTAAATTTCAAGGATGAACTTATCTACAACTTTCGTAAAGATACCTTGGCTAAATTGTTCACATCTTATCCATACGGAGGATTACAATCGTGATGGTGTTATAGGCCTTATTTTATGCATTTTTCTTTCTAAATTAGTTGGGCTTGGTCCTTTTCTGAACCCTAAGTATAAATTAATCTTTTAGAGTTTGTGAAAATGAAACAAACTTTATGGAAAATGACGACTTTGGAGCAAAAGCAATCATCATCTTCTTTTTATTTTTTTCCTCCTATCGGGTTTGAATTTTCATTCTTTTTTATTTTTCTTTTTCCATAATCATGCTTGAGTAGTCATCTTGTTTCTAGTATTGAATGCAACCTTTTAATGTTTGTAATGGATTTGTGATCTTTGTTTTTATATGCAAAGTTTGTTTCCCCTTTTTTGATTCTTTTGTATTGAGCTTAATTATGTGAATTGATTTATCACCTATTTGCATAACCTTAGGTATTTTAGGAAATGATTGAAAGATGAACTTAAACATTGGAATTATGGGAAAATATATTAGATACTATGAGATAACAAATAGCATAACACGTCTAATTGAACATAGCCTCACAAAAATATGGGTTAGTTCAATTAGATACACCTTTGTATCTTGAAAGGGAATGCAGGATACCTTAGGTTAATCCACCTTCGATATTGGAACCATAATATAGGTTAATCCATTAATCATCATTAAGTGAAGCCAAATCCAAAACATTTTCTTACCATTGATTTCCCATAGTTCTTGCATTCTTGATCACTTGCTCTTGCTTTTTACTTTTTAATATCTATTTTTACAACCACTTATTCTCTTTCCCAATCAAATAACTATTTCTTGTTTTATCTTCTTAAATCATGATAAATTGGTTATCAACAACCACAATCCCTATGGATACAATTATTTTATTATTTGACAACAACCATACACTTGCGATTTCCCACATCATCATTGTGTTTCTTCCCAATTCCACTCATCTATGTTTTAGTTTTTAGTTTTTTTTTTTATTCTTGCGTACATTCCCTATTTTCTCTCAACTATAGGTGCAACAATTAAGTTAAGTTTGTGAGCATGAAGGCACCTTCATCTTTCCATCATTTTTCTACCATTGCCTACCAACAAGAAGCTTAGGTGCAACATCTTACTATTATGCATTTATTTGTTGTATTAGTTGATTGATATTACTTGTTTAAATGAGTTGTTCACCTTATTGTTATAAGGGTTTAGGGAAGCATTTTGTCTTCTCTATTTTTTTTCTTTTCATTTTGTTGTTTCACTATGGTTACAAACTACAAATTTCATTTTTCATACTGCATATAGATATGGCAATATTTGATTAGCGTATCCTTAACACTGTAAGAATCATAAATTGATTAGAAACATAGAATATAATTTATTTGAAACATAGAATATAATTTATTTGATTAGGTGTTTGTCATTTACTCTCTAATTTGTTGCACATTGGAATTTGTAACAATTAACTCCCATCATTATAATCTATATATGTCCAAGAAATGGATAATAATAAGATAAAATTGAGTAAAATTTAGTAATAAAATAATAAGTAAATTTTTTTAAATAAAACTTAGATAAAATATTAGACAAGTATTAAATAAATAACATATTTAACTAATTTTAGTATTTAATTAAAAATTAGGACTTAACAAATATTTTAAAAAAATAATTAGTGAATAAAATGCCAATTTCAATTAAGACTTAATAAATATTTAAATAAAATATTTCCTACCTTCATTGTTGTATAGATTATTGTCTCACTCCTCTTGTTTGTGTATGTTTCCTTTATTTCTATGCTTATAGTATATTATGTAGATGCTTGATGTACAAGGACCGGAGATGTTAACATAACAATCCCTATCTCACTATAAAAACCATGAGAAGACTTTTATCCTTTACAAAGTTATGAATGGTCCTTATCTTGTCTAAGTATATTAGGAGCCTGATTTTGAAAGACTATGAAGCTGGATCTTCTTATGTTTGAACCCTCCAAATCAACAAACATGGAGAGCTAATGGAGTTTAGGTAGTGATGTGAATGTTAAGGGTGAAGTAATTGTGATTGTGATGTCTATGTTTTAGTTTTTAGTTTTCTTATTCTTGCGTACATTCCCTATTTTCTCTCAACTATAGGTGCAACTATTAAGTTTGTGAGCATGAAGGCACCTTCGTCTTTCCATATTTTTCTACCATTGTCTACCAACAAAAAGCTTAGGTGCAACATCTTACTATTATGCATTTATTTGTTGTATTATTTGATTGATATTACTTGTTTAAATGAGTTGTTCACCTTATTCTATAAGGTGCAACCGGGAATGGAAGCATTTTTTCTTCTCTATTTTTTTTTTCTTTTCATTTTGTTGTTTCACTATGGTTACAAACTACAAATTTCATTTTTCATACTGCATATAGATATGGCAATATTTGATTAGCGTATCCTTAACACTGTAAGAATCATAAATTGACTAGAAACATAGAATATAATTTATTTGAAACATAGAATATAATTTATTTGATTAGGTGTTTGTCATTTATTCTCTAATTTGTTGCACATTGGAATTTGTAACAATTAACTCCCATCATTATAATCTATATATGTCCAAGAAATGGATAATAATAAGATAAAATTTAGTAATAAAATAATAAGTAACTTTTTTTAAATAAAACTTAGGTAAAATATTAGACAAGTATTAAATAAATAACATATTTACCTAATTTTAGTATTTAATTAAAAATTAGGACTTAACAAATATTTTAAAAAATAATTAGTGAATAAAATGCCAATTTCAATTAAGACTTAATAAATATTTAAATAAAATATTTCATACCTTCATTGTTGTATAGATTATTGTCTCACTCCTCTTGTTTGTGTATGTTTCCTTTATTTCTATGCTTATAGTATATTATGTAGATGTTTGATGGTTAATTGAACTTGGATATTGTTACAAGGACCGGAGATGTTAACATAACAATCCCTATCTCACTATAAAAACCATGAGAAGACTTTTATCCTATAGAAAGTTATGAATGGTCCTTGTCTTGTCTAAGTATATCAGGAGCCTGATTTTGAAAGACTATGAAGCTGAATCTTCTTATGTTTGAACCCTCCAAATCAACAAACATGGAGAGCTAATGGAGTTTAGGTAGTGACGTGAATGTTAAGGGTGAGAGTAATTGTGATAGTGATGACGAGAGTAGTAGTAATATGGATAATTTATATTTACTTTTCTCTCTCATGTTTTGGATGAGATTAAATGTCATATCAATAGATCACCTATTTACTCTCATCTCTCCCACAATTTGGATGAGATTGTGTGTTAAGAATTTGTGTAAATTTTTCTACAAATATAGGAGGGAGAAATAAACAGAAAAATAAAATAAAATTTTCTATAAATTAAAATTAGCTTACGTGTAAGCTAATTTGTAAAAACTTTCTTATATTAGTTTCTCCATAAATTGATTTTTTAATTTATGCATAAGCTAATGTAAAGTGATAGAGAAGTTTATTTTATTTTTTTCTTTTTATTGATGCTTACAGATAAGTTTATTCAAACAAATTCTTAATGTTCCTCCCATCTTCACCACTTATGTAAAGGATCAAGAAGGATGTCTTTTTATACATATAATTAATTTAATGTTAATTCTTTTTTATTTATTTTATTTGACTTTTTCTTTTAGAATAATATTGTAAATAATTAATATAGTTTAAACTAATAAAAATAATTAATTATTATACTAAGAAAATTATTTTTTAAGTATATTTTTTTGACAAAAATCTTTAATTACAATCAACTTTCTATAATTAACTAATTGCATTTTGTGGTAATAATTAGTAATAATAATTACCATTGACTTTTACCGTAGCTAATTGCTAACTGGAAAATGACAAGTAATTACTAACTACTTTTTTCCATTGACTTAGAAATTATTATCAACGCCCTTATTTTATACGGATACATACTGGTTGATAGTTTTAACTATAATATAATTTACTTGTAGTATTAAAACAATCATTCATCTAATCCTAATTGCAGTTGGGTGTAAATATCATTCAATCTAAAATAAAACTACATATAAAAAAGAAATAAAAGTTTTTTAGATTGTTTTAGAACACTTTCTTATTTAATTGATTGGATTTTGACTAAAATATGTAAAATTAAACTGATTTTTTTTAATTTATATATTATTATTTTAGATATTTCATCATTATTTTTATTATAATTTTTATATATGAAACAAGTATAGTAATACTATATATGCTTTATTTTCCTTCGTTTTTATTTTGAATATACATCACTCTATCTCATTACGAAAAGAAAATTTGTTATAAGATAATTAATTGATCAATTTTCATATTTTTTTTTATCTTCTTGTATCTTGTATTTTTAAGTATTATTAATATATTTACACATAAAGATAACTCAGTTATTTTAAAAATAATATTTAATATTTAAATTAAAATTTTAATAACAAAATAAAATATCGATAAAAATATATAATAAAAATCGAATCATCAAATTTAATCTGAGAACATTTTATTGTATCATATTGGATTAAATTTTTTTTAAAGAAGTAATTCAATATTAAATTTATTCATATTAAAATTCTATAATTTTTCCATTAAGTTATTTTATTAAAAACTATTTTTTATCCAGAACCTAATATAAAGCCACAGCTCGATGAAACTTGTGTCAAATGCTAGAACTAAAAAAAAGTTATATCCTTACCACAATTATCTCCGATATTAATATTGGAACCTAAATCTCATATATTCTTCTTCTTCTTTTTTTAATTTTCTCCAGTTTACTAGACTGAAGACGTTTTATGATTACTGGTTTAAGAGAATTTTTGTATTTTATATATATATTAATTAATTAAGTGAAATTAGTATTGTTAATATTATATAACGGAGGTCATCCCTTGAGCATATTTTTTGCAACTTTAGTATAAAATTACAAAATAGTTTCATAAATAAAAATCTCAACCTTGACTATTACTGCCACTTATGGGAGGAGATAAATACATCCATACTCTCATCATGAGGAGGGAACAAGTAGCCATGAACCAAGTGGATAAAGAGCCTCCCAGCAATTATCCATCCCATTAAGATTCAGTCCTCCCACCGACAGTCACTTCACTTTGGAAATCAACAAAATATAAATATGAAGCTTCAAATTAAGTTCAAACTATAAGACTCATCATTTTAACGAGCTTAAAATACAACATATTATATGGAATAAAGTTGTAAGCAATTCTGTATCACATAAGTATTTTAAATTTAAGCAAAATTTTAAAGAATATAAATGAAAAGAAAATATTTTAAAATATAAGAGAAAAATGCATCATTTATTTAAAATTATAAAATATTAAAAGAGTTTATAAAAAAAATTATTTAGAAGAATGAAAATTTACAAGTTAAAAGAAAAGAAGTTATAAATACTAAATATTTTATTTAAAGAAAAAATAATAATTAAACGAATAAGTTATTTTCAGGATAATCTATTTTAATTTAATATGTAAAAATGGAATAACTAAGATTTGGGGAGAAAGAAAATTTTAATTTACGTAAAAAGAATTAAAAATAATATTAAAACAAAATATTTAAGATGTTAATTAGGATTTAGGAGAAAATAAAAATGTAAAGTTTTGAGAAATTGATATTAAAGAAGTATTAATTTATAATAATTTAAAAAAAATATTTTATTAGTAGTTTATATGAGAATAAATAAATACATTATTTTATTTCAATTTCATATATATTAATTTTTAATTTTTTATACTCTTAATTTATTGTTAAATCTATTAATGATAACCTATTCATTTCCCTAACAAGTGAGTATATTAATTGGTCTAATAACAAAGTTACACTCATTTAATTTAATGTGCACTAATTTTAAGATAAATTTTATTTATAATATTATTAATTAAAATTAATTAATTTAACTATTTTTATTTATCTAATAAACTAATTATCCATTTCTTATATAGAAGAAGGAAGTTATAATATGAAATATATATATTCAATTATTTTCGGTTTCCGTTAGTTAAATCAGTAAAGCGTGATCTAATATTTTTTCTTGAATTCAATTACCGGCCTAATATTAAAAGTAAGAAAAAATTTAGATGTAGTGTTGTTGAAAAAAATTAAAATTTTATCTCAATAAATTAAATTTTGTCTTTTACTTAGATGCATGAATTCTTTAATGTATATAATTATATATTATTAAAATAAAGTTTTAATTTTAATTAAAAAATATCAATAATATCTATAATATTATATCTAGGAAGTTTTGTTCTTAAAAATATTATTTTAAACACCTTTTATACTGTTTAGTAATAATTTTAAAATCAAATAAAATACAATAACTTTTATACTATACAAACTTTGTCTTTTACTTTTTGAATAAATAAAAGAGAACCTTAGAATCTTCAACTATTGTTTATACAAGAATAATTAACTTGTAATTATTAAAAAAAAGTATTTTATAATTTATGTGGAATTAAATTATTTATACATTTAAATAAAGTTAATTAATAAATAAATATAAAAAAATATCGTATGAGTGACATATTTTAGGTGGTATATTAAATAGATATTATATGTTAAACAAGTGGGAAATCTGACAAAGTGGTGGTTCGTCTGGAATTAATTAGGTGCGACGAGGAAAAGCTTAGTAAAGAGTAAAGAAAGGGAGAAAAAATCACCACTGGGCCTATGTGCCCCCAACAAGTACGCTACGAAGATTCTGAATACACCCTTGAGGGGTAACATTACACGAACCACTCTTCCTCCTAATTCACTCATTCTCATTCCTCACTCTTCACTCCACTCTCTTCTTTCTCTTCTTTCTCTTCCCTAAAACACCTTCAGATCAAATAATGAAGCCCAACGACAACAACATCTCAATGCTGGCCAAGACCGACTCCGAGGTTAGCAGCCTCACTCAGTCCTCGCCCGCCCGCTCTCCACGCCGGGCCGTCTACTACGTCCAGAGCCCATCACGTGACTCCTCCCACGACGGCGAGAAGACCACTAACTCATTCCACTCCAGCCCGCTCCAAAGCCCGTTGGGTTCCCCGCCTCACTCCCACTCCAACTCCTCCCTGGGCCGTCACTCCCGCGAGTCCGCCTCCACTCGCTTCTCGGGCTCGCGCAAGAGCAGCTCCACCAACCGTAAGGGCCCTTGGAGGCCCTGGAAGGACCAGTTCCACGCGATCGAAGAAGAGGGTCTCCTCGACGCCCACGACAATGCTCAACATGGCTTCCCACGTCGCTGCTACTTCCCTGCATTTGTCGTCGGCTTTGTCCTCCTCTTCTCTGCTTTCTCTCTCATTCTCTGGGCCGCAAGCCGCCCCCAGAAACCTGCCATTTCACTCAAGGTTCATATTCTAATATACTACAAATAATTAAACATTATTTTATTAATTACAAAACTTAGATGTCTTCCATCAATATTTTTTTATGTTCCTCTTCTATTAGAATTGAAGCTTATAATGTCTATGTCACAAAAAGTACTTATGGAACAACATGTTTAATTAACTTTCCTTAATGTTGCGATATTTGGCAGAGTATAACGTTTGATCAATTCGTGATTCAAGCGGGTGCGGATATGTCAGGAGTTGCCACAAGCTTGGTTACCATGAATTCATCTGTGAAATTGACGTTTCGTAACACGGCTACATTTTTCGGGGTCCATGTGACCTCAACACCCCTGGATCTCAATTATTATCAACTTACTCTAGCCACTGGAAGTGTAAGTTGTTATAATATATGGTAATAATAATGAATTAATGATAGATAATTTATAACGTGGGATGTGATTAATTTGCAGATGCCGAGGTTTTATCAATCTAGGAAGAGCCAGAGATCTGTGAGAGTGATGGTGAAAGGGAGTCATATCCCACTGTACGGAGGGGGAGCTAGCCTGAACAGTGTGAACGGTGCACCGGTTGAGCCCGTGCCGTTGACGTTGAGCGTGATGGTGCGGTCAAGGGCTAATGTTTTGGGCAAATTGGTGAAGCCCAAGTTCTACAAGAACATAGATTGCTCCGTCGTTATGGATCCGAAGAAGATGGGCGTGCCCATTCCTCTCCTCAACAAGTGCTCTTACCAGTAAAGTCAGCTCCTCATTAATTAATTAATTAATAAATCAAACAATAATTTCTTTTTAAGGGTACGGTTGCTTTGCGCGAAATTTCCATGAAATAGCCGAAAGGGTAGTTTCCATTTAGTCGGTGCTTCAATTTCAACCTCTATTGCTTTTTTCCAAGCTCAGGATAGATTTTTTTTATTTTTTATTTTTTTCTTATTATAATACTATCTAATGTTATCCACGGTATGTTGTTGTGGTAGCCCGAACACGTTAGCAAAATATGAATTGTATCCCCCGCCCCAAAAAACAGAGTAAATTATTCGGTCAAATCATCGATACAATGTGCATTACGTTCTATATAAAATCCGTTTCATGTTGTTTATGGTTTAAAGAATGCTGTACCTATGTTTCACACGTTAGTTCACATGTAAACTTAATTTGTGTAAGCGAGAAAACTGGTAATAGTTGAAGATTCTAAGGTTCTATTTGATTTGTTTAAGAAGTAAAAGAGAAACCTTTAGATAGTATACAAATTATTATATACTATTCGATTTTAAAAGTGATCACGGAACAGTATAAATGATGTTTAAAGTAATATTTTTAACATAGGCCGGTTATTGAACTGAGGAAAAATTTTAGATCGCACTTTATTGATTTAACTGACTGCTGAAACCGATAATATCATATACATATTTTTCATATTATATTATATATCATATAAGAAAAGAATTTATAATAAATAATCAAGCAGTAATTTATCGTAAATTTTAAATACGAGTTTTTATTCAAAAATATTTTAGATTAAAAAGTGATAAAAAATTGTTTTAAGAAAAGTAAAATAAAAGAAAAACAGATTCAAGTGTCTTAAAATAATATGTATTATGTTGTATAATAATTTATGTTAACTGCACCTCGAGTGTCGTAAAATAATATTTTAAGACTAAGTAATTGCATTTATGTACTAACTAGCTATTTTTCATTACGTGTGAGACAAAATTTATAAGATCCATATAAAGAGGAGATTGTTGGTAACACGATTAAGCAACATTGCTTATGAATATTCTCATTGATGTAAGGAAAGTTCAAAAGAAGTCTGATTAGATGGTGGACAAGGTATGAATGAGTTTTATTATTTATTGGGCTAGTGTGACATTCAAGATGGTCTCAACCCAAAGCAAGAACAACTAAACTTTGGTCAAAGGCAAAAGTACTCACATCGTTGGTGACAAGCTTCATCATAAGGTGACATTGTACTTAGTATGTATTCACTCCACAGACATGTTGTATCTAATTAAATATTTTTTGAATGTGAAATAGTTTTGGACTTAACATTTGTTGAATTTTTTTTCTATAAAGATGAAAAACATGAACGATTTATGAACCTTAATAAACTCTTTTTAATCATTCACAAGAAAATGTTTGTCGATTGGATTAATGATTATTATATGAGTACATATGTAAGTTATCAATCATATATATAATATTTTTATACAATTTAATTGACAAACAAAATAAGTATTGTACTAGTTTATGTTTTATAAGATTCGACAAGAAGATTTTTAGTAATGTCTTAACAAAATACAAATACAAATTGGGGAGGCCTCCATAGGTGTGACGTAGGAGGTTCATGGTCAACAAAGCTTAGCATTTTGTATGATGTTACTAATGTCATAAGTCAAGGCCAGATTTAGAACACTTTAGATTTGTTTGCAAATCTGTGTTCGGTGTAACTTGCCCACTCAAGAGTCTCGACCTCCTTCATTGAGTAGTAGTACATCTAACAAGAGAGTGGTTATAGTTGAACAAAAGGTTACAATTGCTGAGGAAAGGGTTGTAGCTACTAAGAAAAGAGTTGATTTCTTGGAGCGCATGCATGTGATAATTTTAGAGCACAATTTAGGTTGTTGTACTAATAGTAGAACACCTTCATTATCACAATTATATGGACAATTAATCTTTTGGATGATGAGTCCTTATATAAGATATTTTTGGTCTTTTTTATATATTTTTCTTGTGTACTTTTACACTTAAATTACAAGACTGAGGATGACAATATCATTAAGATTACTATTTTTATTTGTTTCAATATTATTATTATTCATATTATATTTTTGTTCTGTTTTATAATTTTAAAGTATGTTTAGATTTTGTAATATATTAATAATAAATAAAAAATAATTTTTAATAAAATAAAGTTAGCATTAATCTAGCCAATACTAACACTATGCAACTAAAGTTAATGTTAGCCTAATCGATGCTAACTCCACGTAACTAAATTTAGCATTGTCGATGCTTCATAGCGTCAATTACAGAGTGGTCAATGCTAAAATACCACTTTGATAAAATTTGTATTGGCCTCAGGATTTATGCTTAACCAATATTAAAGTTCTATGTAATATTAACTTAGCGTCGACTTTTAATCAAAACTTGCAATGAATTTTCTTATACATAGAGTGCTTATACCAATAAAATTGTTTGTTACTGTCGTGTTGTCACAACCTAAATTGTGACGTCGGACAGAGTCGGCCGAAACCGAGTCGGCCCGGCAAGAGTCGCCACCGGCGTTTTGGATTTAGGGAACGCCAGGAAACCTAAGGAAAAGGCTGGTCTTGAATAAGAAATGTGGGTTCGGGAGTTGGTTACACGCTAGGGGCATAGGGGCCCCTAGCATGCCTATCACTTGATAGTTACCCTTGGCTAGCTATATGGAGAGAGGGCCGGTGTTTGTGTTAGGATTGTGTTCTTGGTCTAAGTCCTAGGAGGGAGGAGGTTCAAGTAAGGTGTTCTGGGATTTTGGGGTTTAAGATTTGAGAAATTTGGGATTCGACTTGATAGAGGTGTGCCCTCTAGGCCTACGTACCTCAATAGCAGAGGGTTCAAAGTCCACGTAGTTCTGTGTAGGGGAATTTGGTTTTTTAGTGGAAGGTGGGTTTAGGAGGAGAGGATGGCTCGTCTGTCTCGGCCACGGGCGGGCCGAGTCGGTTGGGCATGGATGTTCAGGTTGGAGACCAAGCCGACTCATCCGACTCGGCTCTGCTATGGAAGGGTCCGAACCGGCGTAGGCCACCAGGTGTGGCCGAGGCCGAGTCGGCTTCGGGGGAGGCAGGATAGGGGGGTTTTAGGTCGTTTCGGCCGGCGCCCAGGCCGAGATGGGTGACAGGGAATCTCACCGAACGATGCAAGGTTCGAATTAGAGTACTAACCTTGGTGTTCGGAGATGGTGGGCGTGTCCTCCCCCGCCTTAGTCCGCTTCCGGATCCTTTCTTTACGCCCGACTCAGGGGTTCTCCTTTTTGTTTTACGGGCGTCGTCGTCAGCTTTCCTTGGCCTGTCTCTGGTTGCTCTTTCTCTTCAGTCCCTGCAAGCGTTCTCTGCTTTCTCCTCCTCTGCTTGTTACCGTCCCCTTTCCTTTCGTTTCTTGGGCTTTATATAGAGTTTGGGGGTGGCCGTATAACAACCAAATCCCGAGATTCTCTCAGATATTATCCTCTCCTTCTTTCTGTTTCTTCCACTCCGCCTGGGGTCCACTGGGATGCGGGGGGACTCGGTCAAGCCTAGACTGAGTCAAGCGTGGACTTGGTGGTCAAGGCCCGTCTTAGCTTGGAGTCACGCAGGAGTGGCCCAAGAGCTAGAAATTGGGCCGGCTTTGGGGAAGGCTGGAAGGACGTTCCAGCCCGGATAATTTTGGGGTGCTACACGTGTATGATATTGTTAGCATAGATCTGCCATGTCCACACTAATCCCAATTAAATATTTTAGAATCCTCCCTCTAAAGGTGAGATATTTAGTGAGTTTATTATCTCATATAGATAGTCACATCAACTTTTTTTTTCATAAAATTTGTTCTCTCTTGACAAAATTTAAGTGTGTGATTTACTCTCTGTCAATAGAGTGACACATCGTTAATCATATTTAGTTCCAGGTTATTGCATACATTGGTAGGTAAAATCAGAATAGAATATGTGACATATTCACTAATCAATAAAATACTATGTTTTTGTTATTCTTTTTTGTTGTTGTCATCTACCATATAACTCTTGATTTTTTGCTCACCAATGTCAATCTATTATGTAGTGTTAGAAACTAGCTAGTAAGAGTTTGTTTATAAAAACACGTGTAAAATATAAAAATTAAATTAAAATATTTAAATTTAATTATTTTATTGGTAATAAAATATATGTTAATATACAAAGATATAAATGTTTAACTTTTTATTTTGAAAAACCTTTAAAATTAAATTAATTAACAAAATTTATTTTAACGATGATTTGTAAATATTTAACTATACTTAATGATTATATTTGAAAAAAATTAAATATAGCTTAAAATGACTCAAGTTGCTAAATTTTTTTTATTTAATTGGATAATTAATTTTAAAAAGTTGATATAAAACTGATAAGACACATGACAAAAAATAAGAAAAACGTGCATCACACGCAAAAAAAAAAAAAAGGAATTGATTGATTCAACATGATACTTTATTTTATTATTACTAATTTTCCTGTAATATAATTATATATTGACTAATTCTAATCTAATCCTGAATTTCTTACCTGTGAATGTCAATCTATTATGCAGTGTCTAGAAAATCTCTTTTTCTGCACTAAAAGTTGGAGATACATGTGCATTGGATTGTTGTTATATATAGGTTAGAAATTTGACTGTTATATAGGTTGATAAAAGGGTCAATTTTTTTTCTTTTCCAAGGTAAATAGAACTCTAATATTATTAAATTTTTCATATCTTTTTTTATCTTATTTAATTTATAATATGGTACATATACAAAGTATGATAGATTTAATAATTTCAAATCTACAGGTATCATGTCTAAGTAAAGGATGACACTGATGTTGCTGATCGAATTTGTAGTTTGGGATCGTGAGGCTCTTCAATGGATAAAAAAAAGTCAATTGCATGTGTTAAAAAGGAGCTAAAGAAATATGGATAGTATACAGTGCATACATAAGTTTATAAGTTAAGTAGAAAGAGACATGGTATGTATATTTGTCTCATCTATGTTTTAATTTGTCATTCTCCGCCAAAAATATTTATATGAAATTTCTATTAGTGCTTTTGCATTAATTTATTGTTGAGGTCTTACGCGTAGACTATAATATGCTCAAGATAAAGTTATATAAGCTTTTGTAATAATTCTTAACCCATGAATTAATTTTTGAAATTTAGTTAGGTTTATTCTAAGTTCAAGAAGGTATCAAAACTAACCTAGATTTTATATTGTGTCTTACTAGATTGTCCAAGCCCTTGTTGTTTTTCTAATACTATATATATATATATATAATTTACAATTTTCACACTCAAATATTCAATCTTGAATTAAAAAATGTGATGAAGTCTTGTTTCAACTATAAATATAATCAAAGTAAATTTTATAAAGATTTATACAATTCTAACATTATGAAATGATTTTTTAAGTTGACTTACTCAACTCAAATATACACATCAATTATGATGAAAGTAATTTTTGTAGAACCTTTAACAATTCTCGTCTTGTGATCAAAATTTTAGGTTTGAATTAGGTCAACCTCAAATTCAAAATATATAAAATGTGTATGTATATAATTTTTTATTAAAAAGTGATTAACATATTCTACAAATTCATATATAACCCTTGAGTTAGTATATGATAAAACTTTCTTTCAATATAAACTAATTGTTTTAAGAATTTGAAGGATGGAGAGGTACTTGGTATACCCCTGTAACATTGGACATCTTAAAAAAAAAAAAAGCAAAACAATGTTAATTTATTTTGGTCGTTACTGAGCAACTATGAACGAATCTCCTAATTGATTATTTTCCTTTTCTCTTTAACTTTTAAGGTTACGAGCAACTAATTTTAAATGTTATATTATTCATTTTTTAATTTAGTTAAAGAAATGATGTCTTGTATACTCACACCGTCGGTTTTGGAATTTTACCCAAAAATTTCACATCATCTTGTGAAGTTCTAAATTCCATAGTAAGAATTCAAAAATAGTTATTGATAACGTCTCGAAGGTCATTAAAAGAAGGAAAAGAAATTGACCCTAAAAGATCCGTTCACATTAATGAATTAAATGCAAGACATATTAATATCTACGGAGTACAAGCTCAAGAGGGAAATGTTTAATTTACTCTTATTTATTTTCCTAAAAAGTGTATCTTATTATATTACCATAAAAATGTATAATTTGAAATAGAAGGAATATCTAAATTGATAATATTTTAAGAAAATTTTAATTTGTTGACTTTATTATCAACTGAAAAATAAATGTTAAGTATTTTTTATGACTATTTTAATAAGTAATTTTACAAATAAAAAAGCTTAAAATATAATTTTCAAATAGTTTTACTATATTATTTTTAAATAAAATACATTATCTTAAAATTTACTTAAGTTCTGATAAATATTATCCCAACTTTAATTGGACTAATTTTTATTTAAACCCAATCATGATCCATTGTAAATTATATGAATGAATAGAACGTCATTAAATTAACGATAATCAACTAATAACATAAAGTTGTAAAATATTTTTATAGTGTATTTCAATTACATATGTATGACTTTTAAATAATTACTATAAAAATCATCATACTTATCATATATAATAATTTATTATTAATAATAATAAAAATTATTTTATACCGGTAATACATATTTTTTTATAACATTAATACAATAATTACACTTATCAATTATCAATAGCATTATATGTTATCAATAATGTTTTTTAAATATTAAGTCAATAATTAAATCAAAGAAGATAATAATTCTCTTTTTATATTTAAATGTTTAGATTATGAAAAGACGCATACCCTTACAAGTCAGACAAGAACATTAACTTTAACAGGAATTTGTAGTAGATTTTCATATTGCCTACCAAAAAAAAAAAATTGGATAATTGAATCCAAGTCATAACTAGTGTTGATGAAAAACTTGATCAGATGTATCCATCCTTATTGACGAGAGTTAATTTACTATTCATTAATCTAGCAAGATATAGTTCTTCAACTAATAATAATTAAATATATATTATATTGTACAATATATTTACTTGTAATGAACTAATATAAAATCTCAAGAAATTAAGTTATGGAAAATTTTAATTGATAAAAATTATTTGTAAGATGAAAAATTAACAATAAAATATTAAATAATAGAAAATTGTAGTTCGGTATCGAACATTCATTTGATTAAAACATATTTTTGACTAAATTAAAGACTTAAGAGAAGTAAACATAATCGTTTCTTTACCGATTCTTTGGTCAACTAAGTTTAAAAACTGAATGGACTACCACTTGATTAGTTCGTTGATTTTCTAATTGAATTAGCCTTTTAATTTATTTTTTAATATTAATCAATAACTTGAAATTGTTGTAAAATAACTAAAAATATAATTTTTAAAATAAGTTCTTAAAATAATATTAAACTTATAAAAAATTACAAGTATATGTATCATAAAAGGCTGGATATGTTTAAAAGTTTAAAATTCCATGAATGCAAACATGCGCTGTAAGAAATTAATGCATTAATAAAAAAATTTAGTTACGAAAATTACTTTTTCAGTAATAATACTGGCGTCACAAAAATTTTGGTGACGAATTGTTAAAAATTATATATAATTTTTTCGTCTCTAATATTAATTATATTTGTAGAATTGGTACAGTGATACAAATTCACCAAGAACTTTCAACTGACTATATCGTACATAGATTTATTTTTTGGGTAAAAATAATTAGAGTTATATGGCTCATCTTTGACATGGACTTTGGATCAATCAGAACAATATTTTATGGCTATTCCATTATTATGGCTATCATGTTTCTTGCAGCTCAAAATTGGGTGTTTTACCAATAACTCAACCGCGGGTTTGAAGCTTCTGTTTCAATCTTGAATTTCTTTGAGTCTTGGATTGCAACTTATACCTTCTAAATTATGGTTTGGAGAGAGTAAACTGAGTTCGGGGCCTTTTAACATAAAAGGGGTAAGTACTTTTTTAAATGACTAAAATAGGTCAATTTTAAAAAAAATACTCAAAATAGGATAAGTTCTATTTTAGAAATACGAATTTAAAAAGTAAAGTAGTATAGCTCTGTTCAGTTTTCTACGACTTTATAATTTATTGTTTTTTAAATATTTTTAGTAAAGGTCATAACATTAAATACAATTTTACTATTTTTTTTTACTAACTTCAATTATTTTTATTTTAAAATTTAAAAAACTTATATTTTAATGAAGTCGTAAACGTACATACGACTTTCAATTTTCTTTGATTTATAAATTTTTTATTATTTTATTTAATTTATAAATTTATTTTTATTGTTTTCTTTAATTTATAAAAAAAATTATTATTTTCTTTAAAAATTTATAAATTTAGTTTTTATTATTTTCTTTCATTTAAAAAATTTTCTTTTTTTATTTTATTTAACTTATAAATTTATCTTTTATTATTTATTTCATTTATAAATTTAGCTTTTATTATGTTCTTCCATTTAACATTTAGTTTTTATTATTTTCTTTCATTTATAAATTTAGCTTTTATTATTTATTCAATTTATGAATTTTGATTTTACTAATTTATTTAATTTATAAATCATCTTTTATTATTTTATTTTACTTATAAATTTATCGATTGTCTTTAAATGATAAATTTTGTTTTATTATTTTTTTTAAATTCATTTTAAATATTAAACCAATTCATTTTTTAAAAAATGTTTGAAAAACTTAAACTAAACATAATTAATCAGTTAAAAACAAATGTTGAAATACTTTTATATTAAAAATAAATAAATATATGAAAGTCATATTACATTTTACGCCTTTATTAAAAAATAAAAAATAAAAGTAAAGTCTTATACGATTCACAACTTCTATTAAAAAATTTCAAAATTTAATTAACATTTTGATTAAAAAAAAAGGAAAGTCGTATATCAATTTATGATTTTAGTTAAAAAAATATAAAAGTCCTAAAACTAATTACGACATATGCTACAAAAAAATTAAAAATAATAAACTTTAAGTCATATTTTTAAATCACAACTTACTCTAATTTGGGTTTTTTTAAATCTACCTATTTTTTTTTTGCAATTTCTAAAAAAATTACCCCTTAGAGGTAAAAAGAGCCCTGAGTCTGGTTATATAAATGACGTAGTTGGTAAGATTATGATTGAATTATATAAGAACATAATTTGGAATTTCAAGTTATTATAATATGAGTAGAAGTAAAAAAAAAAAAAAAAACTTTTTTCCATTTAGGCAAATCATGATTTATAAATTATAATTCAAACACAGGCCACAAACTACGCGTTATCATTTTATTTTCGATCCAATGAACGTTAAGCTGGCCCTGATTAGGCTAATAGTTGTTTCAGCCCAATCATGACCCAAATAATTATAAAGCAAATGAATGAATGCATTGTTGTTAACATTAATGAACTTACATATCAGTGTATATAGATCAATCATTAAATCGAAAAAGGTGTTAAATTTTTATTTTTATAAAAAATAGAAGAACGGGAGGCACTCTCACTATTATTGGGTAGGGTGCCTATCATATATATGTTTAGGCTGCAAGCAAAAGCTTAAAGAATTATTATACAAGCATGAAATGAAATATAAGTTATTTTATTAAGTTACAACTATCTAACTAGTCTTTGAATGTGAACGAGTTTTCTCCAAGTGAGATTAATTTACTATTTGTTAGTATGAATAATTATATATATATTTTACTTTATATGATATATTAATTAACAACAAACTAATATGAAATCAGGAAATAAAGTTATGTAAAATTTTAAATCAGTATTTAATAACTATATTATATCTTCTTTGAGATAAAATTTTAATAACAAAATATTAAATAATAACAATTTATACACGTGTCATTGTAGTTTGATATTGAACTTTATTGGATTAAAAAATATTTTTGACTAAATTAAGAACTTGAAAAAAAAAATAAACAAAAAAAATATTCTCTACCAGTTCTTCGATCTACTACTTGAAGTGATTTTAATGCCAGTTTGATTTTATCAATATTAATCAATAACCTGTGATTATTATAAAATAAATAAATTTTAAGTTTTAAAATGAACATTAAATGTATAAAAAATATAATTACAAATATAGTTTTTTAGACTGGACATGAATAAAATTCCATGGAGAACACACATGTGCTACAGTTAGTACAGTGTTACAAATTGAGGAACACCAAAAAATACTGATAATATCGTACATAGACTTTTGTGGCCCATCTTTCACATGGACTTGTTCAACAGTGCTCCTAATTGGATCAATCTGAACAGATTATTTGGTTAGAGCTTTGTGGGAATGTGGGCTACCATGTTTCTTCCCTCTCAAAATTAGGTCTGTTGCCACCAACTAAACTACGGCCTTATTCACCTGCACAAGTGCTTTTTTTTTTTTACCAAAAATATTTTTAACCGATAATTAAAGATTAATTTATTTCTAAGTATAGAGACTATCAAAGTAGGTTTTATCTTTTCTAGCAAAGTTTTCTTCATTCATACGACTAGGAATTGAATTTTACACAATATACTTAAGGACTCAGTTATTTACTAACTGTACTGAAACTTGTTGATACCTGTACAAGTGCATGTTATTGCTTTTGGTGTTCCTTCTTAAATCTTGAGTTTCTTTGTGCATGTATGAATTGAAATTTGTGGATTCTGAACTATAGTTTGGTGAATGTAAATTAAATTGAGTTTGGTCTGCAAATAATATATTTGGCAAATCACAATTGAATTATATTTGAACTTAATTTTGATTCCTAAACTATGATCCAAGTAGAAGTGGAAAAACATTACTTTTCCATTAAGTTAAGCCATAGTTTTTACAAAACATAATCCAAACACACCACGAGTTTCTAAAACAGGAGTCACAAACCCAGCGTTTTCGTTTCACTCTTGACCCAATAAAATCTAAAAAATGTGGAATGCATTTTAATATTTGCCACAGCGTCTATCCCTTGGGAGATTAGGTCCAAGTCCTAACCAACCCAAGTTGTGCTGGGAAAGACAAATTTAGACATTATAATACTGCCCCGTATCTAATGCTGTATAGAAAAGCATATTTTATGCCCATAAAAAGTGTGGCCATTGTTTATGATCCTCGAATACTTTCCTAATTCCTATTGACCTATTATTTAATATACAGGGTTTTCCTTATTGACTTTTACTTTCTACCGGTCTTAACAGATTTTTCTAAATGACCAAAAATGAAGAATTTATCACAAAAATATCTGACATATTAGGCTGAGTGTGATAATTTTTCCCCTTTTCTTTTCTCGTTCTGTACAAGTCATACAAATAAGGGAGTTTGTTATTTGACCATTTACTTTTATGTCTAGTTGTTATGATCCGATACATCTGTCCTCTCCCACAAGAAGAAAATCTAGAATGCTTTGATCTCACTCCTACGTTGCCAAAGTTCTATAACCCTTTGTGTGAATTTGGTAATGGTCGATTCCTTTCTTACTATCTTACCTAATCTTATACGTGGATTTTATTCACAAGAATTAGGAGAATTTTAGATGGCATTCCACCATGGATTGGTAGGGATTTATTTTTCTAACACAAATTTTTATGTTGATAAATTTTGAACTTAATTTTCTTTTTTCCTTCTATTCAATTAATCATCATCTTACTTTTCACCATAATATTCCGTGTTGTGTCCAAATGCTGGAAGAGCTGTCTTCCCGCTGGCACCCGACACCGTGAAGGCCCAGGTGCTCCCAACGCCTTTTCATTTCACACTTTAGATTAAAACTCAACCAAGTCAAAGGATTCTTCCACCGTTAAAAAAACAGTGTCTACCAACACCAAATCATTGAATTACTTTTATACTTTACTTATTCACATCAAATTTCTCAAATCATTAAACCCAAAAATATGAACTTGGGTTGTTTGACGCCGACCAAACCGACACAAAAGTTTTAAACCTCATTTACCCATCTTCTCTACCACAACATGTAATCATCATGCCTTCAATAATCATGTCAACGCTTTTACAACCACAAGCTCGCGTCGCGGCTCACCCCAATTAATTAAATTCTTTTCGAAACAGAAAACGAAGTTCCCCAAATAAAGTAAAGAAAAATTAGGAAATTAAACATAAATAATAGGAAAAAGCAGAACCATGGTATTGTAATTGTAATTGTAGTATAAAATGAGCCTCTGTACAACGCCACAACCGGCGCCAGTTAAAACTCTTCTATCAAGTCAGTTCACAAATCACAAATGTACGTACGTATATCCTACCCAATTTACACCCACCCTAACAAACTAAAATCAACGAATTTGAATATAATCAAAATCGAACGATTGCGATTAACAATCTTCTAATTCTTCTGCCGCGAAAACCCCAATTTCACCTAACAAAACTCCATCCACCTGATTCCGACCAACTCGCCGGCTTCTGAACCGTCACGAGCCGCCGGAGCCGGTCCTCCGGCGAGCTAAAACTATCCAAACAGGACTCGTCAAAATTCCACGGCGCGTGGGATTCCGGCGAACTGGGAAGTGAAGCAGCCACGCTAGAAACCCAATCGGGGAAATCGAAGTGACTTCTCGGTGACACGTGGACACGTTTAAATGAAACAGTGTCATCGGAAACAAAAGGGTGTTTCAAAAGCATCTCGGCGCTCCACCTCTTCGCAGGATCCTTAACAAAACACTTGTGGAGAAAATCCTTTCCCTCTTTTGACAAATTCTCTGGTATCTCGGGAACCTCTTCTCCCACCCCAATTCGGAGCAACAGCGACCACATACTCGACCCCTTCTCCACCTGCCACGCCGGTTTCCCGGTGACCATCTCCACGACGGCGCAGCCCAGGGCCCATATATCTGCCGGCGAATCGCACTGGCCATCGGTCACTTGCTCCGGCGACATAAACATAGGCGTTCCCCTGCATTCACCCTTCCTCTGTTGCTTCTCCCCTGCCTCCATCGCGAGACCGAAATCTGCAATTTTGATTTCCCCGTCGTCGAATACGAGGATGTTTTGCAGCTTTATGTCGCAGTGGACGAACCCGTTTCGGTGCACGTGATTTAAACCCTCCACGACGGACCTCGTGTAACGCCGAGCCTGCGGCTCGGGAATCCGGCCGCCGTATTTTTTCACTTCATCGACGAGACTCCCACCGGCAGCGTACTCAAGGAACAAATTGTAATACTCGACACCGTTCTCGAAACTGAAGTCGTCCCCGAAGCAGCGAATGATTCTGGGACACAAACCTAGGCGATCGAGCACGTGTTTCTCGTTCTTGAGCCAGCACGAGGTGTGAGGTTCAGAGGACTTAACGACGGTTAGAGACGGAAACTGAGCGGGGTTGCTCGCGGGAATTGCTAAATTAACGGTGCCGAAACTCCCTCGACCAACGGCATCTCCTCGAACCCAATCCATGTGTGCTGTGGTTTTTGCTTTGTGGGAAAGAAAGAAAAGAGAGCGCGAGTAATAAACAACAACAATAACAACCACTGTGAAGTGTGGCCTCCAAGAATTACCAACACTCTTCTTTATATATATGGGGAAATATGGTTGATATTCAATGACCCAAGCCTTAAGCCGTCTCTGAAATAAAGATATTTAATTAATAGAAAAAAAAAAGGAACTAAAATACTAAATATCCGTGGATGATTGAAGCACGTGATAGACGTTCACGCTAAGGAGAGTTTTCCAAATTTGGCTGAGCTAGCGTACCACACTTCTGAACGTGGTTGATGAGATGAACGTTTCCGAAAGATCTCTAAAACAGATATCACGCTGCTCGATAGTGACGTATGAATATGCCCGTGTAAATATACACTAAATTAACAATTTATTAGGAATTCGTTCGCTATGCTACATACGTGTGATTTCAGTAATTATGTCGTTTTACGCATCCCCGCGGCGGTCGTATCATACTATCTAAGCGTCTATAAAGTCGTAAATAATATGCGAGGTGTGTTTTGCATTAATCATCACTTTCTTTTGGGAAGAATTTTTTAGCACGATCTTCACAATATTCACTCCTTAATTCCTAATTCCTAATTCCTAACTCAATCTTATCCTTTTGTTATAAATTGCTTGGTAGTTGTTGCTCAAACTTAACAAATTGCTAATATTTATTTAAACATTCATCGCATTTATTGGGATACGCTTGACTGAAGGTTTTTAGTCCTTTTTTTATTTTTCTCCTTTCCACTGTGGTTGGCAAATTACATACGCTGAATTAATCCTTTTTAAGGCTTTAACAGGTGACATCAATATGGCCTCTGACATCACTTTTTCCGTGTAGAGTACTGTTTGATATTAAGAGTAAATTAGATTTTGGCCTTTCATAAAAGAGTAAATTATTTAATCTTTTTTGAAGTTTGAGAAATTATAAAAATTTATTTGTGAATGTTGCATGCCTTTCTTACTGGATTTCTTAAAATAAATATGCATAGTTGTATTTTCAAATACAAATACTTTTGCTATAAATTTATGTACTAATCCACATGTACACGTGAAATAAATTAAGAAAACATCAACATGGTATTCAACATTAAATTGGTACGTCAAGAAGCTCTAAAAATTTTAACAAAATTAATACTCCGTATATTTTATTCGTTAAAATATTTTACTATTGATTTTTTTATTTAACATACTCCGTGATTTTTATTTTTCAATTTAACTTTACGTAGCGATCGAGATTTAATATAAAAATAGGATATCCTAAAAATTATTCGAATAGTAAATCTAACTAAGCCACAAATACCCAAATAAACTAAAACACAATATGTCATTGTTCTGCTGTAAATTATTGAATTTAATCGGAAAAGCCAAATATTAAAGATTTGATTTGTGCAACACCATTATAGGAAACCCTTTACGGCTGCAACTCATTCAGTCTATTTATTTGAAAAATCTATCAAAACATACAAAGCATGGATCGAAAAGATAAAGGTTTCCTGTCTGTTTCCCATTTATTTGAAATCAAAATCAAATAATATATCGTGGTGAAAAGAAAAAACTAATCATAAATATTAAATAATTTGTATTAGAAATATAACGATAAAAAATATTATTATATACATATTTTTTTAGTATTATTTTATTAATGATATTATATGATATGATTTAGATATAATATCTATTAAAATTAATAAATAATTTTTTTATTTTTGTAGTATTGTTTAAATACTATAAAAATTAAATATATAAAAGTGAAAAGGCAGATAATAAATAGTGATCCTTTATTGATAGCCAAATCAGCGAGGTGTTATAATTAAATCAATCTAAATTAGGATGCACAAAGAAAAAGTGATAAAAATGTGCTGTAAATTTATTATTAAAAAAAAGGCACGTTCTAATGTAAATAATAGGTTCATGTTTCACATTGGTAATTATTAAAATATAGGTGCAGGATTTGTGCAATTAGCAGCCGACACTCCAAAACATGCGTTATATATTTTGCGGGCTGGACAGATGATACACTCAAACGTGTATTCAAGGATTAAGCAATATAAAGTACCAAAGTTAAATTCTTCAACTAGGATTAAATATAATTTTTTATGCTGTTTAGTAAATCTTTTAATAATTAGATTTTGAATTAATTGGCCTATTTCGGACTTTACCTTGATTGATTTTGATTCTTTTAAATTTTATAAGTATTTGTATTAATTTGATATCTATATTTCAAGATAATTTTTATCGAAAATTTGGTAAAAATATGATTGAAATATAAGATTTTTAAATTGATATCGTTGTTTGCTTCTTGGTTTGGTATTAATCTTAGTTGACTTGTTAGGTAACGTCAACTAACTTGTGCGACAGCCACTATCTACACTTAATTGCCATGCAAGTATAAATAATAAATACATATTTATAAAATTAGTTTGTTAATGGGTGAATGCTATAGAGTGAAATATTTATTTTATATAATTAAAATTTATAATAAATAAATATTTTAAATATATATTATATTATATTATAATTTATAATAAATAAATATTTTTCACATATAAATTATATTTATTTTTTATTAAAAAATTATACTATGATAAAAAATATTTTAATTTTTGATATATTTTTAAATATTAAAATTTAATTTAAAATTAAAGATATTAAACATTATAAATTGAAAGAGATGAGAAGTTAAAAAAATTATAAAATTATAATTGTTGAAGAAAAATAACTAAAAAAAATAATTTTGTTTAAGAATTACAGCTAAAGATTTTCTCATTCAAAATATTTATTCTAATTTACATATAAATATTATTATTATACCAAATTATTTTTGTTCCCGTGATTTTTGATTCTTTAAATTATGTATTTTATTCTTATGTTGTTTAATCAGCTATGAATTATAGTTTGAAATTTGATTTTCATACCTTCTTATTTTTTTATTATATGAATTAGTTTGAACTTCATTTTTCATATTTCATTTTTTTTTATTATATAATTTTTATATTGAAAATATATTTTAATAAAGAATGGGTAGAAAAGGATAAAATAAAATAGAGTGAATTACCAATTTAGTCCTTAAAATAGTAATAATCAATTAAGTTAGTCCCTAAAATTAATACAATTGTAAAATGATTCCGCAAATTATATATTATCAATCAATTTAGTTCTTGAATTATAATGGACCAACAAATTGATTTCTGTATTAAATACAATGGCAAAATGATCCATGAAATTGTAATACTTAGTGAAATTGGTTAATAAAATTAAAAAAACTTAATTGTATATTTTACCTCATAACTTTTAAAAATTTATAAATTTTACCTCTACTTTTTTTTATATTTTGACCATAAACTTGCATAATATTACAAACTTTATCCCTAATGCATGCAATTAAACTTTTAGAAAATAAATGGTAAAAGTATTAGGGTTAGGTTTTAAACCCTTAACCATCTTCTCTTTACAATTACTAAAGTCACTAAATCATTTGATTTGTTTAGTTTATAATAAAAAAAAATATATCATATATATCACTACTATATTTGATTTATTTTAAATAGTAACTTTCAAAATTATGGAAAATGAAAGTTTTGAGAGTTAAAAGTTCAATTATAATACTGTTATCATTTTTTTAAGTTTAATTAATTACACTTTAGGCATAAAATATCTAAAATATTAAGTAAAAAATAAAATTCATAAAATTATGTAAGTTTAGGAATTAAAATGCCTAAAAAGGGTACAATTCTTAAAATTTTAAAAATTATGAGATAAAATATGTAATTTTTTTATTTTAGACACTAATTTAACCTATCATTATAATTTTAGGGATAATTTTACCATTTTATTTATTGTAGATACCAATTTGATCGATATTTATTACAAATTCAGAATAAATTAAATTATATTATTTTACTATTTCATTGATTTTAGAAACAATTTAACTGATGATTATAATTTTAGAAACTAAGTTGGTAATTCATTTAATAAAATAAGATATAAGATATCCTTAATAAATTATTTTCTATTATATTTATTATGTTTCTAAAATAAATTTAATCTACTTCAGCTTAAATTAGGTCAAATCTAAATTTATAATCAATCTTATTAGATGATAAAATAAGAATATATGTAAAATATATGTAAGATTCGATTAAACAACTATTTTTCTTCAAAACTAAATCCAATTTAATCAATGAACAACAATGCAAGTCAAAATCAATCTTATACCATTGAATAACTCTTTTAATCAATGATTTTATTACAAATCCATCATTAATTAAATTGAAATTTTGTATCATATAAATCACATTAAAAAACTTCAAATCAATTATTTAATACATTATTACTACATCCATCTATATATGTATATTTTTTTGAAAAATATATTTATCTCTTCTTATAATATTATTTTCAAATTTTATCTTGTATTATTTTTTTACTAAAATATTCTAATTACTTTATATGTTTTTTAAAAATAAACAACAAATATTGCAAATTAATAAAGAAAAACTCCTTCTGAGTCGTACAGGGACCTGAGGAGATGAGTAGCTACGAATGAATATCATAAATTGTGTAACTATTACTCTTCTCTCTCCGTACACTAATTAATTAATTAGATAAAAAATAATTAAATAAAAAATATTAAGATGAATTTCAATAATCTAAAAGATAATTTTGTAAAAAAAATTAATAAATTATTAACAAATTTAATAATACTAACTAAATTAATCTATTTTTATAATTCTTGTAAATTAAAATAATTATAAATATAGAATAAGATATAATAATGTTTCTAATTTAATGATTGAATTTATAAAATCATATTTTATTGAAAATTATTGCATGATATACATATATGTCCATGTGATGAAAAAATAAAATATATACTAACATTTAAAAAAATAGAAATATTGTTATATGTTATCTAATTACATACTACTATAAAATAAGTTTATTGACTTGATAAGTCCTAATAATATTAAATATGAGTTTTAATTAATTTACTGTGTATTAACTTTTTTGTGACCGTGCATACCACACTTATGTATAATTAAGGTTCTATAAAAAAAATAAACAATTAAAATTATGAGGAACAATATTGTCTATGCACCCAACTAAAAATAACAATTAAACCTAAATTAAAAGAGATAAATGATTAAAAAAATTAAGTAAATAAATAAAAATAAAAGAATAATAATTTAGAATGATATACTGACTAATTACTAGAGTAATATATAAAAGAAGAGAAAAAAATATTAAAATATGTAAAAGATTGAGAATACTTTCAACTGAAAAAAATATAAAAGAAAATAGGTTATGGATGGAAAAATACTTCTACATAATTATCCAGTAAAAAAAATTATGATATATAATAAATTTGTTAACTTTTGCCCTACCATCAAATCTAGATGCAATACTATAAAGTATTGTTGAAATTATACTATAATAACATTAAGAGTTTCATTTGATAAAACAAGTAATATAGGATTTCATTAAATTTCAATGCATAGGATTCCATTAAACTTCAATGCATAGTAAAATTTCAACACTTATAATAGTGTATGGGAGTAACCACATTAAATAAGTAAATAATTATGTAAAATTATTTTACTTTTTTAAAATATCACCAATAAACTATTAAAAAAATATCACCAATATACTCGAGATATAAATATAATATTATATTTAATTTCTTAAAATAAAATTAAATAAATTTTTTTTATAAACCACATATAATTTTATTTTTTTATGTGAGATAATTTTATTTAAATTAAATATATCATTATAAATAATAATTTTTTTAAAATATTTAACATAGCTTGGCATAATTAAAACTTCAATTCAAAATCACAAATCAAGTTAAATCATCTTCATGCTAATTGATTTTCTTTGTATAGATAACAAAAATTAAAACAAACTCTTGTGACCGGAATAAATAGGAAGTTGGCACAAATGCAGCCTAATGGCATCCTACCTGTAATATTGGCCTACTTTCCCTTATTATCAATTTTAAAATAATGAAAGTTAGAATCAGACGCGTATATTTTGAAAGCGTGTTTAGTGTAAAGCCAACTGTGACTGAAATGGGCATTTGCCTAAAATTTTTTAAATAGAAACAGTAAGCAGTACGTAGACTCTTATATATTATTATATTACTTGCAAAATAATCAACTCTCATGGGGACACCGACAACTTCCACTAGACATTTTGAAGATTTCATGTACTGAACAAGGCAAAATAAGCAAACTATCCATGTCTGGGAAATTAACAAGGTAAGGAATTGCCGGCAACTAACTAACTAAATAATCAAGTAATGTGATGTGCATCCTTCTCTCTATTTCTTACGTCTGATAAACTTATTCACTACAGCTCTATAAAGAAGCTTTACCTTAAAAAAAAATAGAGTAAATTTTTTACAACATTTTTATAACAAGATGAACGATTAAACAGAAGAAAAAGAAGTATAAAATAATTAATTGATGTAATAAAAAAAATAAATAGAATATGTACCAATAAATAGTATACATTCAATCACAAACTATATCTTATAATAAAAAATAACATAAAATCATTTTCCATATATAAAAAAAATACAAAATCACTTTCCATATATATATATATATATTCTCATAAAAAATATCATTTGTTTTAGACCTTATTGATCCAAAGACAAAGACACACGCACAAAAAATATCAGCAACTCGTAATATCATGAACTACTAATTTGAGAAAATTTCTTTTTCTGATTTTTTTCTCTCTCATATCTCCTCTTTTTTTATATTTCAAAAATATCCCTTCCCTCTTACCTTCAGCCCCTTTCACCTTCTTCCCTCTTTTATATGATCCCATTCTCGTTGCACCTTTCCTGGTGAGTCACTACCTTCTCCTTTTCTCTAACTTTTTTTTTTTTTACTTTGTTTACCTTTTTCTATAGTTGTCAGCCTCTCTCACCTTTCTCTATAGTTGTTAGCCTCTCTCACATCGTCTCCTATGAGCACCCTTTTTTTTCTCATATCTTATGAAAACTAATTTCCATAATATAATTTATACATCATGAGAAACTAATTGTAGTTATACAAAAACTAATTTTTGTAACGTTCTACAACTTTACAAAAATATATTTAGGAAATTAATTTTTGAGAAGGAAATTTTTATAAAAAAAATACAATAAATCAAATTGAGATGTGAAGAGAAAAAAATTCAAATAATATTTTTTTTGGGAGGTTACTATTTTGGACCTAGTTCAATCTAGGTCCAACAAGACTTAATTTGATCAATCAGAACCTAAATACATGAACAATCTAGAAAGGCTCAAGACGACCTCTAGTAAAATTAACAATAATCTCTCATATTAATTAGGAAGTAATTCAAAGGTTTATACTATCCTGCAAGAAGATGATAATCCAATCACAAAGAAAATAATGTTCTTATCTCAACCCATCTTATAAAGGGAGATCTATAAAATCAACAAAACTTTACAATCTAGGTTTATTTTATCCTTAATTGTTATATTTTTTACTTATTCTGACTTGAGTATTAGAATCCTTGTAGGTAGAGGTGACAAAATAAGTCAAATTAGATTACCCAACCTAACCCTATAAAATGTAGGTTTGAGCTTTAAATTTTGAGCCCAAAATAAACACAAGTCTTCTTTAACTTGATTCAATATGACCCGATGTGGGCTTGACTCTCAAAATTTGTCAAAAGCTAAAAAAATTAGGCTTTACAAGGATTGAGCTTCATTTTAGGGACCCTACATATTTGGACCAGTTCACAACCTACATTGAACTAGGTCACATTAGGTTGAGTAATCCATTTTGCCACCTTTACTCCTTACTATTTTGAGTAAGAACCAAAGCATTAGAACAACCAACCTAAACTCATGGGATGCATGTGAAGACTTCCTTAGATCACCTCAAAATATCCATGCCTCACTGTTAGAAACTCATAATAGAAATCAAATCAATATTGATTACTTTTCTTGAAAATTAATAAATTTTAAATACTTCATTTTTAGGAAAAAGAATATTCAATCTTGTTAAACTTTATCTCTGTTGCAAATAAACACCATAAACATTTGTTTCCTTCCAATGGATTCTTAAACTTTTCTACTTTTACAATAAATACTTTAAACTATAATTGCCTAAGCATCAATTTCATCTCAACTAATCCTTAAAATTTATCCCTCTTATAAATAGTCTCTTACATTAAATTGGGATTAAATTACTAATAAAGAAGAAATCTCAATTATTTTTTTACTTTTCTTAATTATTTATTATGTTTACTTTTATAAATAAATTTTCAAAATATTAAAACACAATCAATTTTAGAATTAAAAAAAATCATATAAGAACTTTTTTTATTGTTTTTCCTATATTTTCTATTTTATTTCCTGTAAATTCATATTTTGGTATAATGTTATAATACGTGGGAAAATGAGTTATTATTAAAAAATTAACGAGTGATTACGTTAAGATAAATAAGCTATTGGGTTTTTCTTTCGGTTAGCATTTTATTTTGAACTTAATAGAAATAACTGTTTCTAAAAGAGGTCATGTTTAATTATCAATTGAATTGAATTAAAAATATATAAATTTAAATATCAATTAGAATAAAATTAAAAGTCACGGTATCTATTAGTAAAAGAAACAAACTTTATGAACTAATTAAGATAAAATTAAAATTTAGGATGTTTATTTGTCAAAAAGAAGTAAAATTTACAACCACTTGACTCGAGTCTTATTACGTATATGATAATCTTGTAACTTATAAGTACCTTTGCACATGTTTATTAAGTTTGAAGATATATTATAATCCCCTAAATTTAATTTACTTAATTTTTTTTTTTGTAAAAAAGGAAGAGCTTAAGTGCTTATTTTTCCTTTTAAGGAATTGTACGAAACAAAAAACATTGCATTCCTAAATTACTCCCAGAAATAACTTGATAAATCTTAAAATTAACACACTCTCATAAGTTAGAACACCCATGTTTCCAGTGTGTTTGCGATTTGTCCATCTTGTAATTGAATGTACTTTCGTGATTAATTAATTATTGATCAGGTAATCCATCTTTTAGTCTACGATTTCCATTTTCATTGAATTATCGCCGGATGTCACCATACTCCTAACAACCATTCCGATGTAACGCTAATTAGGAAAACGAAAATCAGAAAATGCAAAAAGAAGAAAGAATCTTGACTTGCCTATAAGGTAAGGTAACCATGGACATAAGAAGAATATAATCTTAACCAACTAGCAGAAAACAAATGCCTTAGCAAATCCAACTACCTTACTATGATGTCATACATTCGTTCAAGAATTGTAAGCATCTAAGTAAACAGTACATGTTCCATTAAGATACCGTTGGAATATCCTTCAGCCACCAAATTGTCAAATGCTAGTATAATATCAATAATAAACTAACTCTTTGATCCACTCTGCACGTCAATGTTTGTAGATTATTTTGTTTGACAAGATAGTGTTGAATATAATATTCATTAATGAACTACCTTGTATCTAATACGGTCATATATATTCAATGCTTTCATTCAGTTAATTGATTAAAATTCTCAACAAAAAAATTCAGTTAATTGATATAAATAATGATGCATCAACTATAATTTAAGTTATATTTTACTCTTCATAGTAGCAATATTAAAGAACTCACAATATTAATATGTATAAGTAGATAGTTGGTTTAAGTGGTATATACATCTAATTATTTTTAAGTAAGGTATTGAAATCAAATTTTATATTTAAAAATAGGTTAAATTATTTTTATACTGTTTCTATTTATTTATTTTGTTTAATATATTCTTTTTATTATTAAAAAGTTTAATTTAATACTCACAATTTTAAAAATCGTACAAAGTTACTCTTTCCATGTAATTAAGGATGACAACAGTAGATTAGCAACAATGATGATTCTGAATTACAAATAATGATAATTTTAATCCGCCACAATAATAATATTATATTTAAAATAAATATAATATTAAATATTATAATTAAATAAACAATTATAAATTTAAGATCGTGACAGTTTTTAATCCTACTGTAACAAACTACATTTTAAAATTGTAAAAATAAAATATTAATATAATAAAATTTATAATATTTATATTAATAATACAATAAATTGTTATAAAATATTTTAATATATTAAGTAACATTTGAATATCTATAATATAATATTAAAATAAAATATTTAATTATATTTAATATTATTATAATAATAGTTATTTTTCTTGGTGGGAATTATAATAATAGTTATAATACAATGTTGCAAAATTTAAAATATTAATATATATGACATAATAAATATTCTATAGTTAAAACTATTACATTATGATTTCGTAAATTTCAGTATAATAAATTAAATTTATAATTTTTATTATAACTTTCTAGATTAAAAATACAATTTTAAAATTATTATATAATTAAAAATTTGATAAATCATTATAAATATTATTTTTTATTTAAAAATAATTTAAATAATTTGAAATTATTAATTTATTATAATTTTCTATATTTAAAACATAAAATTATTGCAATTTTAAATTATTATGTAATTTAAAACTTGATAAACTATTATAAATTTTAATTTTAAAATTATTATTTGGTAATTACAAATAATTTTAAAATTAATTAATTTCCTAAATTATCAAAAATATAATTTAAATAAAATTTAAAAATTTAGTAATTTAATATTTTTATTTATATAATATTTTTTAATTATAATAAAACGTATAATTTGAATTTTATTATACTAAAATGATAATAATTTAAAATTTCTAACTACGTAATATTTATCATTATATATATATATATATATATATATATATATATATATATATATATATATATATATATATATCAATATTTTAGATTTTGTAATAGTGTTATAACTATTATTATAATAATATCATGTAAAATTAAATATTTATATTAATATATTATAATATATTATGTTATAAATATTCAACTTTATATTATTATAAATTTTATTAGATTATTTTATTTTTATAATTTAAAATAGTTTTGCATTGTGGCTGTTAAAAACTGCCATAATTTTTAAATTATAGTTTTCTTTTACTAAATTATATTATTATATTATTATTTTTAATTTTTAAATATAAAATTATAATAGTGGCGGTTAAGATCGACACTATTTGTAAGTCAGAATTGTCACTGTCAGTTATCTAATATCATCATCTTAATAGAAGGAAAATGATATAATTGATGCAATTTTAAAATTTGAGAGACTAATTTTAACTTTTTTTAATAATAAAGTGACTAAATAAAATAAATAAATAAAGAGATTAAAGAAGTAATTTAGACATAATAATTTCAAATTGTAATAATTTTATTTATTTAAATATTGAAAACTTATAATAATTTAATAATTTCAAATTATAAATCAAATTATATTGAAAATCTTGAAATTATAATAGTTTAATAAGTTAACTATATAATATTTATCTATATTAATATTTTATATTTTGTAATATTGTATTTTATTATAATAATATTATATAAAATGAAATATTTATTTTAATATAATATAATTTTATATTATATTATAAATATTCAATTTTATATTATTATATTATACTACTTAATATAATAAACTAATTTACAAAAATTTACTGTATTATTAATATAAATTAATATTATAAATTTTTATTAGATTAAAAACTGTACTATTTTCATCTTTCTAATTTAGAAATGCTTAACTTTTGCTCTTCAAAATTGACGTTGTTAAAAATGTTTTAATGGTGTGTTTTGAATTTTGCGGTTTAAAATACGATTTTTCGCCGTTTAGAAATACTAAAAAATTAGAATCAAAATTTTGTTAAAGTTAATCCTTATAATGAACCAACAAAAATAAATGAAAGAAATCCTTAATTTTTGAAAGCATATTCACATAAAAATTCAAAGAGTGATTACAAAAACCCACCAACACAAAATCCCACCTCACCTGGAAAGCAAAGGAGTAAGAGATTTAGATAGAGGAGTACATTGATACATTTACAGAATCCCATCCAACAAATGTTGAAGCAGCAAATTCAGGAGTGTCTAAGAAAAAGGGTGCAATGTGGTGCTTAGGATTGGTATTCAAGGTGGCGCCACGCTTGGGAAGAAGGTGCTGGCTTAAGCAAAAGAATGAGAGAAACAAGATGGTGAAGGATTAGAAGGGTTGGGCAATGGGGAGATCTAATTGGATCTTTTGAGGCTGACAGTGCTGTACTTTTCAGCTCCTCTTCCAACCCTGAAAAACACAAGGAACCACCTACATGGGGAACAAAACCAAAATAGGAAGAGAAATTTCTCACCATTACAATTTTGGCTTTTCAACAAGAACTGAAAATGCAAATTTTCCTCACAGTCAAAGACTTGATTTTTTTACATATTTTGAAAGAACAATTTTTGGGACCGATTATTTTAGGAATGTGATTCTCTTGGCTTCCCGCATCGTAGATTGTCCTCGCTTTGATTCCAATGACACGTGTAATTCAGTGGCAGAGATCTCAAAGGTAATTGCGATTGAGAAAAATTAGCTGTAAACAAGGATAAAAACATGTTAGGTCTAATTTAGATTTTGAGGTTGAAACTCTACGCCTACATTATAATTATTAGTATAATTTTTTTCCTTATTACAACCATTTTTAAGGGTTTGATTTATTGTGTTTAAAAGTTTAACAAATCCTATTTACTAGGTTTATTTTAAAAAATGTTTATAAGCCTAACGAGACCAACAAAATAATTAATTAATTTAACGAATGAAAACTGAATTCAATTAAAAAAAAATATAATGCTATTATATGATAAAGTTGTCCAAATCATCAATTTGTTATCTATACTATATAATAATATTATAGTTGATGTTTAACGTTTTTAGATCAATAAACGCTACTAAAAAAATTATAATATAATGTGTGTTAAATTATTGTATGTTTTGACTAACTTATATTTTAATCAGAGAAAATGTAAAAACAAAACATAACATAAATAATTTTGTAGAAAACGTAAAAAGTAAAATAATATAAATAATTTTAAATAAAAATTATTTTATTAAAAAATTTATTATTAATAATTATATTGAATATAATATAAATATATAATTTATAAATAATATAATATAAATATATAATTATTTATATAAACAAGACATAATAAGGTTTTTTGAATATTAAAACTTGACTTTTTTTACTTAAAATAACTCTTTAATTAGTCTAAGCTTAACTTGTTTTACTTAACAGGCTAGATTTATACAAATCAAGTCGTATAGGTATTTTTATTTTTTTGACTTATTTCTACTCCTAGTTAGAGATGAGATAATATCAATGAAACGGATGTTACAAGTTGAATGCACGAAACTATATGCAAATATGTCCAATTAATTGTGCCTTGGAATTTGGTGATATTTGCGGTGGATGTTACATGAGACGAAGCGTACAAACAAGTGGTGCTAAAAAGTCATTGGTGGACAAATTACGGGAATTCAGATGCTAAAGTTGCTTGCAAACCAAGCACTAGTCAAGCACATCATAGACAACATATCACTACATCCTCAAGTAAATACTAGACCTCTTCTTTTAATTTACTACTACTTTATTTATCATTTAAGATCATTTTTCTCATTTTTTTTTATAAAAACCAAATTTAATCAATGAAGTAAACATACTAATGATAAAAGAGATTAAAAGAATTAAAATTAATAGAAAATAATTTTAAAAAATATGTTTCATTAATATTAAAGATAATTTTAAAAAATATAAATTAAAAACAAATTTAATACTACTATTTAAATAAATTAGTTTCTTTAATCTTCGTCAACTAGTTAATTGAATTTTATAAAAAGAATGAGAAAAGGGAACATATAAGTGTATAATTTAAAAACAATTAATTGTATAAATTTTTATAATAAAATAGTTTTATTTAATTAAAATAATTCACTATAAATAACTTATTACTGTATATTATACATTTATAACTATATATTTATTATTGTATTTTTTAAGGATATTATGAAAATAATTAATATTTTTATATTTTAAAATGAAAATTAATTTGAGTCAAATAAATCTTTTAAAAATAACAAATAAAATAAGATAACGGAAATGTTATTATTTGGTTAACACAGAAAAACAATATAAACTAATATAACTAAATACTTAAACTAACTTTACAAATGCAGTGATATAGATTTAGACTAAATTATAACATTTTCATTTATTTTATGATAAAAAAAATTTAGATTTTTTATTTTTTAAAATATTTATTTTAATTTTTAACTTTTAAATTTGTACCAATGTTATCTTTAAAAAAATGTTTGTGTTTTATTTTAGAACACAAATTTAAACTATATTTTATCTGATTCAAGACGTGAAATTTGTTCCATTAGATTAATTTATACAAAATTATAGAAATTAATTTATGTTTGAAGTAAAAAGGTCATAAACAAGATAAAAATCATGTTAAATGTGAGTTCCACGAATAAACAAAATACTAAAAATTCATATCAATTTTTTTTCTAGAAGCTGATTTTTACCATGTTTTTATGATAATTTTTTATTTAAACTTTAATTGAGTCGTATAGTTTTCATGTAAATAAATATAATGAAATAAATTTTCTGTTTTAAATCAATTAAAAAATAGTTTAAAATTATCTCTCAAACTAAAAAAAGTTATTTTTTAAAGATAATATTGATTCAAATTTAATAATTAAATGACTAAAATGATTGTATTTTAAAAAATTAAAGACCAAAATTAATTTTTATCCTATGACAAATTACTAAAATTATAATTTAGTTTTTAATTATACTATGATTAAATTAATAATAAATACCACTAAGTCTAAATCAATTGATTGATTAGAATATATAAGTATCGTAAATTTTATGATATTTTGTTGGATTTTAACCTATGAAAATATTGATCAACGAACAAACAACAATTTTCTAATTCAATGATAGGTTTGACGTGTTAAAAATATTGGTAATATTATTATAATATGATTTTTTATTTAAATAAATAATAATATTATGTTGGGAATGATATAGGAATTCTGTTGGAAGCGCACTCTCAAGCTTCAATTCAAGTTGGGAATCTCCAGAAAGCCACTCTAAAATGCATTATTGGATTTGTGTCTGGAGCCTTTTCAAGTACGTTGACAGATAACAGGTAATAGAGCTTTCAGAAGAAGCATAGGAGTATGTTGTAAGCACTTCCGATTCCGAGTATCAAACCTCAATCACGTTTTCCAATGTAACCTATATTTATGCTCATTGGTTCCTCTAATATGTACAAATCCAATGTACATTTTATTCCATCCAAATTGCGTATTCTACGGCAATTATTTGTATTTAAAATTTTCTTTACAATTCTTCTTACTTGCTATTAAAGGAAAAAGTATTACGAATATTTTTTTATATAATTTTAAATATTATATGTATTTAAAATTTACAGACTAGGGTTAAAATTGAATAAAAAATGAAAAAGAAAGGAAAAATGAAAGTAAATTTGAGGTGAAAATTTTGTATCGTTAAATTGATAGAATTAAGAAAAAAAGAAATAAGAAAATTTATTTTTAATCGTTTAGTTATTTAAAAAGGTGAAATTAAAAAATAAGAGATAAAAGTTAAAAAAAATTGATTCCTTTTTCAAACTATAAATATATATAAACCAATACTTATTCAATCTCATTTTATCTGTTATTTTAGAAAAAAAATATTATCCTATTTTGATTGTAGTTCACAATATCAATATATATATATATATATATATATATATATATATATATATATATATATATATATATATATATATATATATATATATTCTTACCGAAAATCGAATCCTTCTCTCCTTCCGTGATCTCTTTATTCTAAAGTGGATTCTTGTCTCTGCTTGAAAAATCCCTACGATCAAGGCGTGAGGTTAGGTATGTCGGCGTTGGAAGGCTTTGATGCGGGGAATCGTCAAGACGCATGAGTCGACACTCATTCTCCTACTGACCTTATGATGGGCTAGTGTAAGTAGCTTTAGAGGTGGGGCCATGAACTTCATGAGCGGCCCGGTGGACAGATGAGGCCGCCCAGGCTCTAATCGGCCGATTTAACTATGGTCGTCCCCAGGTACTCCATGTAGGCCGGCCAGGTCTGTAACCCCCCCGAGGCTTAATCACGTAAGACATAAGCTTATCCTCGTTCGATCGTTTTAGGGAATGCAACGTCGTTATGGACCAGCTCGCGACTTTTGGTATGGTCTTAGGGTTAGGTGACGTTTGGGCGCACCGTAATTATTGCTTCCTTAGGACTACGCGACTTGTAGATTCCCTGCAATCATTAGCGAAGCGTGGCTCAAGGCATGCAAAATAGTTGATTTGTCTCTTCATTCTTGTCTCTTCTTCGACGCCATTACCTTACTCTTCATTCTTGTCTCTTCTTCACCATTTTTCTTACAGGGAGCATGCACTTTCTTCCTCCTTCAGCAACTTCATATTCCTACTCCGAAGGTTTCTCTCGATGACACCTGCAGGTAATTTTTCTTGACTTTCCACGAAGTTTATACCTTTTGATTTCTCCTTCTTTCGGTTTGGGTTTTCTTGTTTTTGATTTCCTTCGACTTTTTGAAGGAACTCGTGCCCTAGCCAAGGTCACAATTAGACCCTTGCTCTACTTCGTTCGCAGGAGAGTCTTCGAGGGACCTGCTGGGTGCCTCTGCTCAAGGGGCCTATCCTTTATTAGGTGCGACGCTTGACAATGGCGCCTCCAACAGGGGAGGCGGTTCCTCTTCAAGCTTAGAGTCTTGCGATAATTACCCTTTTGAGATATGGTACTGCGACCATACTTCTGACAACGTTGTCGAGGACCCATATTCCTGGGTGGATCCGGAAGTCCTGAGGGTCTCCTCCGTCTTGACGCGGCCCAACTCATTACTAGGGATGGCTTTTGCCATTTGTCAGCCAAAATCATGGTCGGTGTCGGTGTTGGTGTCGGCTTGCTGGTAGGGGGAATCGGTATGCATGTGCCCGACCGAAGGAGCTGAGCCATTCTTCTATCTCTACGACACGCTTCATTCGAAATTAGGGATAAAACTCCCTTTTACCCATTTTGAACGGGCAGTCTTGCACGCCATGAACGTGGCTCCCATCCAACTTCACCCTCAACAGTTGGGCATTCGTCTGGGCCTTCAAACTTCTATGCGAAGACTTGGGTAAAGCCCCCTCTTTGGGGGTGTTCTTCTGGTTTTCTCTCCTCGCAAGACCGATCGAGTGGGTTGGACTTCGCTGAGTAACAGGGCAAGGCGTAAGCTATTGAGGCCGTTCCTTGAGAGTTACAAGACTTTTAAGGATCGTTTCTTCAGGGTCGCGTCCAGTGACCCGAACTCCAAACTGTTGATTGACCGCTCCGGACGGCCGTTCTTTCCTCTCCAATGGACCTGTCATCTGGCCGTATCCATCACGGTCGACCGCAAGAACTTAGAGAGTTGGGAGCGTTCCTTCATCGCTGAGTTGGAGGAGATGCTCGTCCTCCACAATGCGAAGATCATTAAAGGGACAGGTTTGTGGAATGATTACGGTTCACCTTTTGTTGTCTTCTTATTGTTGCTTATCTTTTCTGTTTCTTGCTTTTTTCAGGGTATTCGACCAAGGCCTTGAAGGACTTGAGGAAGAGGAAAGAACAGGCCTCTCAACAAGCCTCGCAAACAGTCGACGTCGAGGCTGAAGCTGCTCCCCTCTCTGCCATTGGTCTGGTTGACCTGTCGCAGGTCTCTCAAGAAGGGACGTCGCATACCCCTTTAGTCTTCGTGCTCGAGAAGACCGCTCCCCCATCTCCTCTTCAGGTTGAGCAAGTGCTTGAAGAGCTTGATGGTCGACCGAGTAAGCACCCACACTTAGAGGAACTAATTCAAACAAACTACGAGGATCCCTCTACCGGCCGTGATGAGTCCATACCCCTACCTTTAGACCCCAGGCCGCTACTTTACAAATCCTTTATTCGAGCGGCGGATCAAACTCTGGCTTCTTCATCACTGGGGCAAGACGTTGAGCGTTTAGGCCTCGTCGGAACCTATCCTGCCCTCCAAAAATACGCAGCCCATGGGTTCGCTCTTGCTCGTGCTGCCGAGAAAGAATTCGGGTGCTTGGAGGCAGAACGAATGTCTTGGGCCGAACAAAATAAGAAATCTGAAGAGGAAACCCGTAAGTTGTCTTCGACCCTTTTTGAAGCTAAGACCAAACTCAACAATTACAGGTTATCAGTGGAAAAGCTTCAGGAAATCCTTCGGGCAACTCAGGAAATGAACGGGGAACTTTTGGACGCCAAGGCCGAATGGTCGCAGGCAAGGTCAGACTTGGAGCTGGAGAATGATTCACTCCAAGCCGAATTGAAAAGGTTGCGCAAAGACGTCGCTGACTTGGAGGAGGTCTAAAAGAATCAACAGGACAAGATAACATCAATGGAGGAGTCTCTTAAATCGGCTCAGGATACCATTATGGCGCGTGACAAAACCATTTACTAGCAAGGTATTGATATTATGGATCAGTACGAGGTGGGTTTTGAGCGTGCCATAGTGCAAGTCAAATTCCTCCATCCCTCCATTGATGTTTCGGAGGCTGATCCACTCAAAGAGATTGTGGATGGCCGCCTAGTGTCTGTGGATACTCCTCTAGGGTCCTCAGTTCCTTGATTTCTACTTGTAAACTTTTAATTTTGACTTTGGAACATTGATCTGCTTCATGTACTACGCTCTTTAATTCATATTTGTTTTTGACTTTGGTTCTTTTTGGGTATGTCATTCGTATTGCTCTTACTTGTATGCTTCGCGTTTATATTTAGTCCGCGCTTTAGTTTAAGTCTACAGCTATTCTTGCACCTTTTCTACCCTTTATATCAAGGCAAAATGAAATGCTCTCGTCACGGGCCTATAACCTGTTTCAAGCGTTTTCGTTCTCAATTCGAGACACCTATGGGTTGATTGTATTAGGTGACCCTTAGCGGATTTTGCGTTAGGAAACGTTCGGTCGGTCAGGTTAGGTTATCCGTTTAGGTCGCCCTTTAGGTTTAATCGAGGCGGGTTCATAGTCGACCATGCAGATGGTTTTTTAGAATTCGTTCGTGAACCCCTGGCCGACCGTGTGGGTGGCATCGTAGGACTTATCTGAGGCGAGCCCAGGGTCGACTTTGTAGAGTCTCCCTTCTTGGACTTTATCCGAGGCTAGCCCCTAGCCGACCGTGTAGGTGGCACTATAAGACTTTATCCAAGGCGAGCCCAGAATTGACTTTGTAGAGTCGCCCTTCTTGGACTTTATCCGAGGCGAGCCTAGGGCCGACTTTGTAGAGTTACCCTTTTTGGACTTTATCCGAAGCGAGCCCCTGGCCGACCGTGTGGGTGGCACCATAGGACTTATCCAACGCGAGCCCAGGGTCGACTTTGTAGAGTCTCCCTTCTTGGACTTTATCCGAGGCTAGCCCTGGCCGACCGTGTAGGTGGCACTATAGGACTTTATCCGAGGCGAGCCTAGGGTCAACTTTGTAGAGTCGCCCTTCTTGGACTTTATCTGAGGCGAGCCTAGGGACGACTTTGTAGAGTCGCCCTTTTTGGACTTTATCCGAGGTGAGCCCTTGGCTAACCGTGTAGGTGGCGCTATAGGACTATCCGAGGCGAGCCCAGGATCGACTTTGTAGAGTCGCCCTTCTTGGACTTTATCCGAGGCGAGCCCCTGACCGACCGTGTAGATGGCGCTATAGGACTTTATCCGAGGTGAGCCCAGGGTTGACTTTGTAGAGTCGCCCTTCTTGGACTTTATCCGAGGCGAGCCCCTGGCCGACCGTGTAGGTGGCGCTATAGGACTATCCAAGGCGAGCCCAGGATCGACTTTGTAGAGTCGCCCTTCTTGGACTTTATCCGAGGCAAGCCCCTGGCCGACCGTGTAGGTGGCGCTATAGGACTTTATCCGAGGTGAGCCGAGGGTCGACTTTGTAGAGTCGCCCTTTTTGGACTTTATCCGAGGCGAGCCCCTGGCTGACCGTGTAGGTGGCGCTATAGGACTTAATCCGAGGCAAGCTGTTGTTAATAGCATATCGCATTCTGCATAGAAATAGCATTTCATGAGTGTTAGCTATAATATATTCATAAAGAGGCGGCATTCCAGGTCCTTGGTATCTCTTTGCCTTTTAATGATTCTAGCCGATAAGCCCCCTGCCTTACTTCTTTTTTGATTCTAAAAGGACCTTCCCATTTGGGCGTTAGTTTGTTGTTCTCGGCCTTTTGAACTACTTTTCTCAGCACCAAGTCCTGGGGTTTGAAGCTACGAGGGATCACTCTTCGGTTGTACATCTTGGCGACTCTGGTTTTGATTGCAAATTCCCTTATGTGGGCTGCTTCCCTTACCTCCTGTAACATATCTAGGTTTTCTCTCAATTCGGTCTCGTTTTCGCTTGGCTCAAATAACGTCGTGTGTGTAGATGGCTCTCCAATCTCCACTGGTATGATGACTTCAGTTCCAAACGTCAAACGAAATGAAGTTTCATTCGTAGTTGAGTGAGGGGTAGTGTGGTATGACCATAACACTTGTGGCAATTCCTCGGCCCACCCGTCCTTTGCTTCCTCCAGTCTCCATCGTAACCCTTTTAGAATGACCTTGTTGGCCGCTTTCGCCTACCCGTTCAACTGTGAGTGTTCCACCAATGTGAAGATTTGCTTGATCCCCAATTCCTTTCAAAATTCTGTCGTGGTCTTATTTGCGAACTGAGTTCCATTATCTGACACTATCTCGGCCGGATGGCCAAAACGGTAGATGATCTTCTTCCATAAAAAGCGTTTAACTCTTTTGGCGGAGATAGTAGCGACTGGTTCTGCCTCGACCCATTTAGTGAAGTAATCCACTGCCACAATTAGGAATTTGATTTGCCCTGGGCTAAGAGGAACGACCCTAGGATGTCCACCGTCAAGTACCATTCGCCCTTACTATCAGTTGGAGGACCTTCTAGGGTCAATTCTGTGATGAAATCAGCCAGCACTTGTGCTTTAACATGGTCTCTTCGTTTAAATGAGATGTCAAATTCTGATAACTGAACGCTCCATGCGACCATCCTTCCAACCATATCTGGTTTTCTCAGCTCTTGTCGTATGGGAAAATCTGTTCGAACTATTATACTGAAAATTTGAAAGTATAGGCGTAGCCGTCGTGAGGCTATCACCAAGGCCAAAGCAGCTTTTTCAATCTTTTGGTATCTCCTTTTAGCTCCCTGGAGTACCTTGCTAGTAAAGTATATAGGCCGTTGTTCCCCTTCTTCCTCCTGGATTAAGGCTGAGCTGACGGTAGCATCAAATACAGAAATATATAAGTACAGGGGCGTACCTGCACTCGGGCGGATTAGCACGGGTGGGGCAGCCATCATGGCCTTTAAACGCAAGAAAGCTTCTTCACATTCGGCCGTCCACGTAAACTTCCCTCCTTTCTTAAGAGTGGCGAATATGGGTGTAGCCGTCTCTACAACTTTCGAGATGAAGCGGGACAACGCTGTGACTTTCCCCATGAACTGTTGGACCTCTTTAACACTCTAGGGACTTCTCATGTTGGTGACCGCCCGACATTTCTCAGGGTTGGCCTCAATGCCTCTCTTAGTTAGCATGAAGCCTAAAAACTTTCCTGCACGCACTCCAAATGAGCATTTATCCGGATTCAATTTGAGCTGATGCTTTCTTAGAATATGAAACACTCGCCCTAGCGCTTCGTAATGCTCCGCCACTCCTTGGGACTTGACTACCATGTCGTCGACGTATACCTCCACATCCGCCCCCATAATTCCTTGAAATATTTTATCCATTAAGCGCTGGTAAGTGGCCCCCGCATTCTTGAGGCCGAAGGGCATGACCTTGTAACAAAAGGCTCCATCGTCAGTAATGAATGTCGTTTTCTCTTCGTCTTGCGGGTGCATCCGAATCTGGTTGTACCCTGAGTAAGCATCCATAAAACTTAAGAGGGCAAATCCTACGACGCTGTCAACCAATCTATCTATACTAGGCAAGGGGTAAGGGTCCTTAGGGCAAGCTTTGTTCAGATCAGTGTAATTCGTACACATCCTCCATTTATCGCTTGGCTTCTTGCTGCCTCGCTTCTCTTCTCCTTGTTTTCTCTTCTTTTGAGCGACGGGTCTTGCCCCCTGTTCTATTGATAGTCGATGGCACATAAAATTAGGGTCCATGCCTGGCATATCCCAGGGCGACCATGTGAACATGTCATGGTTAGCTTTTAGGAAGGTCACCAGCAGGTCCTCCTCCTCAGGGTTGATGGCTGTCCCTATCTTCGTTGTCTGCTCAGGTCGAAACCCTAGCTGGATCTTCTTCAGATCTTCGGCCGGGTGGGGTCCCTCATGCTCATACCGACCCCTTGGGTCCAGATCCAAATCTAGAGCATTCATGGTGCCGGCTAGCGTATATCTCTTCACTCTTAGACTGTCTTCATAGCACCTTTGGGCTACTTGGGAGTCAGCCCACACGCTTCCTACTCTCCTCCCCACTGGGAACTTCATGCATAAATGTTTGGTGGACACGATTGCCCCCAGCCTGTTTATTGCCAGCCGACCTATGATGATGTTGTACGATGCGGGGGCGTCCACGACAGTATAGAGGACCGGAATGGTTCTAATATCAGATCGTTCTCCAAAACTAGTTTTCAACTCGAACGTCCCTTGATGGGGACACATTCTCCTACGAAACCGTACAAGTTCCTGGAGCACTCCTGCAACCAGCCGGTCGGCAACTGCATCTTCTGCACTGTGGACCAGTAAAGAATATTGACCGAGCTTCCTTGGTCTATTAAGACACGTTCTATCTTGTATTCTGCCGCTACGATCGAGATTATCATCGATTCGTCTTGCGCCGTTGCCCTGCGTTTCATATCTCGATCATCGAATGAGATGGTGGGTGCGGGCTCTTTTCTTCCGAGGGGCGTCACATTCACTCCCGTCAATACTATCTGAATTTTTTCAACTCTCCTCCCCTCCAAGGTCCTCTTCATCCCCCTGTCAGAATTTGTGTGGAAGGCGACCACCCTTCCTCCAGAAATGGTGGCTATGGTGCCTCGGTGGGGGGGGTTCTTTGACGTGATCGGCTCCTTTCCCTCCTGTTGGTGCCGACCGACCTTCCCATGCTCTCGTCTTGTATCTGGTGTCGCCTGGGGGATGTCTGCCGAATATAACTATTGAGGTGGCGTGTCTGCACCAACTTCTCAATCTGCATTCTCAATGTCCAGCAATCTTCGGTAACGTGGCCGAACGCCCAATGGAAGTCACACCAGCTATCTTTGTCCTTTCCCATCACCTTTCCCTTGGCCCCTTGCGGGTACTCCAAAAGGGAGGTATGAAAATTTTCACGCAAGATTTCAGTCCTCTTTTCAGTCAGAGGAATGAAGCGTTGCGTGTGTTCGTTGGCTCGGGCGAGCATGGGATGCTTGTCTTCTTTAGCTTTAGCCAGGTGCCTTACATCCTTCTGGTCGGACCTTCGTTCCAATTTTCGTCATTCACATTGGTCTTCCTCCATCTCCACGTGCTTCTCAGCTTTGGCATGTATCTCCTCCATATTAACTGGTTTTCTGAGGGCCAAGGTGCCGCTAAATGGTCCCGCTCTCAAGCCTTTCTGAAAGGCTTTGACAAAGAACTTTTGGTTAGAGTCATCTATTATGACCGTTTCATTATTAAAGCGTGCCAAGTAGCTTTTCAAGCTTTCTCCTTCGGTCTGTTTGATATCGAACAAGTCTGCTACCTCCAACTTCTTTACCTTGGTGGCAAACTATGATACAAAAGAGCCGGCTAGATCTTTGAAAGTTTGGATGGATCTAGGTGGGAGTGTGGCCATCCATTGCATTGCGACTCCTCTCAACGTTCTTGGGAATAATTTGCAGCTAAGCCTGTCATTTCCACCACTAATGTACATCTGCGTCTGGAAGGTTTGCAAGTGCGCATAGGGATCCTGGCTTCCATCGAAGGGCTCTACAACCACTTCCCTGAAGTTGAGGGGGATAGGGGTTTCGTCTATCTCCCTGCAGAACGGTTGCCCCAGAATGGTTGGGCAAGATCTTCCTCACGTTCCGTCTGATCTCGCCCACTTGCAGCTCGAAGAGCGGCAATCTATTGACGGAGTTCTTCCTCCCTCTGTTCAACTGCTCTCATGGCGTCCAAGTGCCATTCCTCTGCCTGGCGATACCTCTCATCAGCTTCTGCCTGTCTCTGCTCAGCCTCCGCGCCGAGTCGCGATTGTTCGTCGCTTTGTGCTTGAAGGGAAGCTACTGCTTGGAGCAGTCTTTGCAACGTATCTTCTTCTCCCTCGTTGGTGGAACTTGCTTGGTTTCTGGTGATTGGCATGGCTCCTACGTAGTCGTCTCTCTTTTCTTGTGGTCGTTGAGATAAGTTTTACCTGCCCACGGTGGGCCGCCAATGTTCTGTTCTCAAAATCAGAATCCCTCTCTCTCCTTCCGTAATCTTTTTATTCTAAAGTGGATCCTTGTCCTCTTGCGGCGAAAATCCCCATGACCAAAGGCAGGTGAGGTTAGGTATGTTAGCGTTGGAAGCTTCGATGCGGGGAATCGTACACGCAAGGTCCTGACACTCCTTTTCCTACTCTGACTTCATGATGGGCTAGTGTAAGTAGCCTAGAGGGGGCCGACTTCATTTAACGCCCTGCGGACAAACGAGGGCCGCCTCTCCAATCGACGCAGGTTTAACTATGGTCGTCCGGCATCTATGTAGGTCGGCCGATATATATATATATATATATATATATATATATATATATATATATATATATATATATATATATATATATATATATATATATATATATATATATATATTATATCCTTAAATATTTATTCTAGATAAAGAAGATATGAAAGAAGTATACACCAAAAAGAGAATAATTAATATAAAAGATAATATCAAGAAAATAAATAATAATTTTTATGATATTTAAAATATCGATTATATTTCTTAATTTATGTGTCTTAAATGATAAATAATATGGGACAAGGAGAGTAATACAAAAAAAGAAATATTAATAATAAAATTTTATAATATATATTTTAAGGTTTAAATATATTTTTAGTTCTTGCAAAATAAATGATTTTTTATTTTAGTTTCTATAAATGTTTTTGATCAATTTTCATCCTTCTAAAATTTGAATAATTATTTTTGGTCCTTACTATTATGTGACATTTGTTATTTACATATATATTCAATGGAAGGTTAAGTGGCCATCACAAGTTACACAAATTAGTATATGTGGTATTATGTTAACCTATGACATCTTCAAAAAAAAAAATTAGATCCCTAAAATAAATATTATTTATCTATCTTAAAATGAAAATTAGGGACTACAAATATTTCAAATTTTAGAGGGATGAAAATTGATTAACAAATTTTACAAAACTAAAATAAAAACTTACTTATTTTACATGAACTAAAAAGATATTTAAGCCTATATTTTATTACTCATATTGACTAAATTGAGTAAACTGTCAATTAAGTCCTTAAAATATTACCATATTTCTTAAGTAGTTAAAGTAATGAAATTATACGAGTAGTGTTAAAATATTGAATATCCATTAGTTTAGTCTTCCTACATTAATATATTTTTACTAATGTTGATGGACTAATTTGAAGGATTTTTCAATATTTAAGGGACTATGTAGCGTAATTTTGAATACTTTAGAGACTACTTGTATAATTTTATTACTTTAAGGACTATTTATATAATTTTTTTAGGGACTAAACTAATGGTTTATTCTAAATAAATTTGTTAGCAATCACAAAATTGTGTACATTTATACCTTATTTAATGAATCACATCCATGATTTTGTAGTTTAAAAAATTCTAATAAATAAAAAAGAAAAATGCTAATAAGTTCTCTTAGAAGATTTGAAAAAAAAATTATTAGAAAATGTAATAATTTACTCTTATGATTTCTAATTCAATCGAACAATATATTTTATTTTAATTTATTGATTTCTTAACCAGTTCTCTTATGACACTAGTTAGCAAAATCCATAAAATGAATATGTTGAAAAATAAGCAATAATCAAGAACATATAGTACATGCATTAGAAATCACGAGAGAGTATATTATCTAAAGTATTGTAAGTAGTTCATATATGTGCCGAATGATGTCATAAGAATCCTACATGACATGTTTAACAAAGTGTTCTAGTTGGCACCTTAAGTGCCTTCATGACACACACTTGGAATGCACTTTATGTCCTAGTTAATAGAGACCAAGGTTGTGTACATTTATATTTGTTGTACTTCTACTTTACGTTGCTTATAACTACTATCTCTACCTTTGGGGACTTACAAAGCTTTGGAATTCAAGGGACTTCCCTAATTGAAACAATGAATTAATTTTAAAACCAACATGGTAAGATTTTATGATCACATTTCAAACTTACTTGAATTGCAAAGTGCGGAATTGTAGGGTGAAGTCCTTCGACACACGTTAGATGAAGATAATTTCCATAATGTGAGGATGAAGAGCATAATCTCATGGCATGACAATAATTGCCCATTTTGTCTTATATAATGTTATAAATACATAACATGCAATTTTTTTTTTCATATAACTCAATGATCCTATCATTGACTTATTAATTTCAATTCTTCGAGTATATAGAATTTAAAATTTAATGAAATTTCATTCTTCCAATAAAACAGGGTATTTACACCACCCATGTTAAAATCTTTAGAATGTGTGGACATGTGCAAGTTGTGGAGAGGAGATGAAAGCAAAAGTTTCAATGATAGTCTTTTATCATTCTTGTGGAAAACTCTAAGGTTCTCATTGGATTGGTAGCATGACACATAATGATTGTTGTGCATGAGATTGATGTGGTATCATATGTCACAGTTATATTCCTCAACCCCATAAAGCACGATGATGATCTCTATTCGATTCCTTTCTTTGTAGTTCAAGTAGGGCTTGAGGTAGGAGAAAATAAAGGATAGAAAGCAGGACGTAATCTTAAAGGCTTATACAGTGAGTTTTAAAATTAGTACGTATTTCAATTGGAAAAATCACGTGAGTTTCAAAGCTTTTTGAGCTCACGATGTAAATATAGTAGCCATAAGCAATTCAAAGTGGAGTTGAGGCAAATATGACAGTAAGACACTTTATTAAAAATATTGTAGGTGAATTTAGATTTAGGGACTATTTTTTCATTTTATTAAATTTAAAAATTAAATTAATAGTACTTATCAAATTCAAAGATGAAGTTGAGGAACTCTGCCGTCACATTTTTATGTTTTTTTCACCAATTTCATGGCTCAAGATGGATAGCGTTAGTGTAGCTCATAAAGGTTCAGCCCTTCAACTCAATGAAGCCTGCTTGAAATCAAATAACGGAAGCTTTGATTAATGCAATTAATGGATCATGCTCAATGAATCGATAGTTAGAGATCCGCAATCGGTGGATGGCAAAATTTTAGCTTACTTTCTTTCTTGTTTGCCTAGGCTTTAACAAGCAAACAAGCAGCCTTTATATTATTGTAGGTAAAGTAGTTAAACCGTCACTTGGACTTGGGTAACACAAGAGCAAGCTTATATATCGTTGCACTACCTTAGGGAGACATGGAGTTGGATGCTTGTTCACGTGTAGCTTTTTTGCATATCATGCTTTGAGTTTATGAAATTTTATAAATTTGTTATTAGTTATCATAAGCAGTATAGTTAGCTTTCTCTTTCTCCTTATCTAGTCGGTGGTATGTCATATAATTATGGCCAAATAATGTATATTGATGGAAAAAAAATATAAGCCAATAAACACATTCTCTGTTCCTTTTCAGTTTCTATCTCTATATTAGTTTTGGATTCAATTCATAAAAACAAAATATATTTAAATTTTTTCCAATAACCTATCTCGATTTATTTTAACCATTTAACCCCTTTAACTTAATTTAGTTTCGGTTCACAATTAATTTTAACCTTTTAGTTACCTATTACAGTAGTTTAACTCTACTTATCCCCGAAGTTTATAATTTTAGGATGGTAATATGTAAAATAATAAGAGGTAAAGTATCATGGGGGAGGGATAGTATATAATATAAACAGTAAATGGCATTCAAGGTAATTGCAAAAGTTAATATTTTAATTGAGTGAATAAGTAGTTTAATTCTTGAAATTTTAATGGTTAATTAAATTAGTTTCTAAAATTAATAAAATAATTTTTTTAAAATTATAAAATATTAATTAATTTAATTCTTAAAATTATAAAAGTTGATCAAATTCATTTTTGAAATTAAAAAAATATAAAATAATTCTTGAAATTGTAAATTATCACCATAATATATAAGACTTTTTATATCGACTAAAAATGAATTTTTATATCAGTTGTAAGTCTGTTATAAATATTTTAATAGAGAATGTGACAGAGATATTGAATTGATGTAAAATAACTTTTTACATTAGTTATGTGTACAATCAATATAGAAAGTATGCTTTAATTGGTGGAAGTTGATACATAAATGGAAGAAGCAACCCTTGCACTTGAAGGACCTATCACTAGGGGAAAGGCTCAAGAGGATCTAAGAGGAAGTATAACACAATTTAGCCACTCCCAATGACTAAGGAGAAGACCAAGAAGACCATACTTTATATCATTTATCTATATGTCTTGTGAGCAATGTATAGGGTTGGAAACACTTTGTTTTCCTTATATTTTTTTCTTGTTTTTCTAGTACATTACACATATGATAAGGATAGACTTATACTTGTATAGGACAAGAGTATAGCATTTGGATAAAGAGGTTATCCTAACCACCTAACCATATCCTTACCAGCTAACATATCCTAACCACCAAACCATATCCTAATCATCTAACTGCCTAATCCAACCATTAATCTAGGTTATAAAAAGACCCTTTGTACTTACACCAAGGAACTTTTGTCATTTTTGGTTTTTGAATGCAATGTGCTTTGTACTTGTATGAGAGATTTCTCTTTATTCTTGGCTTGAACAAGACAATTTTATTCTCATCAAACATCTATGATACTTGTGACAAACCTCACTACTCTTATCTAGTTCATCATTGAATTAGTGGTGAGAATTCATTATTTTCTTCTCCATGTAACATCCTAAAATTTATTTAATTATTTTTAGAAATTAATTACATTATTATTATTATTATCAATTTTATTTTAATAGAGGAGTTAATGATTTTATAAACTGATGAGGCTTTATCTAAATTATTTTCATTTATTAATTGAATTAATTGAATTAACGGGGGAGGCTGACGGGCGGGTCGGGGTTGACCCGGCCCAGCTAGAATATTAGACAGGGGTAATCAGTTTACCTGTGTTTTACGCGTCAGACAGTAGACCTAGAGGTGAGAGAACGCCGACCTGTAAGGAAGAGGAGTTAGGGTGTTCAGACCGTCCTAGAGCCGCATCAGATCATCACTATTCTTTGCATCTAAGGTACGGGATAGATTGGTTCGGTTATATACGAATGTGGGAGGGAACGAGTAGTGAGGGCAATCCCTAAGTCCCTCTAGGAACTAAATTCTCAATTTGGTTTGGTTATTATGTTCTAAAAATATTTTAATCGGTAAAAACAATTTGTCAATATGTTCTGTGGTCCGATTAATGTCTTGTCCTAATGTGATTTTTGTTGGGAAATCGTATGGTTAATTGCCCTAATTACTTGATTCTTGTGGTTGTTTATGGTTGTTCATGAATTGGGGCTCTTGCGTGCAATGATGAAATTGGGTGAAATTCAATGGTGTTTTATGTGCGTTTTTGTGCTTCCTGATGAATGATTTATAATAATGATTGTTAAATTAATATGGTTGGGTATGATTGTGGACTGTGCGAATGATGTATAAATAAATCATGAGAATAAGAGTGTGGATGAGAATGCATTAAGCATGGACATGAGATGCATAAGAAGGCAGACGTGGCTATAATACCCTGGCCATATGTGGTGTTTAACAGGGGGACTAATGATGGGGGATAATCATATGCATGGGCCACAGGTGGTGTTTAACCATACTGCACGCCGGCCATAGGTGGTGTTTAACGGTTGTGTGGAATGTCTTCGCACGGGCCATAGGTGGTGTTTAACTGTGCGACACACTGGCCCATACGGGGTGTTTAATGGTGTGGCCATCATTAGTGATAACTAAGAGGATTGAGGAGGTTCGTCCATGGTGTGGAGTTCCGACTCGAGACTCTTAGGTGTTGTGACGAGCATATGCATTGTGCAAGCATGTGCATTTTGTAAACATGAATGAACTGTGATTGATTTTGAATGAATGAAATATGATTGATATATGAGCATCTGTTAACTGTTAGTAATTGAGTACGGTAATGGGTGAGATTTGGGGCATTATCTGCCTTTATATATGATTAAATGCAATCTCTCACCGTACTTTCTTTTGTTGTTTCTTTTAGGTAACGTTGAGGGCGCTCATGGTGCTGGGTTTTGAAAAGGCAGGGTCTTACTTTGATTAGTGTGACATCGGGGTTCTAGAAGTTAGAATAGTTGCTCTATTCCTTGATGTTTGAATGACTTATTTTAAAGATGATGATGACTTTAGTTTTCTCAATTATAATGTTTAGATCTAAAACCTAAAAATTTGTGCCTACCTTTTAATTACCATGTGAACCTTTTATCCTTAATACAAATTGTGCTTTTTGGATTTAACTATTACCCTATCTTCATTTTATTTATTTTATTAATTTAATTTAAGTATTCGGGTAGAAAGGGTGTCACACTCCATCTTTTTTCTTTCTTTCGTACTAATTTTCCGGTTTCTTGCATCTTTTTATGTTTCTTGAATTTTATTGCATGCTAGGCTTGATTAATGATCCAAGGTTGCGTAAGAAGTTGCTAGAAGTAGCTATTGTGCTAGTGAGAGAAGGTATGGGGAATAATATTTTTGTTTACCTTCCTAAATATGTTCTTACGCCACCCATTAAATATGCATTTTATCAATTGAGGAAATGTCACCATAGTAACCCCTAAAATTAAGTTGTGTGAAAAATGCATAATTAAATGAAGAGACGTAGGTTACTATACTGACATTTTCTCAATGGATAAATAAGAAGACTAATGCAAAATTAATGAGTGAAGGAAAAACAAAGACATAGAAAAGGAAAAGAAAGATTATTATTCCACCAATTTTTAATCATTTTTGTCCTTGAGACGTGACAATCACATATGTGTGCCTAGTTTATTATTATTTAAGTACTTAATGTATCAATTTTAATTTATTATTACAATTTTAGATAATTTATAATTTTAAATATCATTTTATTATTTTTAGGGACTAATTTAACTAATCATTACAATTTTAGAGATTAAATTGGTGATATAGTCATTTTTACTTTAAACCAAAGCTGAGTACATGAAAGAGAATAAAACCTAAAGGGGTTATAGAAAAAGCTTGAAACAAAAAGGAGTAAAATGTAATTTACTCTTTTTTTTAACTAACTTTAACATTTTTAGCTAGTGAGAGAAACTATGAAAAAAGACCTAAGAATAAGGTTGAAATAAGTGTAGTAATTTTTTTAATAAAATAACTTCAAATACCAATTATTTTTTTATAAGTATGAGTTAGCTTACATGAAATTTTGCACGGAGAAAAGATATTTTACACAAACTTAAGATAACACACATGTTAACATCACCAATTTTTAATTTTGTCCAAATGGTCTTCAATTATGTCGAAAATAATTTTTTAAATAGACTATTTTGATTAAGTATTTTAGTATATTATTTTGACTAAGTGTCAAAATATAACTTTTACAATAATGAAAATTTTGAAAATTTGAAGAATCAAGATGGTAAATATCATCAATGGTAGAGATTAAAGGCAAAAGTAGTCAACGATGAAAATTAGGAAGAAGTTATTAATGATTATGGGTAGTTATGATCTTTTGTCTATAAATACTAGTTTGCAACCTTGTAATAAGGGTTGAAACTTGTAAACACCTTGAATATTGTAGTCCCCAATGGTATTGGTTGGTGAGTTAACATTGTTCTTAGCATTTCAATTCCAGTCATCTTTTGATAACTCTTTCTTCTTTCTATAACTTTCTTCTCCAAATCGAATCTATTTTTTCCTATTATTTATTCTTTCAATAATATTTTTTTCTTTTGATGACACTTTCTTTACTACTATATTTATATTATACTTCAATTGGATCTTTCTCTTTCATTTACAATTTGTTTTTGATTTATATATAATCTTCCATATTAATAAAATTTAACCATAGACCTAGGATAAAAGGCTTTACAAAAGAGGTTAAAGACCTTCAAAGGAAGTAAATATAGTTCAAACATCCAAAAACACAAACAAAAAATATTCTTGAGACGTGCAAAACACACCATCTTTAAGAACTTATTTGTGAATGTCGCACAAATTCCCTAAGATAAATATGATCTTTTTGAAAAACCTTTGAGGATTAGAACTAGCAAGTGTCTAAAGCCGAGCCCAAGAACAAAGGATGAAAAAGAGCGAGAGAGGTGGAGAAGATTGAGTCAAAACTTCAATAGTTTATAAGAGATTTTATTGGATAAGATATTTGTCAAAAGAAAAGAAAGACTACGAAAGACCTGAAGTAAAAATTAGCCAAGCCCCAATATTGGACACGTAGGAGGGTAAATTGTTAAATTTATACTACATCAAATCTGCAAGGCCCAATCTTAAATGCAAAAGACTCATTTCCTTTATTATCCACTTTTAAAAATAAAATGAATCTCTTTATATATAAATATTCAAAAGTATTCTAAACTACCTAATATAAGAATTTAACCTTTGATATACCTCATTCTATAACAATAAATGTCTCCTTCCTCAAAAACCTATGAAACTATATTTTTTGAGAAAAGAATATGTAAAATTTTATTGTGAACAACATGATAGATGGATAGATATGAATTTTAAACTAAACTCAAAATTCTACATCAAATATATAGAAAACATTCAATCAGTTATTTGAATACACCTTAAAGTAAAAATAGCCAAGAAGTACGGAGAAATTAATAAACTTATGCAGTGAATTTTATGTTGGTTCAAATCTCAAATGTGGAGTCAACATCCTATCGAAGATAAGAATTTTACCTATTCTGCTGAGTGTATTTTAATTCTTCCTGGCCTCTCTAGATCTAGACTATTTAGAATAAATTTGTATATATGTTTTATTTGAACAAATTTCTTTATAAATTCTATTAAGAATAAAAAAAAAATTAAATTTTTCTAATAAATTAAAATTAACTTATACATAAATTAAAATAATTTTTTAGAAAGAAAAATTAAATGCATTGAATGCGAGAGCGTTAAGTTTCTAAATATAACTGTGTAAAGAAGTTAGGAACTACAGAGTTGATGGCTACTTAAAATAGCATTTCAGAAATATCACAAGTTACTAAAATAAGTAACTTTACCAAATAAATTAATTTACTCAAATAAGTTTTCCACTAGTTAAAAAGTGTAAAGGTAGGTAGACGTGTGAAACCAATCCCGTTTCTCTGGAGTCTTTTCGAGTCGCATCGAGTATGAATTTTTAAACTTTTTCAAAATTTTAATTCCCCTTTTAAGTGTATACAGGAATTTCTCTACTTTCATCACTTATATATAAAAATAAAATTATTGATAGGAGGGAAACTTATAAATAATAATTAGATTTTTTTATAGAAATTAGTCATTAACAAAATTAAAGAGTACTTCATCTTAATAATATGATAACAAAAATAAATAAATATTGATTTGAATATTGAAAAATAAATTGATAAAAATAATTTATAACAAATAAATCAATAACAACAGTAATTTTTTGTGAATTAAAATAAATTTCTCTTTAGCTTAACTCCCTTTTAAGTTATCAGAGCAAGAAAAATCTACCTTAATTAATAATCCTCAGTTCCTTACACAAATTTATATTTGCACATTTTAAAACAAATATTTAGGTAGATTAATCAGTATGTTCTATAATATTTCAAACAGTTCGTTCAATATAATGAACATGCATAGATACAAAATTTGAAATCAATTAATGTATCATTAACTAGTGTTACCCAACCTTACATGCACAATTTTAAAATGGAATGACTATAGTTGAAAGTTGCTGCTCAATATTTTTTTTTTGGTGGGGGAATAGTTATTAACTTATTATCAACATTTACTCTGGTAAATATTCATATACTCTAATAGAGTTAAACATTTACATATTGAAAAATCTTTTTCTTTCCTGGTACACTAATGTGTCAAACTAGATTGGACAACCAAGGGTTGCGTTGGAACGTATGTGTTGACATGAAATTCGAGTTATGAAATTTCTTAAAGAGAAGTTGAGAGGCATATTCACCAAAAAAGAAAGAAGAAATTGAAGGTGACAATGAAAGATAAAACATTTGACAGGCACAATTGAAGAGCGACTATTTGTAAATATGACAATTGATTAAGCATGATGATGGCCACAAGGGAGGAAGGAAAAATCTTGGTTAACATCAAAATAGTCACTGTTCGTTGAGCAACACATCAAAGAACAGAAGCCAGAGAAAGAAAGACACAAACGTGACCTTAGATACAACGAACCGCTACAACCTAACCATCGTACATAGCCGACGGTGCCAGTGCCAGCTGGACCCACACGATCCTGCTGAATTTCTTTCCGTAACAAGTTTTACTCGACACGACCGCTATAGATTTTTTTTTTGTCATTACATTATTCAAAGTATTCATTAATTTTATTGATGATTAATTTTAAAAGAATCTAATAATAATCTATAATAGAAATTTCTTTTTTAACTAGATTTTTAAAAATTTGAATTTAATATATAACTTAAACCATGGTAATATTGGTGCGACGGCCCTAGATTGATGCAAAGGGTTGGTTCACATGAGGAAATGAATGATGAATGTTTTTTGTCATTTTTGCGTTGTTGTTGCGCGGTGAGGGGCGGATTACAAGTCAATTTCCACATTTTCAGCCTCTCACTTCGCGTTTGCCACATCATACTCATTCCTCTATTATTATTATTATTAGTGGGCCCGATGGATCGACGACGGTGATAGGCTGCGATTTGGGCTTCCCTCACTTTTATGTCAAAAACTTTGGTGTGGGGGCCCAGTCCCGAAATTTTGATTCTGATTCTGTGAAATCAGAGTCTGACCCTCCGATATTTAGCTCTCCAGTTATTTTGCGCAATAGCAACATATGTGTTTGCTTTCGGCCGCACTCCTTCATCATGTTTCGGAGTGGGATTTTTATTAATTTCGTTTACAACTTGGTGGGACTCATGTCATGCTTATTTTATTTCCTAATGACATGTTTTGGATTATTGACACAAATTTAAATTTTACCGTTTTTATTCGTGAATAATTAGTAAGTATTTATGTAAATATTTTTTGAGATTTGAGATTCATTCAAATTCTCATAAGTTTGTTTTGAGAACTTATTATATAGTTGAATATTTTTTTTAAAATTTAATTATATATTACATAGAAATTAATAAGAACCATAAACTTATGATAATAAAAAACTATCTTCCTATATTCAACTCACTTAAATATTATATGTAAAATCATTTTAATTCTTGAAAGTATATAGCACTGACAAATTAATTCCTGAAACTATGAAAAATTTAAAATTTTAAATAAGTTTTTGAAACAACACATTAATTCAAAATTTAAAAATATATAATTTAAGTGAGGCCCGAGTTGAATGGGTTTAGCACCTGAAGTGACAAACCCCCAGCCAGTGCAATAGCATCTGCGTTTGTGATCCTGGAATCATATAATTAGTAAAAAATTAAGTGTATGCCTTAATTTTGTTATCTTTAATGTAAAGTAGAGTGTATTTTAATTGTCTTAAAGGATAGTTATGGCATATGGACAAGTTGGCATTTGGTGGGTCGTAGTTGGGCTTTCAGTTGCGGGGAGGAGTTGTAACTTGCAGATTGGGATGTTTAAAATATTGACACAAGCTGAGCTCATGGAAACTTAGTTCATCGCACACACTTGTTAGTCCAGGTTCATATAATCCTCTATTCTCATCAAACCTTTTTAAACTATATAAGTTAAACACATTTATATGTGCCGCCCCTCCTCTCACTATTCATTCATGCATCATACCTCTCAACCTATGTACCCTTTAATTCTTCTTTTTGTTTTTATAAATATATACTATTATCATATTATTTTTAAAAATTTTTTGAAAATAAAATCTGTCAATAATATTAGTTTATTTTTTTTAAAACATTCGTGACTTAAATGAAAACATTAATATAAATTAAATTTAATAATTCAAAAATCAAAATGATGCTTTACTCAAATATTATAATTATGACTGTATAAAGGAGATATATTTCTTTTAGTGTACGCACTTAAGGTGAGAGTCAAACACTTAATCCTCCGACACAGTTTTAAATTTCAGATTCGTGCATGTACATTGTGCAGTCTACGGATCACGCAGTGGGAATGAATTACATGAAATTAAATGAATGGAAGATAGCATTCTTTTTGGGTAGTTCATAGGAAAAGACAGCGTTAAAAGCTTATTAAAAACATACAGTATTTCAAAATGGAAAATGGTTAGGCCCATTCAATTCAATGCAATACTTCTCTATGACTATTAATAATCCAATGTCAACCTTCCCCCTAGAGGTCATCTTTGGGAACACAATTAGATTACAAACTCGTCAATTGTTCTTATCCACTTTCATTCAGTGTATTAGAAAAAGTTGAAGAATGAGATGCAGTCAAATCTCCTATTTTATTGGATGTTCAAACGGGATTGAGTCTACTTTTTAAATTATGGATTTTCATCTATGGAAAAAGGGGACTGAAAAAAGAAAAGAAAAGAAAAGAAAAATTCCTGGTAATATTATGGTGGAAGTATAAAAAATCGTATCTTTATATAAAACTATTTATTCTTTCAGAATAAACGTTTAAACTTTTAATCATAAGTTCTTTTACTCAATTCAACTTGAAATAATAATGAGAAATAAAGTCAACAATCAGATTATTAGAACCTAGCAAACCAATTAAAAAGATCAAGGTAGAAAAGTCAACAACTTGATCACTATTACCTAATAAAAACCCCTCAATTAAAAAGGACAAAGTCTGCAAGAAACTAATTAAGGAATAAAATAAAAAATTACTGAAAAATATTTATTATACAAAAATTATTTAATACTTGTTTTTATAGTAATTGAAAATACTTCAAACATTTGAATAAGCTTTGTACAAAATATCAATAACCTTGAAGATTCAATTTCTCATATATTCATGTCTTCTTTTTCCTATCCCTTTTCTATTCTCTCTTTATAAGAATAATTCAATAGTTACTCAAATTGGTTTATTAAATTAAAGAATCGTTCTTTATTTATCTTCTCCATTGGAACAAATCTAACTGGTAGGGTGAGTTGTTTGGATTTAAACACCATTTCTTATATAACGAATGATTGCCTGTGAACAAAAATAATTTATTACTTAAAGTTTTAATGATGAAACAAAATTAACTACAAATAAAGAAAATATAAAAATGTGAGTTGGTTAAGGGTCATACTATTTGAATAAAACATGAGTGAATTATTTAAATATGTGATATAGTAAGATCTACTTTGGACCAACTTAAAAACAAAATGGGTTGCTTAAATAGTTAAAGATGCTATAAGACTTATGATATATAAGTTTTCATTTGAAACAAAATAAATTTAATTATTACATATTTCTTAAACAGGATCCTTAAATACACGAAAAAACAAAATTTAAAGAATAATTACATTTTAGCATTTGGTGTTCTTTTCTTTTGGTCAACATCATGCATTTTCCTCCCAACAGACTAAAGAGAGTGGTGGGCGTTTATTTGTGAGCCCATTAACAAGCAAATAGGTGCCCATCAACGAAGTTGATTTTTGGGCTCAAAATGTTTTATCTAACATTCCGTTTAAAGCCCAAACTAATCCTAACTTTCGAATAGCCCAAATATAATAAGGCTCAGTGCTGATCTTCAGAGTCCGGCAAAGCAAAGCAGGCCATCATTACAAGATTTTTTTTTTTTTTTGTTATTAGTAGCTAAATTTTAACTAATTAATTAGAATATTATTTTTATATTTAAATTTAAGTTATATTTATTTATATTTCTATTATTACAAATTAATTAAAAAATAATTATAAATTTTAAAAATATTACAAATTAATTAAAATTATTTTTTTAACTAATTTGTTACTGATTTCATACTATCATTAATAATATAATAATTTTATAATTAATTATTTTTACTAAAAATTAGCTACAAAATAACTATTGATTTTAAAATTAGGTATAAAATTATTTAATAGTAGATTTTAAATATTTTAATAATAGCAAATTTAAAGTTAAGGAATGTTTTGGAAATATCGAGATATAAATATATAGAATAAATATAAATGATAGATATAATAGGTGGTATGATGTAATAAAAAGATAAAAAAATAAAAAAATATTTATAATAATAGAGTGTTTATATATCATTTTTCCAAAACTTCGCCACTCCAATAAATATAGAGAGAACAATTCTGACGATCTGTTGGTGAGTTTTTTTTTTTTTTAATAAAATCAAATTAGTGTGAAGTTCGTTTGATATTCTTGAGATTATTACTTCATAAAAAAAACTTATCATTCGAGAGTTTATAACTTATTTTGATAAATTTTGTTACATCTTGTAAAAATCTGATGAAAAAGCTTATAAGGTGATACATTAGTTTCATAAGTTTAAATTTAATCAAACGCCTTATATGTTAATCTTTTATAAATTTTGTAAAAGCTCTAAATATCACTCCTTCAAAATATATTACTTAACTGTATTGGTTCAAAATTCGAAATTTATCAATTTCGTTTATTTTTTTGGTAAAAATATTGTCATTTTTATACCATTTGTGTATTTTGTCTATATACTAATTAATTAATAGTCATCGTGCATTGCAATCAAACAAAGAGACTTATTTTTGAGCCATTAACCTATGGCTGGCCTTCAAAGACGTTGATTTTCCGGTTTCAAATGCAACAAACGATATATCTAACATTCCACTGAAAAGCCTAAAGTAATCCTTACGTTGGTGTGGCCCAAGTAATTGGACCTTCTTGTGAAACTATGTTGTATATAAAAGGCTCAGTACTAACCTTAAGAGCCCAGCAAAACTAGGCAGATTTAAAATTTTAGCCCAGAAGTAGCAATATAAAGAAAAATATGTAGTTGATGAACTTTGGACAAAATCAAATTTATGTGAAGTTTGTTGGATATTTTTAAGCAGCAATTAAATTTATATAACTTAAATGCATTTATTCAACTTTCACACTTGAATTGATTTTTGTAGGTATAAGTAGTGACATTTTATATCATTAGTTCTGGTCCATTGGTGTTAAGATTGATTAATTAATAGGCATCCTGCACTGCAATCTAAAACAAAAGTTAAAGTTCTTTTGTTTTAGACTGGCACTTTCAACTTTAATTAATATGAATGAAGTTAACTAGATTTCTTTAATGAGATAAAACTCTGTTTACTTTTCTCTTCCTTTTCCAATTGACAAGACGTAAACTTAAAGCCCTATATTGCATGGGTATACATATACAAACGTAAATATGAAATATTTTTATGAAAATTATGATATAATTAAATACAAGTAATATGTATGAAGTAAAATATAATTATATTCTTATATGTACTACTAAAATATTTTTAAATAATAAATATGTTAAATATATTTTTAGTATCTATAAAATAATAAATTTTGGTTTTCACTTCTTTACAAGTTTTCTTTTGGTTTTAATCTTTCTAAAAATCTAAAATTAATATATTTGATGAGAAAATAAGTAATGCATTAACAATATAAAATAGTTTTACATAGTTATCAAATGACAAATCACCATGATTGGTAAGCTTGTTGACTTTTAAAATAATTATCTTAAAGTTGTACCAATAATTTGTGAGACCATGTAGTGTAAAATTATTTTATACCGTAAATAGATCAATATTAAACTCATATTTAATTCTTGCCATCATATGGTGTTGCTTAATTGCTTGTGACTAATGAAAGGTTATTTGGTCATCTCAAATGATACAAAATGCTTTACATGTAGTTTTATGTCAATACATGATTCTCAAAATAATTAAAAGTTATAAAATAAATGTTATTTATCTATTTTAAATTCCTGATGAAAATTAGTGTATTGTTTTGACAGTAGATATTTCACATCTATCTCATGGGTAAAAAAAAATATAATACTAATTACTAAAAATAATAATTTCAAATTTTGGAGATGAAAACTAAATTTTTTTTATAGGGACAAAACCAAAATTCAATTATTTTATCAAGAAAAAACAATAATTTCAAATTTAGAGAGATGAAAATCAATAAAAAAATATTTTAGGAAGCAAAACTAAAATTCACTCATTTTAGAAAAGACAAAAAAATAATTTAACCCATAATAATTTCTTAAAAATAAAAATATCTAATGTAAAAAACTAATTTCTCCTTTCAATTTGTGACTTATTTATTATTTAATGCAACAACATACATTGGATTCAAACTTGAGACCACTAGTTAAGTTGAAATAATGTCGCACCAGTTAATCTACATGCTTGATGGTATGTAATTCATAGTTTATATAGGTTTGTAAATGCTTGTTTCAGGATTGTGATAATGATAAAAGCACAAGACATAAAAGGAATGCACTTGATAATATATATTATTTGATGAATGTTTAGTTAACGAAAATTTATTAAAATAATTTAGGGAATTAAATTTTAACATTTATAAGAAAACACACATAAATAGTTAGAAATTAGTGTAGTTCAATAAATATTAGAAATATAATTGAAAATAGATATTTTGTAAATACTTACAAAATGATTGTAAATTTGCATGAGAATAAGAAAATCACCTCCATCACCAATGATGACATGCTCAATATGTTGTCACATCCAACGAAAAGGTGATCCTACTTACAATTGTCTCTATCACCACAAGAAAAAAGTACATATTCACAGTGACATTTGTCATTGACAACTCTTAATAGTCGATTGAAAAATAATTTTTCCTGGTGAGAAAATTGTTGTTGCAAGTAGCTGCAAGAATTGTTGTTGCAATAATATTTTGAAACAATATTTGATGTTGTTGCCACTACTTTTGTTTAACAATGATAATTGTTGTTGTCATTTTGATATATTTGTTGTTGTCATAACTGATTTGTAGTAACCACCAAAGTTGTTACTATATTTTACATGTCGTAACAATTATTGTCACTACAAGGATATTTTTTCTCTTCAACCAAAGTTGTTGCAATAGGATATTTTCCCCTTCATTGGGTCTTCTATGTCACTTCCCCAAATTGTCTTTGGTAGACAAGTGTTAGAAGAAAATGTTTGATCTTAAAATTTTTGTAGCTATAGAGGTTCCATAGTTGTAGGCAAGGCTAGGTCTTGGTTCCTATTCATGAATCTCCCAAAGTTTTCTTTGGTTTAGCAATATCAACATAACAAAGATTATGTTGAAAGTATTGAGGGCTTTGATTTTCTTTTTCTTATTATTTTTATTTTTCTAAGGCTCTATTATCTCTAACTAATTTTGAATAGCTCTAGCAATCCTTTCAACTTTCAAGTAAAAAAGTTTCTCAACCATGATAATTCATATACTACCTAAAGTTAATATAACCAAGTATATGTAAAGAAAATTAAGCAAATTAAAGCAATTAAAACATAACATAAATAGTAGATACACATGTTACAAAATAGTAAGTAAAAATATTAATTTAATACCTCAAATGTTCCAATGATGTCAAATCTAATTCCTAGTAACAATGTCAAAAACTTGATTTGACTTATTTGTATGCTTAATGAAGGTTGAATTATGAAAATGGAAAAATGTGCACTAAATAGTGTGTCACTTACAATTATACAAAAAATGGATTATCATAATCTTATTTTGACAAGTGTATCAATTGAAGTAAAGTTATTGTTTCATAGATATTAGAATAAGCATCATGTGCTTGTATTCGATATTAATGAAGCTAACAAATATTAGGTTGTCACGGTTAAGAGTTAGATTGGACATTGTCGAATTTTAGCTTCCACCAAATCAACACCAAGGAATTAAAACAAAAGACACTTACACAAATGACTAACAATAACTCATGCTTCACTACTCTTACCATGTACATTTACTCTCTCAAACCTCCACTGCATGTAATCGTTCAACAATCCAACTTTCTTAGAACTTTGTCCCAATTCCTTGGCAACATTTCCTAGTTGTCAAAGAAAATACCCTAATTCCTTAAGCTCGCTCTTAAGCACACATGTCTTACACTTAGAGTTCTTAAAGAGTATACACAACATACATACCTCCATCCCTATAGCCTATGAACATTATATGTCTCAGTTTTCAAATCTCTAACACATAATCTATCTATGAGTTTAAGCATCTCAATTTTCCATCTTACCAAAAACTTTAAGCATAGAAACATGATATTGATATTAAGCAAGATAAAAGTTCATTATACTTACAAACACAAAATAAATAAAACATAATGTCAAAAAATGGTATAAAAAACACTTATTTTGTAATTAAAAAATATTTCTAAAGTACTTTTTATATTGTCGTTATTTATACATAAATAATTCTTCTAAAAAAAAAAATAGTTCCTACAGGCCAGATTATAAAGAGCACTTTTTTAAAAAAGCACTTTCTTTATACTAAATTATAAAGAGTACTTCTTTAAGAAATTGCTTTCTATAATCTATTTTATAGAGAATATTTTTTTTTAGAAAAACGCTCTCTAAGTGATTATTATTTTCATCCTCTAGTTTGATTTATTTATTTTGAAATCAACTAACACATAATTTTTTAAAAACAAAATACACACAACTAAATAAAAAAAACTAACTTACAAGATTTATCTAATCTATAATACATAATAGATAGAACCTCCAACAAAATTAAAAGGTACTTTAATTTGGTACAAGTGGTATAAAAAAATTAAAAATATCAACATAAATTACTCAGTATTTAACATAATAAAAAAAATAGCAAATTGGGAATTGATCTTCTCACCAACAATCTTTTCACCTTTTATTGTTTGATGAACTGTTCCTTACTCTCATAAACTAATTGTGTTTTTTCTCTCGTCTTTTTCCAACTTCTACGAGCAATAAAACAATTACTCACATCAACAAACACATCTATTTCATTTACGATTAAAAGACACATAATTCATAGTTCAAAATCCTAAATTTTCCAACGATCTAATTTTTATTATTCCCTTTGAAGATTGAACAAGGAAAAAATAACTTTTCCTATTATCCATATTTTCAAACTTTGAAAGAAACCGGATTTGTACTAACATTAAAAATAATAAATAAATAGGTAAAAAATTATATTATCTTCGTAATCGGCAAAGAAATCATGTTACAAATATGATAATAACACGTAAAAAAATTACATTTGAAATCATATAATAATTAAGAAATTCATTAACCACGTTGTCATTTGGATAAAAAAAATTAAGAGGTAATTAGGATTGTATTATTGAAAGACAATGTAAATTATATTTTATATTATAAATTAATTAAAATTATGTTAAATATGTCTTTTAAATTAGTTTAAAAAATTAATAATTTACTATACATAATAATTTGTGAGTAGATGAGATATATTTAATATTGTTAGTGCATTTAAATTATATATATATATATATATATATATATATATATATATATATATATATATATATATATATATATATATATATATATATATATATATATATATATATATATATATATATATATTATCTATATTTGTAAACTTTGGTGGAAGGCTAGGAATACTTAACTGTCAAAATCTTGATTGACAACATAAAATATTATGCAAAATCTAGTCTTATTGACCACTTCCTAAACCAAATTCCTTATTCGTTTTTTTAGTAGAGTGCATTTAATTCCTATTAGATTTTGAAGCTCAACTAATTAACCATCCACATTATGCAGGGTGCAAAGTTCAATTGGCAAGGACTCCAGTGGCAAGGTCATGGATTACAACAATCACATAGGAATTGAACTATCAAACATATGACTACAATATCCTACCTTGATGATTCAATGATTTTAATTTTGTAAGCTTATATTTTACTAATTTATTAATATATGAAAAATAAAATCTAATAGTAGGATTTCTCCTTGCTCTCTCTCAAAATAAGAAATAATTTTTTACCTTTCTTATTAATATATATCATACAAAGAATATTCTAAGCCGTATTATCAAATATCATACAATAATTGATACATGCAACCAACATATTGACTCATCATATCAATTGATAAGTGTACTAAATCATAATTAACACACATAATTATACTAAATTTAGGATCTATTTCACCACACCAATAAAAATATAAAGTATTATCTTCTAAAGGCCTAATTACAATGTAATGTATCTTTCTTAGTTATATAATAGATAATTTTAAGAGGTGAATTTTTGTTCACTTACTAGAAATAGAACAACAAATAAAAAATTATGTAATAGAAGACAAAACATGGAGAAGATTTATCAACAACGTTGGAAGTTACCACATAGATAGAGATAGAATAATTCTTATGACTATTAACAAGTAGGTTTAACAACAAAAAATAGACCAAATGCAGCACATGCAACTATTTGTAACTAAATTTGAGGCTCTCTCACATTTGACAACTATGGTAGGAAATTTACTTGAATATGCATTCTTTACACTATTGCATTGGATGCCTCGTGTATGAGATCACCAACATAAGTTCATCTAACTTTCTCAACAAAAGCCTTTTCTCTCTTGCTTGAGGCTGCATATAATATGTTTAATCATAATACCAAAGTTCATATAACTAATTTGAGTGAAGGAAAACAAACAACAAATAGAAAAAGCAGAGGGAACAAATAAATGTTGACTTCACGAGAGGTCACCTTCAACTCTGCCTTTGTACAGAAAAGCGGAGACACGAAATCAACTTTGGGACAAAAATCGGGGGAGCTAATGTCAACGCATTAATGGAGGAGATCTCCTTGAAGATTCATGATGGTGACCCAAGGATGAGAGGTGTACCTATAAAATGATCTGTGCTTGAACGGAGAATGGGTCTTTGGGCAAGGGGGGAGGGGGGTCTTTGGGCAAGGGGGGGGGTCTTTTGGCTGGAAGAGCAAAGAAGGGAGGAGAAAAAGAGAGGATAGGAGGAAAGTGTTAAGTTTCTACGAATCGAAGATCGACGCAGACAGATCAACTTGGCGGAGTAATACCATCCCTACTGGGTACCAGGTAAGTCTAATCGAACCCTGCACCTCCACCAGTGCATGAACCTGAATCCCCGTGATCAGCAAAAGGTAATTCCGAATCTATCCGGCATGGGACCTTCTCGACCTTTCGGCCACAAACATCTTAACCTTTCAGTCTCTCGGTCATGAACCTTTTAGTCTCTCGGCCAAATTGACTAGACTTCTCGGTCTCTCAGCCACAAACCTTTCGGTCTCTCGGCCTCTCGGCCAAACCATCCATGAGTCTCCTGGCCTCTCAGCCAAACATTCCAAGCCTCCTCAGAACTACGTAAACTTTGATTTCTCCATTGTAGTAGGAGATACGTAGGAGCAAGAGGTAACTCTTGTCAAGTTATTCACCTTAAAACCAAAGACATTCTTCATCCATCCCTTGTAAATATCTTCCATTAGAAAAGCATAAACCATAATGTAGAAGTCATCTTATTTCATACATCTAGTTAGGGTAACTATCAAGTGATAGGCATGAGGGATATAGTGTATTCCTCACGTAACCGACTCCTGAATTCCATGGTCCAGATTCCAACATTATCTAAACACCTTCCATTTTATGGTTTCCTCCCTAAAACGCTGGTGGAGTCTCCTATCCATTTTATGGCGAGGTCGCGAAACGATCGAGACAAGGGGAAATGGGGTGACTAAGCAAAAGAATAGAGGAAAGAACAGTTAACTATGTGTACTAAGGAATGCAACGCTCAAACAAGCAATAGGTGGAGGATGAAATGTAAACAAAAAGAAAATATGATATACATTAGACAAGATGAGTGAAATAATTGAGCATATTATCTTTTCCAGAGACTTGTTCAACAACTTTCCATTAATATTTTTCCTAAGTAAATGGAAGGAAATGACTCAAATATTAGTAGCAAAATTACATTACTTGCTTATATGAAATTCCTTGTGTATTGGTAGCATGAGCAAGCATCATTTTCTATTTGCATCCTTGATACAATACAAATGAGGGACCTATGATTTCATACCCTAAATAAGTAGTAATATGCCAAAGCAAGAACAAATAATATATGCATGAAACAATTGAAACAAACTAGGTTGCAATTTGCCTCAAGTACTCTCATGCACTCATCCATAGGAATAAAACCATGATGTGTTACAACATCAATGTGAAGGAACATGTAAAGAAAAAAGAAACAAATATCCAATCATTTCCTTTGATGAAAACATTTTACTCTAAAGACATTTCAGCTAGAAAAGGACATACATTCTCCAATCCAAGTCCTTGCATGAATGAAACCCTTCCATTTTTTTTGTTAGTGCAACATTCACCTATAGCAAAATAGAAGTAGTGCCTTGTAAAAATTTAGTAATTAAATATGTAGGTAAGTGTTTAAGTATTTCAAATTGTACTACTAAATTCAATGAAGAAACACAAGGAAAGGAAAAAGAATTACCATTTTTTTTACCAAAGCTGGTTGGCATGAACCACCATTATGGAGAAAGCATCAAAATTGGAGCAAGTTGTCTTTATGCTCTCTTCCACCCAAACAGCTCCCAACAACTTTGAAACATACTACATCTCTTTGAAACCTTAACCCGAATGCCCCCACCAGTTAAATCTTCAACCTCGCTTCAATCCTCTAAATCCAAGTACGGAAGAGATATAACATTTAACATGAAAGATGAAGTATTGTTCCTTTTCTAAGCTTTTTTTTTTTTGTGTAGATCTTTGCAGAAAATTCATTGAGAGAATTTTCTTTTTTGTTAAAAAGAAGTATATGAAATATTTTAATTTAGAAACTTCTTGCTTTCTTTCATTTCATGTTATATTTTAAAAAATTGACTTTCTTTTTTTAGTTAGACAATACATGATATTTTTATTATTTTTTCTATTAAACTATTTTGAATTTTGGTTACTATTTTTCTTTACATTACATGCATTAACATTCAATTAAATTTCTTATATCAGTTTATACTTCTCTTTCAATATGCACTTATCTTCTACAATTGCTTGGTTTTGATGGTGTCTCTCTTTGACTTATGTTTGTTCTTTCCTTTGGAAGTGAAAATTTATCTTATTCATATATGATTGTATTAGCCAGAGAATATATAGTGAAATTGTATAAAAATAAAATATAAACTAAAGAGTGTAACTAACTAGCTTGGACATTTAGAATTTGAAGATAAGTCTTTTGAATTTGGACTTATATTGTTAGTTATTATTCTATCAACATGTCCTTTCATTCATTTATGTAAAACTTTTGAAATTTTTTAACTATTAAGTAAGTTGTTATAACTGATATTTAATTTAAAATGATTATTTTGTACTAATTTATGGTTAATTTGATTTGTTATATGATCAAACTTAGTACAAATGTATGATTATTTTTGTACACTAACAATTGGTTCTAATTTATGTTTAAACTTCAAGATGATTTACTAATATTTACTAATATTTTGTTTGTTATATGATTGGACTTGACTTCTCGAAAGTGGGAGATACACTATAGAAAATAAAGTGCAATAATAATTGTTAGTTCTAAAATTAATGATTGAAAATGTGATAAAATTAAGATTTATATAACAAAATCTAAAATTAAATATAATTTTAATTGTTAATTTTTTAATTAATGACTATCATTGCATTTTATTGTATAAAATGCAATCTCCTTTCTTTAGAAGAGACAAATCCTATATTATTAGTTTGGTAAACTAGCATGTGCCTGTGTGAAAAAAAAAAAGCTATAAAAGAGAATGTTTATTTTACTTGACTCATATATTTGAATGATTGTACTTGTACTTTCTCTTTCTAGTTAATATTTTAGTATGATATAATTATCTTAACTTATTATCTATGCTTAAATAAAATAAATTATTATTACTTTTAGTATTCCACAATACAAGGACAACAATATGTTCAATTTATTTCAAAAATTTTAGTTAAATGGCATGATATATATCCAATACATGTGAGAATTAGGGGTGAGTAAGGGATAGGTTGGTCCAGATTTATCTTTGTTATTTGGCTCAAAATTTTGACTGAATTATTTATTTAAACCCTGAACCCAACCCGATCAAGGTTTGAAAAATATAAGATAAGACCAGGTCAACCCGTCTCCTTAAAATTATACATAGTTAAATACTAGAATAAAAGAAGTATAAATTTTAAATCAAGTATATTTCATAATATATATTTTAAAATAGATAATATTATTATAAGTATAATAGTATGTTATACAAAATAATATTTATTAAATCAAAAGATTTTATTATTAATACACAATTGTTGAAAATTACACTTTTTAAGAGAATATAAAATATCGGGTCAAGTTGAGTTGACCTGAAACATAACTTGAATCCGTCCTAGGTTAGGTAGCTAGGCTAGGCTGGGTCCTGCTCACTCTTAGTGAGAATAATTTAAATTTAATCTCACACTTGGATGTCACCCATTTGAAAATAACTTTTGATTTGAATCTTAACTACATCAATCAAAATTAATTTCCTTCCATACAATTATGTTGAAAATTATTATGTTAACAATTATTATGTTAGGTTATATTTAATATTTTTTCATAAACAAGATTATTAAACTCTTTATCATGGTTATTTGATATTTATGCACTTTAATTATATTATATAAATAATTTAAATACAACTTTTAAGATAATTAATTATATTCATAAAAATTTTAATATTAAAAATTAATTTAATTTATAAATCTGAGGATTATTAATTAATTTAATTTTAGTACTAAGAATCAATTTGTTATTTATAAACTAAAATCAATAATTGTATTACTTTTAATTATACGAAGATGAAATCATTTACTTCTTTATCTTACATTCATATTTAGTAAGTTTTTTTTTTTTAATTTTTGTTTGTTTCTCTTTTCAATTTTGTTATTTTTTTATATCACATAGAAACCAAATAAAGAAATGGATAATATTTTGATTTTTAAAAGTATACAGTGTTCTCCTATTAATATTTGAAAGAAAATTAAAAAAAAAAGTTGTTAAAATTTAATTTGTCAATCATATTTATCCTATTGTTAAATGTAATGTGTGACTATAATGATAATATAAAATATGTTTAAGAATTAAAATATAATAAATAATTAAATTTAAGAATTTTGATGAAAAATAAAAAAAATATTTATTTATTTATTTTTAATTTCAGATGTCAATATAATATTAATTAACTCTTTCAAGGAAAAAAAAGGTGATTTAGCGGGAAGAAATATATTCTAATTAATCAAGAAAGATACAGGCGCAATATATAAAGTGAATGCAAGCGCATATTATTTTAAAAATAGATTGTCCTTTTCATTATTCCTCTTTTCTTTTCATTTCAATCAAAGCATATAATCTCAAGGACAAATGGCCGAGCCTTACCGCATGTTTGGTTTGATTGAAAGGAATTAGTAACGAGAATCAAATGCTAATTTTCACATATTCTTCTGGTGCCTAAATGAATAAAATAACAACTCTTTTACATTTTATATTATTAATCATTAGAATTATTTATTCCCAGTAAATTCTATTGCATTTCTTTTTAATCATCTCATTAGTTTCACTGGAACCAATCTGGTCCTAAACGAAAAATATGATGAGAAAGGGTTTGGTTTGGTGCACCGTCAACCTATATTTAGTTGAGCTAGAAGTAGTAACTACTGCAAATGCAAGCACAATGCCAACCCATTTTATCATTTTTTGAGTTGACTCTGCAGCTTCATAAATAATCTTTTTCAGCCTTTGGCCAAGCTACCACTACACATTGGACACAGTGCAAAGAAGACTTAACTGTTTACTCAGTACTGTCAATTAGAAAAAAAACACTTGTATTCCTTTCTTTTTTTTCTTCGTAGCTAGCACAGGGTTTGAAAAAGGGTTGCCATAGTAACAATTATTATCGTATAAAAACTATAGCCAGACAACCTGAAAGGTTACTTCATCACTTTTGCTCTAGGTTCACGCTGTTTGGGTGAAAGTAAATTTAATCTCATTTAATTGCGGGAGATCATATATGTGAATAAAGATAAGGGACCACTTTCTGTGCAATTATAATTAACATCTTATCTTCTTATCTGCTGTCCTTTTTACATGATACAATACTTCATTTTCAATTTTCTCTCCTTTCATTTCTCCCATTTTTATTACAATTAATAATTCAATTAATTCTGTTAGGCTTTCCCCTGTTCTCAAAACAAAGCATATTTTGTCTCCTTCTCTTAAATGGGTCCCAGCAACAGAGAAGCTAAGATTTATATTTTAATTTATCTGCCTAGTATTATTAGTGACCCGAATCTTTTGAAGGTGCGCTATAGCTTTTGTACAAACAATAATTTGGTTTGCGTCTTATACAGCAATTTTCCTCCAATGCGTTTCCCATATATATAACGATTTGATTTTGATGCATTAATAATGTGTAATATTTTTCATTATCATGTATCGTGTTTTCTAACATTCCAAAAATTATAATGTTTTCTTTACAATAAACTATTGATTGATTAATACATTGCCATATTGCTATATGCATGCGTGTGTGCCTTACGAACAAAGAAGATTCAGGGAGAAACATTGTGCGTTCAGATTGTACTTGAACTGACGAACTATTTATGCTAAAAGAACACAAAACTTATTGGCTTGCACACGTTTATGTAAGCGAAAAAGCTACTACAATTGCTAAAGCTTATTTCCATTATTTTGGAATTCTGAAAAGGACTGCCAAAACAGTTAGCAGTACAAGCAAGCAATGCTAATGGCAATATCGTTTTACACTTTCTGTATAAATATTAGAATATTTAATATCTCAAGTTTTGCTTTTTTAAATAATAATTTATATAAGTAGTTTTTAAATATTAAAAAGGTTAATGTATTTTATTAAAAGTTAATTTTAAAAATTTATATAACATAATTTTTAATATTTAAAAATATTCATATAATTTTATTAATTTAAAATTATTTTAAAAAAATAATATTTTAAGAACCAGATAATTTATTCTAAAACAAATGTCAAATATCAAATGATATTTCATTATGTTTTATTTGAATTGAAATACTCTTGAGATTTAGAAGATTATTCCGCGAGACACATGTGAGTTTGATACTTTACAATATATTTTTCTTTCTTTTCCTCTATTTATAAAGTCATATATATATATAAACATATATATGAATGATAAGTAAATAAATAAATGAATAAAAGATGCATGAAGACACGCTGAGCTGCAGTAAGTGCTGAGTGCAGAGTAGGAGGGTCCGCAATTACGCCTCTCACCGCTAGCTCCCAATCTACCTCGAAAAGCGTTCTCACAGAGTAGTGACTAGTTGCTTACCATTATTGGTTGGGATTTCACATTACAAATTCTCAACTCATATGTAAAATTTCTTTGAATCTAACTCTTTACCTTTTAGTTTGTTAGGAAAAAATTTTGGACACTGATATTTAACTAACACCTAGAGAAAAAATTAAATATAATAAATAATATGATTTTAAAGAAAGAGAGAAACAAAAATAATAATAGATTTTAATCAAATCGATGATAGTTTACATATCATAACTCAACATGTATTACTGCTATTCTTTATCAATAATTTTTCACATTTTATGCGAAGTAATAATTTAATAGAATCTAACAAGTTTGTCATTGTTTTACAGACTATTTCCCATCTTTGTCGGCCAGAAAATCTTATCCCAAGATACTACTAGCTAAGATGTTAAAGCAAAATTTTCTCTTAATAATTTTTTTAAATACACGTGAATTTTAAAAATGAGCTCAGACATACTTCTAAGATTAGAGTCACTTCCACCCGACTACTAGGGTCAAGAATGCATATCATCTGTTGTTAACTAAGGCAAAAATTAATTCTAAATACAAAATAATTTCTGAACGTGAAATAAGACATGTAAATCTTTAATTAAAACAGTATTACTTCAAGGTGACTGACTTGAAACGAAACAGTGAATTGAGAAATTTGATATTTGAAATTGGATACTAAAAATTTATCATGTATATTAGGCTATATTTACTTATTTGGTATTCGGTTTTTGTCCTTTGATTTTCCTTTTTGCCAAGTATAGTAGCTAGGCCCACTGTACTCTTATCTTGATATCTGGCTTTGCGGCCCTTTCCGACGGTGACGGAGGTAAGCTTGAAGCTTGCAGTGGATTTATCTCCCAGTCTTGTTCTGACAAATGTCATGTGACTGTGGGGACTACTTTGGGAACTTTATCAAACAAACTAGTAAATTTTCAAGGCAAAGCAAACCAAAGAGCTTTCAGTCAAAATGATGCTACATACAATGCAAGCTTTCAAACCTGATTCATGCACCAGCATTTCAACCAATCCTTTCTACCCCAGCTCCACCGCAATGTGGTCCCTCTTCTTTCTCAACCGTCGATCTTAAATGCTTCAACCTTTGACCTATACACATCAACGCTGCAACACAAACCTTCCCTGGAGGCAACCCCACACGTCATGGGCGGTTCCATCGGTGATAATAATTAATAAAAATGTAAATTCAATCATCATAAATGAAAGAGAGTACACGCAGCTTAATCAATCACTAAATTTTAAAGTGTAATCGTAATTCTAATTTTTTCAAATATTTAGAGAAATTACGAAGAAATACAATTATAATTGGGATTACGTTACAGTGGTAGACATCCAAGCGAAAATTATAATTATAAATTATTTTTAAAATTTTAATAAGTAATCTTAAATATAAAATTATATTAATAAAAAATTAATTATATATAATAATTTTATCTTACTGAAATAAAAGCAACTTCTTAGATTGTCTTTACGTTTGGAAAGAGAAAAGATCGGTCACAAGTTGCTATAAAAGGGCTTCCACTTACAGTGATCCTGCTGGATATTGTTGTTGTTGGTCGGTTGCAGAGATAAATAATAATCTTTCTTTCTTTCTTTCTTTCTATCTTCTGCACTTTCTGCATTCGCGTTCTACTATTTTATTATTTCTCTCTCTGATACAAGCCTTACTTTCACAATAACCCCTGTTCCCGAGCCCCACATACCTTGCTCACTCTTTTCTCATCTTTCATGGATGTGGACATAGTGAAAACTTGCGCTAGTGAAACCAGCAACATGGACGTGATGGCAATGATGATGCAAATGGAAAAGTTCCCCGAATTCTGCGACCCTTTTTATACCGGTACTCCCCCTTACCAAGAAACGGAGATGTTATCAAGCGGAAGTTCCACAACCAGCGTTTCCACCATATTCAACAATGCAACAACAACAACTCCACCGACTCTCACCGATCCTCTGCCGTCAAATGTTGTCAATTTCGTTAACAACAACAACAACGATAACCTCGTCCAACAACCTATGACACCGCCGTTCCCCTACCCGTCGGAGAAAAAGAACTCGATGGCGGCGATGAGAGAGATGATATTCCGAATAGCGGTGATGCAACCGGTTCACATAGACCCGGAGTCGATAAAGCCGCCGAAGCGGCGCAACGTGAAGATATCGAAGGATCCGCAGAGCGTGGCGGCGAGGCACAGGAGGGAGAGGATAAGCGAGAGGATAAGGATTCTGCAGAGATTAGTACCCGGCGGAACCAAGATGGACACGGCTTCGATGCTCGACGAGGCCATTCACTACGTAAAGTTCTTGAAGAAACAGGTGCAGACTCTCCAACAAGCAGGGGCTAACAGAACCACACCTCAAAATCCCCTTGGTTTCCCTCTCGGGATGTCTAACTCCAACGTTAATTATTCTTCTTTCTTCATCAAGGGTTGCCAACCTTGTCAACTGTTCGGTTCTGCTTCTAAACACTTGCTAAGCTAATAATAATTGAGACCCATTCAATTTTCTGCTTTCTCACGGAAATTAAAGGAATGAGTTCTCTACTGTTAATCGGTGTATGCATGCTTTCGTGGGTCCTCAACAAAATGTTTCTCCATGTTATGGCCATTGTTGCAATGAATGAATCTTTTTTTCTTCTTAATTTCTTTTATGGTGAACAACCAGTACTGTCTGCATTGCACGCCACGCCCTCTCACGAAACTAATAAGAGAAAGAAAGGTAGTTGTACCAAAGTAAAATAAAAACAGTCGGAGAAATATATATTTTGCACTTTAATTAAAACGCAAAAATTGCATAAAATAAGAAAATCTCTTGAAAGGTCTAGAGACTTGTGGTCATTTTTTTCATCTGTATCACACATTTTTTTTTACCGATCCAATAGTGTTAGTTTGTCCTATAATTAAGATCTAATGAACAGTTCTCCAAGTTTTTGACCTGCTGTATCCCGTTAGGGTTCACATGCAAATGAACTTCAGTGCTTTATTTCATCCTTGCTCATCGAAACTACTCTACATGGCGCAGCATATATACATAAATATGGTGAGCATGATTCTCGCTTTTTATCCTTCTTTTGCCCTTCAAATGATTCTTGCTTTTCCTTTATCTACCATTCAAGAATGCAACCATTGTCAACATTCCTTTTTTTTTTTTTTTTTTTTTTTTTTCTTTTTAATCTTTTATTCTATTCATTATTTGGTTTCTTCCTTCTTTTTGTAGGCAAATAAGAGTGATGGCTAAATTATATATATATATTTAATTTTATTATAAAAAATTATTTTGATACTTTTTAAAAGATGATCGTTTTTAATTTTGAGTTACGATTTTAAATTTTGATTGATGTATGAGTAAAATTTATTTCATTAAATTTATATACAAAAATTATAAAACTCGAAGAAAAAAAATCATAAACATAATAAAAAAAATAAGTTTTATAAGGATTTAAAAAATAATTTAATATTATATTTCTTTTCAATTTTTGATGGCTAGTGACTCTAATTTTTTTATATAAATTTTACTTTTGTTTATAAACCTTTATAGAACATGAGTTGAATCTCATAATTTTTAATGAACACAAATTTAATAAAACGTTTTACGTATTAAATTAATAAAAAAATATTCAAAATCATATTTTAAAATAAAAAATAATCATTGTTACTGTAATAATATCAATATGGAATGAATCTTTTAATCGAAGATATGAAAACAAATCCTTCTCTTTTCCACCTTATGACAAAAGTAAGATCAACATCTCACCTGATAAGGTTAATAATACAAATCATATACATAAAATCATTTTGTTTTTGTTCTTTAAATTTTAGTTATACCAAGTACATCGAACTCGCACTCCTAATGCACAAAGAGTACGAATATAAGGACTCTAATGCTCATGACTAGGGACGGAGCTACATTGATGGTGTGGCCTTGGTATTTCAAAAATTAAGAAAAATATTTTTATTTAGAGTTTAATAGTAGAAATACTAATATTTAAATATTATTTTTTAATAAAAATAAATAATCTTGTACGATTTCATTGTGAAGATAATGACTGTATTCTTTTAAAATAAATGTTTTATATGTTTATAATTTTTATTATAAAGATACCACATTTTCTCTTTACAGAAAATATATTTGAGTATCATTTATTTTTCTTTCTAATAATATTTTATTTTGTAATTTATTATTAGTATTTTAATGGTTAAAAATGATTGTATTTGGAATCAAATAACACTATAATTTATTATTTATATTAATTTGATTAATATAATTTTTTAATAAAAAATTATTTATTAATCTTTATCAATTAGACAAAATTATAAATATTATATAAGAGAAAGACAACTTGAATTTTGACACATCTATACACACTCTCTCTTCTTATCACTATTTTTCGTATTTTTCTATTTTTTATTTTTCTTCTCTTGTCTTTTTTGTTGTAGTAATTATTTAGGTTCTAACATATTTTAGATCATGAATGCATAGTTCAAACACATTATTACGTAAAACTTCTAAGAAAAATAACATCAAAAACCACATAGTTATGAATTTTTTTTATAAATATATTTTCTATTTTATGTTTTTGGATTATTTTAAAAAATACATAACTATAAATATTTTACATAAAATTAATATCTATATATTTATTAGATAAATTTTAAATTTTGTAATTGACCCCTAATATCTAATTCTATCTTCATTAGTGCTCATGTCAATAATGGTTAAGTAGAGTAACAAAGTATTAGAACAAAGAAGAAGTTACCTTGTCATTGTCAGAAAAATTCTAATATTTATAATTGTCAAAAGCTAGTGAGGTACAAAGGTAATTATCAATATGCTACCTCATTTGGATTGAAATGTGAGAAGTCCTTAAATTCGTATGTTTATCCTTGAATCTATGATTAGAGTTGATCTTGTCACTTCTTAAGGAACATGATGTAATAGAGAACAGAAAAATGTTGATAGTGATGAAAGTGCATTAGCCAATTTTATGGGTGATTAGGTTAGTCTCATGATGTGTGCTCCCCTGAAAATGCTACTAATTTGGTCCAAACCATTAGAGACATCTAAAATCAAGACCAAGTGATCTCAAAGGTCTTCAAACGAGTTGATATCTCAATCATGACAAAGATGCACAAACGATAATGTACTTTTTAGCGGTACTAATCATCCATTTTATGTCAAACACTATATATTAGGGTAAGAGAAATTAGGAAAACAAGAAGTTGAAAGAACAATACCAAGTTCAATCCAATTATATATAGAAAACATACCAAGCCCGAAGAGATAGTTTTATTGCTCCACATTATAAACTACACAGAGTATAATTCACATATGAAATTATATTTCTCTTAAATGAAGATGATTGAGTTTGACATCCTAGCTGTCAAGCAAAACTTACTAAGAAAAGGCAGCCCCTTTAAAAGAGGATCACATTTTCATAAAGATTGAAAAACTAAATCATCATACTCATCGTAATCATATTGATAAACCAATTTTAATACACTTATGATATATTTATACTTGACATTATTGGATGCTTATTTCACTCAATAGTGATATTCTAGTTGAATTTCGTATATTTCAACTTAATAAGCTTTAATGAAAATCTTTGTTATTTTTCAAATTTTAATGTATTTTGACATTTAATTCTTATTTGAGTCATATCCTAGGCTACAAGAATTCTATTGAGATCTTAGTGTATGAAAAGTTTAAAGAAATGTCTACAATTGTAATTAAGGAGTCATGACATGATTCAATATGTAACCTTGACGAATTTGGACTTAAAATTGAGGACGTTGCTTTGTGTTGACAACCTAGCATATGAGTGTTATTTTGAGCATATATGAAGTTGTAAAGGTTAAATTGATACAAAACTAAAGCTTAAATTTCAAAGACAAATTTATCTATAATTTTTATAAAGATGCAGAGAACCAATTTGGCCATTTGAAGAGCCAAATAAATAAAAAAAAATAACAGTAATTGATGAGATTCTTCTCTGCAACTCAGCTATCTCTTAAAGGAATTAAGACCAAAAATAAATAAGGATTTTTTGAGATATTTAGAAATTATTAGGATTTGTTTCCTTTATTAGGATGAATAACTTATTTTTCCTAATGAATTTGCAACCATTAGGATTTAATTAGGATTTGTTCTTATTCTCCATTACATATTATTTTATAAATAAAAGGCATGTAATTGAAAAAGACACAAAATTAAATCTGAGGAATAAATTGAGTTTATTTTATTCATCTCATTCTCTCTCTCTTTTTCTTTTCTTTAATCTTTTTTGAATGATAATGACCATAGAAGACTAAAGATTTTAATCAATTTTAGAGCTTTGTTAAATATGGGTAGAATTTGACTTCTCATTCTTAATTTGAATTTGTATGCATTTATTTTCTCTTTTCCTCTTTCAATTACAAATTTGTTTTTCTCTTGATTGTGAGTTGCATGTTTATAATTGAAGTGAAATTAGATTAGAATTGATTAATTTGAATCTAATTGAGGTTAGACACATAATTGATTCATAAGTCAAATTTGTGTGTAAATTAACATTACTTTAGAGATTGCAATCATGATTTAAGTTTTGTTAATAAATATTAGATGATTATTTAATTCAACTTGATCAAATGTATGTAAATTTCATCTCTTTTGAATCGTGATAATTCTACCATATATGTCATACCCATTGATTGATGTTTATATATATACATATATTTTTTTATTTACATTGTACTTTTATTGCAATTGAATTTTACTTAAAATTCAACCCCAACTATCATTGTGCATAACTCTTTGTACCTTTTATAAAGGCATCGATATCCACATAAATTGGAAACAACCTAGGAAAATATATAACTAAAAATATCAAGCATATATTGTGTCAAAATTTAACTTGATCATATCACATTGCCTTTCCTTTTTGGACAAAGTCGAGAAAAAAAAAGATACTAATATGTCTCTCTCAATATACAAATATTTCTCCATTAAATAGATGTAAGACTAGAGTTTCATTTATCTGATTGAGTTTATGCATTCATAAATCCATAAAGAAAGGGTAAAATTGATACCCAAACCACTTATCAACAGAAAAGTGTCACATCCACTTAATGAATAAGATTGAACTAGTTGAAGGCTTTTAATCCCAAATCACCATTTTTCTTGTCTCAACACACCTTGTCCCAACTAACTAAGGCTATTTTATTCACATAATCAATTGTGCTCGAAAAACCTTTCAATCTCAACACGAATCCTGAAAACACTTTTAAGCATTTTGCAGAAAGAAAAACAATAGAGGCAAACTAGTGAGTATTTAGTTGATTAAAACAATATGTCTCTTAAGAAAAGATACTTACATTTCCAAGAAATCAACCTTTTCTTCATAGAACCAATAATTGTTGTGTTATGAAGCAAAATCGAAAACAAGAAATAATTGAAGAAGAAAATAGTGATGGTGATTTTTATTCTGAGCAAAATGACTCATTTTATAAGACTAACTACAACTAACTGTAACTAACTCTATAACAATATACAAAACAAAATTGAACAAATAGACCAATTACAACAATCTCCACCTTGGTCTTTTATTTTTCTATTACATACTCTTATTCAACATTAGTAACATTCAACAACTTCAAAAAATACTTGAACTTCTTCGAAGGTAATGCTTTAGTAAGCATATCAATTACATTATCCTCAATTGTTATCTTCTTAATGATCACAACTCCACTTGTCACCATATTTTTGATGAAATGAAACTTCACATCAATGTTCTTTGTTCTCTCATGATGAACTAAATTTTTTGTTAAACAAACTATGCTTTGATTGTCATAATAAACTGAGATAACTTCTAACTCTTCCTCCAAAAGTAATTCTTAAACTAATCCTCTCAACCATAAAGCTGCCATATACTCAGCTCAATGGATGATAAGCCTACCACTTCTTGTAAGTTATCTTTCCAACTAACTGTGTTTCCAAAAACTTTGAAAACATAGTCAGTTATATACTTCTTAATATCAATGCTTCCTACAAAATCCAAATCAACAAAGTCTTCTATCTTTAGAGCTCCACTTCGACTGACATACTTCAGCCTCAAACTAGTAGTCCTACCAAGATGTCTAACCACCCATTTTGTAGCCTCCCAATGTTGTTTACTCGAGTTTGCCACAAACCTACTAATAACACTGATAGCATAAGCCAAATCTGGTCTACAACACACCACTGTATACATAATAACCATAATGTGCTAGAGTAAGGCACTCTCACATATAAACTCGTTCTTCATCAGCTTATGGCTCTTACTCCTTAGACTACATGAAATGTTGAGCTAATGAAGCTGCATCTGACTTTGCAATTGACATCTCAAATCTATTCAAAACCTTCTTGAGATAAGCTCCATGAGATAAGTACTAGTCATTATTGTCTCTCTTTCTTGTAATATTCATGCTAAGTATCTTCCTAGCATGTTTGAGATCCTTCATCTCAAATTTTGAATTCAGCATTTCCTTTTAACCTTGTAATTTCTTTCATAGTTTGACTTTCCAACAACATATCGTTAACATATAACAACAAATAAATTGGTTTCTTAATTTCATGACCCTTCAAATAAACAGAATAGTCATATTTACTTCTTAAGAATCCAATCTAGATCATATATTTATCAAAATGCATATACCTTATCCTTGGTGATTGTTTAAGACCGTACAATGATCTCTTCAACAAATACACTTGATTTTTTGTTTATTCCTTGATAAAACCATATGGTTGCTTCATATTAATGGTCTCATCCAACTCTCAGAGAAGGAAGGCGTTTTAACATCCATTTGGTTAAGTTCAATGTTGAAATATGCCACCATTGCAAGTAAGATCCGTATAGAATTATGCTTGACCACAAATGAGAAGATTTATGCAAAATCTATCCCTTCTTTTTGTGTAAAACCACATGCCACCAGTCTAGCCTTGAACCATGCCTTCTCAACCCCAGGAGTGCCTTCTTTCCTCTTGAAAACCCATTTGTTTCCCACAATCTTTTGTCCTTGGGGCTTGTCCACCAAACTCTAAGTTTGATTCTTCTTTGATGAAGCCATTTCCTCATGATCATGTTGAGTTGTCTGTACTAGTGTTTCCTACTATCTCTAAGTTGTAGTTACAAGTTCAGTTGTAACCCTAGACTCCACCTCAATTTGAATCGCCTGATTTTTAGACTTCTCCTTACTTTCTAACCTTTGTGGCTTAACTAAATTAGCCATTTCTTATGCATTGAACACCACATCCCTACTAATCAAACACTTTTTCTGCTTAGGCTCCAAACACTATAATTTGTAGCCTTTAACACCTTTGGGATAACCAATGAAGATGTACTTTAATGCCCTTAGTTCTATCTTGTCTTGCTTAATGTGAGCATTGTAATGACCTGGTGCCACTACAAGGGAAACATTATAACACGCAAAAGTTAATTTTAATAAAAATATTGTATTTAATTTGCTTATAAAAAAAGATAATTTGTTCATGACATCATACACAACTTATTCTCATGCATAACCCAATAAAGCACATGCTAAAAACATAAATAACATAAGTCATCAGAGTTCAGTTACATAGGTTTATCACAAAATATTCGTGCCACCCGACCCTTACATAACACATCAAAATGGGGTCAGGGATACAACACTCACGTAGCTGAGCCGGTCAACAACAACTACTAACCACTACTGTAATGGGGGTCTGGAGAATGAAGCCCCTCAAGCACACAATCAACAAATGTGATGTACATGCACCATCTTCTCAAAAGCCTCAGCATCTACTCATACAAATGTGAGATCATCATAGTCGTATTATACAACACACAAACATAAAGGTAAGCTAATGCAAGGTTATTCTTATATCTAAGCAACAAAGTAATAATGAAACGATAATCATCATCATGTATATAATAAAACATTACATAATCTAGATATATCAACATCACTGCGCGCTTCAACTCTCAATGGACACAACCAGTAATTCAATCAACATAATCTCATCCATAAATAAATATGTATATACATATAATTTCAACTATGCTCATACGAGAATAATTATCATGTCAACATCATTATTGTTCCACAACCATCACTAACAATTTATATTTAACAATCATACACATAATTATACGACTACTCCATGGAGATTTATAGCCTGAGTGATCACTCTTATCACTTCTTTAACATACCTTCACATTGATATTGAGGAAAGAGGATGTGATCCTACAAATTAAGAAGTGTTCGAGTTGAGATAGGTTATACGTGAGTAATGACTTTTCATGACCAATAGTCCTTGCAAAGACCACGAATTTGTGGGGGATGCTCGTCCACCTATTTCCAAGGCTACATAGCCCTACCTCTTCCAATCCAGCACTAGTCTTGAACCCTAAAACTCATGGTGGTTCTTAACTTATGTGCTTACTCATCAGCAACGTCCACTTAAGATTGAAAGTAGCAACAACAACACTTATGATCCTCTAATCACTCATAGTTTTCTTGGATGCCCGGGCACTTGCAACACATACCCATTATCACCATATGACTACCTCATGACAAACTGGAATCACAACAACAAGGTATGATCCATCAACCATCCCTCAAGAGCAAATTCATAACTCTACTCACCAATAGGTGTTTTATCTCTCAAAGATAGCAACATTTTACATTTATACATTACAACTTAATTATTGTTTTACTTTATTCTTTTACTCCCGTCTTACCTATCATCAATCTTTTATAACAAAAGCATAAAATATGTATTACATAATTTATTCATCCATTCAGTTTTGCAACTTAGGTTATTTTTTCAATGCTAGAGGATTTTCTCAACGAAAGGGATTATTCACCTGACAAATCCTTACCTTCGAGAAAGGTACAACTCAACTATATGCGTATCTACTCAACAAGAGCCTAGCCTCGATCAACGAATAGAATAAAGATCTTAGACTACGTTTTAGTCACTTAGGATGTGAATGTCTTGCTTAACGGAATAAGTCACAAGGATTTATTCTCCACACAACTTTTACGTCTCACTTAGCAAGGCTACATCCTCGCTCAGTCAAGGGACTCATAGAGAATCCCTAAAATCTCACCTTTTATTCGCTTAACAAATGGGAAATCTTTCTCAACGAATGAAGTTAAAGTGGCTTCACACTCTTAACTACATTTAATCTACTCAGCTCAAACTCAATATTCACCCAACCAGATGCTAGATTCACCTAACTAGATGCTAGATTCATCCAACTAGATGCTAGATTCACCTAACCAAACATTAGACTCGCCCAACAAACCACTAGACTTGTCCAACCAAACATTGATTCACCTAACCAAACACTACCTCACCCAACTAGACACTAAACTGACCCAGCCAGACTCCTCTTGTTCATGTGTTTTGGAGTTTTCGCCTAGCGAGAGAGACTCTCGCCTAGTGAAAACTCATATTTTCCATAAATCTATCTACAAAAATACAAGTTCGTTCAGCGAGAGTTTCCTCCCACCCAACAAACCTTCAACAAAAGCCCAAAAAATGTAGGTTTGCTTAGTGATAGTCTCCTCTGATCTATGGACCTTCATCTAAAATCCAAAAAATGGACATTCGCCTAGCCAAACAAAAGACTTGCCCAGTCAAAGCCCAAGATGGCAACATGCAAATCACTTGAAATTCATCAAAAGTCAAACAAATCTTCATATAATTTAACCAAAAGCTCAAGATCAACATAAAATCAAATTCTAAACATCAAAATAAGCTCGAAACCAACATGCAACCACAAAATCATGATCAATTCAACAATTTTTCAAAAACCTCAAAACTCAACAATGGCTACCAAGCTCACAACAATGGATACCAATCTTACAACAAATCACTATCATGCATTCCTAGATAGTTAAACAACATAATAATATCATAGTAACAACATACAATCCCTGAAAATGACACAAGGTTAGCTTCCCTTACTTATTGTAAGCAAAATGAATGGATGCTTTAGTGAAGATGGCTTGGAAGGCTTGGTCCAATAGTGGAGCACCAAAGCTTAAAGGTGAAGGAAACAAAAATTAGAGGTGGAGAGACTTGTATTTTGGTTTCTAAAAACTCCAAGGGTTTCCAAGGTTCTCATAATATAAGGTTTGAGAGGTAGGTCTTGTGTCCTTAGGGTAATGGCATTTAAGAGACCTTTGAGTATAAGGGGCAACCATCATCATGTGGGGTTTAAAGATGGTGGTTGATCAACTTTGGGATCAGTAATGACAGTTGGAGTTCTCAGGGTTCGCTATGGAACTCCAATCGATCGAGGCTCTATCTCGAAAAATGTATTGTTGCACCAAGAGACGTGTTGATGATACCTATTTTACTACACTCAATTGGAAGATATTTAAGAATACTATTAACTCACTCAAGGTATTAACTCAACTTGAGGAACCACTTTTAAGGAAAAATTATCTCGACAAGCATGTTTTCGACCACTTCGACCTTTTCTTGAGATTTTCATCAAGAAATGTGTAACACAACATTTTATTAACATTTTTCAACTAAACTTAAATTTAATTACTCTTTTAAATTATTCACCCACTTTTAATTAAATAGAGCATAAAAAATGGTGTTACAAGTGTAAGCAATACAACCAAAAGTCTTTAATTATGAGTAATCAACCTTCTTTCAATTTCAAGCCTCATGTCGTCTCTTGAACCCTATGGTTGTGGATGGACACCTATTGATGGAATACACAGTTGTGCTTACTGCCTCTGCCCAAAGGTTTTTTGGTAGTCTAGAATGGTTTAGCATACACATCACACGCTCAAGAATAGTCCTATTGAACCTCTCAGCTAAACTATTTTGTTTTGGTGTGACTCTCACGGTTTTGTGCCTTGCTACTTCATTTTCTCTAAAAATTTGACTGAATTCTTCCTTACAAAACTCAAGGCCATTGTTAGTCCTAAGTTTCTTTACCTTCTTCCCTGTTTTAGTTTCAACCAAAACTTTCCATTCTTTAAACTTCTTGGAAGTCCTATTCTTAGGCTTAAGAGAATAAATCCGAACTTTTATGGAATAGTCATCAACAATGGACAAAAAATACCTTGCTCTATTATAAGATTCAATCCTTGATTTTCCCCACAAATGCAAATGCACATAATGAGGAACTCCTATACTAGAGTGCACACTAGTTGAGAATTTTAACCAACTTGCTTTGCCAATCACACAATTCTCACAAAACTCCAAGGCTCGATCTTATCCTATCCAAACACACCTTACTTTGTCAATTCTTCCATTCCCATCTAGCTATGATGTCTTAATAGATGGTGTTAGAGTCTGGTTGCAACACCATATGTAACTATTGAGTTGGCAGAACTAGCAAAAATTGTTTGACCAACAAAAGTGTATAGCACATTCTTCCTTATCCCTTTCATCATCACTAAAGACCCTTAATATACTTTAAGATTTCCTTGATCACTCTTGTAGCCATATCCACCTACATCCAAAGTTCCAAGAGAAATTAAATTCCTTTTTAGTTTTAGAATGTATCTAACTTCTTGCAACACCTTGTCCATCCCATCAAACATCTCAACCTTATAGAATCAATTCCTACCACCTTACAAGCTTTGTTATTGCCTAAAAACACGATTCCTGCATCAATTTTCTTGTACGTTTCAAACCAATCCTTATTTTGGTTCATATGGAATGAATGTCCTAAGTCCAAGATTCATTCTTTATGAGATTCTTGATCAGTAATTGACAAGGCTTCAACACTCTCTTGATCATCTTATGCCACAGTCACATCCCATGACTCACTTTATAAGTCTAACCACAACTAAGTATAATTAACTATAACATAATATAAAACAACATTGAACAATATAAGACCAATTACAACAATTTATCATGTGTGTATTCACTCTCCTTGGATTATCTCTCATAGGGAGACAAAAAATCTAAAAAAATCCTACCAATATTATAAAATACTTAATTTAAAGTTGTTGTCATGAATTCAAATTCAATATTTATACCAAATATGTTGTTCTTATAAAAGTTTGACCTTCAAACCTAACACAAGTTCACAAAATGTAATACAATCTCTATAGTCCACAAATTATTCAAGCTAGCATCTCCTACGATTACTACTATATATATAACTTTTAGCCACATGTAAAAACTATTATAAAAATATAAAAAAAAATGTTACTTATTAATTTTGATAACATTTTAGTAATGTTGAATTTGAGCTATATTGATAAAATGTCATTAGTAATATTTTATATTTAATAAATGTTACTAAAATTATAAAAAAATTACTAAAAGAAGTATTAATAATATTTTTATAATAAATATTACTAAAAACTATAAATGTAGTAGTGAATCATTACGTGATTAGCGTATTGTAAAATTAAAATATCAAAACCCTTTCCCTCCCTGATGCTAGACAATTTCCTAGTATCAATTGATCTTCTTATTAGACCTGTCAAACCTTCAACCACTATAATTAAGAAAGAGAAAAAGAGGCAAGAGACTACCCTTAGATCAATCCACACCATTTAGTACAGAAACCCATTTTCAACATCATATATTCCAAAAATCTCAGCCTTCTCAAAATCCACTATTAGAATTAAACAACTTTTCTTGAATTTATTCGCAACATCATGACCTCATTGACCACTAGTGCTCGGTCTATAATATGTCTACTAAGAATAAAATAAATTTTATAAGGAAAAATGGCAAAGCCAAGCATAGACTTTAATCTAATTACCAATACTTTAAAAATGATTTATATAAATACTACCAATTGAGAAAAGGTCTATAGTCAGACGAGGCTTGTGGATGATTTCTTGTGTCGACCAAAACAAGAAAGAAAGATGAGACACCCTTGTAACTTAGAATTGGCAAAGAAAAAAATATAATCAAGCACAACATTATATACCTCTATTTTAATTAACCCCAACTATTGTTCAAGAAATAATTAAACTCATTTGGTCTAGAACTCTTGATGCGATCCTAACTCTAGACAATCTCTTTAATTTTATCCATTTTAATTAGTATTATGCTCAATTTCTAAACTAGGGTAAAATGAGTTTATAAGCACTTAGGAAAGACTTTTGTCACTTCAATGACTCATTGTAACAGCTAGATCAAGTTCTCTCCATTTCATCTATCTCTAATTATTTTTTTCTTTATATTTTAATGACTCTTGTGAGGAGTTAAATTCTGTTTTTAATCTAAAGATTATTAACATTTAGTTTTTCATAGTTGTAAGGTCTAATTATTCTGTATCGTTTTTCTATTTTTTAGGATTTATATTTTTACCATACGTTCTTCACATCAAGCAATATTTTGTGAATTGTTTAAAAGGGTCATTTGTCCAATTTATGAAATTGTATAAAATCAATTAGAGTTATCCATACTTAATTGTTTGTTAGTCCTAATAATTAGAGATTAAGAATAGTTTTAGTTGTGTAGAATCTAAATTGAAAAAATCACTGTATTTATTAGTTAGAATTAGTTTTTTTTTATAATTTCATGTTATTTTAAAGCTAAATACTAAGAGCTTGTTTAAGATTATCTATAGATAAAGAAAATAATTAATGAATTTGTATGGAAAGGTTGATTATTAGCGTTCATCCGTTACTATAATTAATGTGTCTCAAAAAATCCTTATTTAAACCGATGATACCTTAGAAAATTAAAACAAAATTATGCCGACTAAGTTTTAGTCATTAAATTTTTACCGTCTCTTCAATTTGCTTATTGTTTTAATTATTATTTTCTTTTAATTTAATTGCCTACTCAACCAATCAACCCCTGTTTTTATTTTATTCTTGATTTTAATTCTATGAAAGAAACAATTACCGGTCCATGTGAATTCGACCCTACTTATAACTTTCTACTAATTTTTTTAAAATAAAATAAAAATTTATTAGTTTAACACCTGTCAGACAAAATAAATGAAAGATAAAATGAAATAAGGACTAAATTATAACTTTTTAAATAAGAGGGATTGGTGAAAAAATTGTTAGTTTTAAGAAATTAAAATTATACTTAAGTAAAAATATGTAGTAAAAAATATATTATATATATATATATATATATATATATATATATATATATATATATATATATATATATATATATATATATATATATATATATATATATATATATATATATACAAAACATAACATTACATAATAAATTACATCCTGGCACAGTTTTAATTTATTAATTTTATCTAGGGCAATTAAGATGGTGAATAAATTAAATTAAAGTGAAATGAGAGAATTGTAACAACAAAAATTAAAGTGAAATTAAATGCCACTCTCGGCATTTCATAATAGTTAAGAAGTAAACGCCGAATGGTACAAAACAGTGTTTGTGAAAACACACGGAAATATTTTTTTTTCGCTTCAAATAATTTCTTTTTCTACAAATTACTTATTTTCTCTTTACTCGTACACTTGGCTCTCTCCCAATTGGTTTAAAATTCAAATGTGACACTTTTTCCAAAAAAATAAATTCTTGATGCTAAATAACATTGTTATAAATAAATACATTCCTATGTATAACATTTATTAAAATTATATATATATATATATATATATATTAGTAATAGTAGAAAAAGATAAAAAAAAAAAGATTATTAATGCTGCACAACACTATAAATTTAACTCGAACTGTGCGGAATATAAATTATAACTTGTTTCGTCTATTTTTAATGAAAGTTCATTATTATTTTTGAAATTTTATTGTATCCTTATGTTAGTGGTGATATTCTGTCAAATGACACTTATTTAGGCACTTTTTTTTTGTAGTGGTATTGTTTAAAAAAAATTATCAATATTTATTAAATAAATATTAATAGAAAAAATATAGAGGAGGAGAAAGAAGAAAAAGAAAAAAGAGGGAGACTAAAGAGAAATAGGAAGGAGAAAGAGAAGATAAAAATGAGAGAGAAAAGTGAGACATAATGAGAGGGGGATAGAGGTGAGAAAAAAAATAAAGAAAGAAAAAAAGAAAAATGAGAAAAAAAAAGAGAAAATTAGAGCGAGTGAAGAAAAAAAAGAGAAGAAAGAAAAAAAAATTAGCATCAAAATTTTGTAATTCTTAGTTTTTTACTTTAAAATTCTAAAACTTTAAATAATTAAAATATTTTTATTAAAAATAATAACCTTCTTAAAATTCCACATCCAAATACTTTGTGCCAAAAAAATCAAAGTATTGGAAAGATAAATATACAACAAACACTAGAAATTCAAACTTTATAAAAAGATGAAAGTGAAATACAAGAAATATAAAAGGTAGATGATAGAGCTGCGAAAATGTAGTCTAGCTCCATCGTCTAATATATGATTTAGGTGTCTTTAGATATGCTGAGTGACCACTATAACAAAAATAATATTGATACAGTGTGCTCGAAGGATGTGTGAATAACAATTTAAACCCACCCTTAATTATTGACTTTCACGGGAATACTATAGGTTAAAAAAAATAACGAAAGAATTGATACTTATAAACATAATGATTTGTTAGGTCCTAATTTGATTTTCACACATTATGCTTGTAAGTAGCTTAAAAAAAGTCTTTCTTCAGTCATAACATATTACTCTCCTTTCATTTTTATCTATGTACTTATTTTCTTAATCACTTATCTATTTCAACTTAAAAATAAGTTTATATCAAAATTTAAATTATTTACTATAAATCTAAAATATAATTTATATATATTTAAAAATATTTATTTATTATAAATTTTAATTATAATATAAATTTAAAATTTAAAATATTTATTTATAATTAATTATTATTATATACACATAAATATTTATCATGCGCAACAAATGCTAAAATATTAGTTTTAAATAAGTTAATACAATTTAAATTTAAAAGACTACTTGGGAATGAGCGAGATAGTTTCTCCAATTATTTTTAGTGTGCGCGCTTAAATTGTCGTAACCACCTACTAATCTTTGTAATTGTCTTACTAAATCGACACCTTATTTTCTGAGGAGCATATGATTTTGACGCCTTGTCCAATCATCTTTCAGTATAAGCTTCATTGTATTTTTTGTTGGTAGAAAATTTTCAAAATAGCAAAACCTAATCCGATAACATCTTATTTTTGGAAGAACATTAGTGATATTGTCAGCTTATTCAATTATCGTTCTTTCACTATCAGCTTGATTTATTTTGTTGGTAGAAAATTTTCAAACAAGCAAAATCTAAAAAATCATGATATTTTCATAACGAAAAATATATTTAATTATTTCTTTTATTACATTTGTTATTTTGAATCAGAAATTAGTTTCAAGCTCTTTCGTATATATAACACCAATCTTACAATGAACAGTAGTCAGAACTCCGATTCCCCTTTTTAATTTCTTGATAAGTAGAAGAATATTGTCAAATTGTCTCTCATTTCAATACGATCGATCATGTAAAAAATATTTTGATCTCTACAAAATATGTGGTCGTCGTGGTACGGATATGTGGAATATACACTAATAATCATATCCACATGTTAAGTTTGATTTGTTTCTAATAAACTGATCTGAAGTCTCGTACGCAATACACAGCAGAAAAGTCAAATAGTATTTAGACATAAATTAAGAATGTTTTTGCTAACGAAAAACACATTGGCGTTTGTTATATATTATCTTCTCTTGTCCCTTTAGAAGAGAAGAGGCATAGAAGGGTGGAAGTAGGTTGCCTCCTACAGCAAGGTCGAATAATTTAGGTGTTCATGTCTCAAGTGTCATGCCTCTTAAAAACCATGGTTTTTAATCCTCACTGTGATTAAATATACAAAATAAAAAATAAAAAAAAAAGGTGAGAGATATGGACAAGGCACATCTATTAGGGAATTCGGCCCATGTGAGATATTCCACTACGGTCCCGACACATCCATTGAGATGAGATTTTTAATTGTTTATTTATTACAGAATAAAGACTAAAGAAGCAAATAGACAATGTGCAACCTGCAATCATCTGTATGCATTATCTCTACGCATTCTATGGTGCATTGTATCTTTCTCTGACAAATTCTTCCTTCCTTATCATTCCGATTCCAATTTATATAGCCATCTTCCATATGTCTACCCAACCACCCACTATTTTTTTATCTTTTCTATTTTTTATATTAAAAAAGTATTATTTAAAAGAGTATATGAGATAATCCGCATATAAAATTCATCAAACAATCTCGAATGTCGTTCTTATACAAATGAACATCGAGACATCCAAGAAGATTTGAGGACCATTACGAAAATTGGCACCTGTAACTTTCACACTTGCTAGAAACACCAAGAGCGAAATTTAACTTTCCTACTTAATTAAGATATAGTATCAAAGGCCCCCCTATATTGTTCTTTGGGGAACGTGTACACAGCCACGTATATTAAGTTTATATATATCTAATTTGTTGTAATATTTTATTATAAATATATTACCGATATTTCTTTGAGTAATATTTATTTTATATCTTTAATAATATTTAAATGTTGTTGATAATATTTTGTATCATAATTTAAATATATTTATAAAAATGTTATAAAATTAATATATAATATTTTTTACTTTTATATTTTTGTAATATTTTTAAATTTTATAAAAAGATATATGTAATAGTGATATATATAGAATGAGAGATAGAAAATAAATAAATAAATAGATGTGAGAGAACCAGATATAACCAAAAAAAAATTTTCTTGATTATTTTAATTTAGAAAACAATCAACATTACTGTGTTCCTTTTTACTTTTTATGATATATTGACTAAGGTTAAATTAAGAAAAAATAAAAAAAAATAACATTAAAATCCATTTTTATTAACCAATAGAATTGTCTCCCAGAATTTATAATTGTTGAGAATATTTTTTCTAGAGTTATAAATATTGAAAATTATGATTTATAAGAATTATTAAAAAAATTTGCTTAGTTATCGATATTCATGAAAATTTTTACATATATTTTATGAGAATTAAATTTTTTCATATTTGGTTTAAATAGAATTGTCTAGAATATATGAATAATTTTTAAAAAATATTCTTTTTAGTAAAATTATATTATTTAATATTTTTAAATATTTTTTTTATTTATCATACAATGTTTCTATTGTTTAAATAAATATTATTTTTAAATAAAAAATTATGAAAATAAATTTTTAACTTGACAAAGTTGTTTCTTTGTTTATATGTATCTTTGAATATAATAATAAACCAAAATTATATATGTATTTATAAGATATTATTTTATTTTAAAATTAAAAAATTGAAATCATGATTAAAAATAAATTAAAAACTACTAAATAATTAATATAGTGATATTATGTATATCACAAAAATATTAAAAGTAAAAATCATTGGTCATCATTGACCTATTTTGAGTTTTTTAAAAAATAAATATTTAAGTATCATAAATTTAAAAATAATGTAATACACACAAGAAAAAAAACAAAATCACTACACACTTGTCAATAGTTTTAAAAATTAAATATCAATTTAATAATTAAAACATGATTAAAATTAAATTAAAGTATTAAAATGAAAATCATATATCTTAAAATCGTGATAAACTTAACTCATTCACATGTAAAAATAAATATGAATATATAAAAAAAGTAAATTATTATCAAAATTAAACCAATATATATTATTATAGAAAAATATATAAAATTACTAATAATATATAAATTAATTACTAATACCATATATGTTCACGCCAAGTAGTCAGACTATCTAATGTAATTCTTAGTTTTTCCCAATTGTTTTTCTTTATGGTGATTCGATGTGACTTGCCTCTAGCGTTATCTCCCTTCTCCTTTTATAGCCCTCTTTCTCATTCTATTTTTTGTGGATTGGGTTTTCTGATGTCTACTGTATCACTTCACTATTATGATGCGTTAATTGTGCCTTCTGATTCTTGTGGTACCGCCTAACATCAGGCTATGCTGCTTGAGTGTTATGGCACGCCAATTGTATCTTCTGATTCTTGCGCCTATGAGGCGACACCTCTTGACCCCTAATAATGCATGTGTGATTCAAACTGATTCTGAGTTCTTATAACGACGTTGTTAGGTATCTTTGTCAAGTTAAAGTCAGTTATTTTGGTTGGTTTAGTATCTGGTCATCTGGCCGATCCACAGCTCTACAAACATTGAGTGGAGATGAAAGCGCTTTAAGAGGCTAAGTCGAAGTCAATCACCTAGGCTGGCTATTCAATATCTGGTCATCTGACCAGTCTATAGCCCTACAAGCATTGAGCAAAGACGAAGGCCATTTAAAGTGTTGTTGAAGTCGGCCACCTAGGTTGGCTATTTGGTATCCAGTCGTCTAGTTGATTCACAATCCCACAAGCATTGAACGAAGATGAAGGCGCTCTAAAGTGTTGTATTGAATTCAGTCACCTAGGTTTGGCCGGCCTATGATGGGACTGTATCTTGGTTTGCTCATACAGGTTTTTTATACCTCGAGGTGTCAACGAAAACATGCCATATTGTCGTATCTTGGGATGTGCTCGTGCACGCTGTACATGCCTCGAGATGAAGCTTTCCCTGTATGCCTCCCCATTTTTTTTACCATCATGTGAGCTTACGACAATTGTGGACCGCTGGACATGGTGACATTTGGCATTTTGTTTCCCCATCTTTGGATGAGAATATCGCATCACAGACCATTGGATGGGGTTGTGACCTTTTGAAACCTTCCCTTTCTTAATTCTTGGGGAGTGTTTAGGACATTTCTATGTTTCTATTACCTTTCAATTATTCCTACGACATTATCGTGCCTTTACCTCTTGCCACATACTTCAATGTCGTATCAGAATTTTGTCGATACCTCATTTACTTGTGCCAATGCCATCTGCACTACTTCATTGGAACCTGTCGATTAAGAAAGGTACGTGTTCCTTGTTTTTGTTTTTCCTACTTTTTTTGGCTATTTGTTTTGGTATTCGCCTTGTCGAACTTTTTTCGATGATTCCTCTATAGATAGTGACAACATAATGGGTTTGTGTTCTTACCCTCACCATATTTGATGCAGGAATAGCCATTGGTGAAGGGACAAGAGATTTGCCTCTCATTACCCTTGGGATGGCTGCTGGCTTTACTAAAGAGGAAACTTCCTCTTCCAACACAGTGGGGGAGGAAATCCAACTTTTGTGTGTGTGGTATCACGAGGAAGAGGAAGAGGAAGGTTTAGGGGATGAAGCGGAGTTGCATCTTGCTTCGTCCTTTTCATGAAAGCTACAAGTTTTTCAAGGATCGATTCTTCTGAGTCTAGGACAGGGAAGGTTGCTCCAACTGATTGTTTGACCCGGTCGGGGAGCCATGCTTCCCATTATTCTGGACCTAGTGCCCTACAGTAGTTATTAAGGTAGAAAGGGCTTGTTTAGAGGTATGGGAGGATGCATTTATGGTGGAGCTTTGAGGCCATCTAGTCTTTTCCTGTTGGGAGCTCATCAAACAGGGTGATGATGCTTTGTAACTTAACTTCTTTTATTACTTTATTGTCTTGTGAGTTCTAACATATCTGTTTTCTTAGGTGTCATTGTTCCTCTAGCGCTATCTGAAGTTAAGGCACTCCGAAAAAAGAAAGCCCAGTCCTCCTCATGTTTGCCTAAAGTTCCAATGCCAGTGTCTATCTCGACACCTAAGTCTGTTGACCAATGAGCCTCAAGTACCCCATCAGGTGAACTAGTTAGGAAACAACCTTGGGTGGTGATTGAGATATCTTCTCATCCATCTAAGACGACTTCCCCTACCGAAACCAATGGGAAGGCTATTTTGTCTTCTGGTTCAAACATGAAGTCTATCTAGAATCAAAAGTTTCCCGTTGCTGACATAATCGATAAGCACCTAATAGTCCCTTCTCATGATGACATAGTTGATGGCTTCTCTTAATTGGAACATGCAAGGCCCTTAAGGCTTATTCAAGTTACTTTATTGTTCTTTAGCATACTATCGAGCAAAAATATTAGGATCTTGCCATTCATAAGAAGACGATGGTCGAATATTCAATAAAGATGAAGGTGAAAATCCAATGCCTTAAAGATGCTCTACAAGCTAATGATAATGCAAGGAATAATAATTGAGTAAGGGAGGACCTTAGGGTAAAGCTTCATTCAGTTGCAAGTGATGCCAAAAAATATCTGGCCAAGAAGGAGAACTTAGAAGAGAAAGAACATGTTCTCCTATCAAAAGTGTTAATGCTAGTAGGCAAAATGACTTCTCTGGAAGCTGCTCTTGCTTCAAAACAAGAGGAAGAGGAAGAAAAAGAGCTAGCTACCTTAGATCAATTTGAAGGCGATTTTCAGTGAGCACTTGATTAGGTGTCTTTTCTTCATCCCAGCATTGATATTTCTGAGGTTGGTCCATGCAGAAGGCCATGGACAGTCGATTGATTGAGGTTGGGACTCCACCATGCTCTCCCTGACTTGTGATTAAGTGTTTATCGGCTTTGTATTTTTATTCTTGAACATTAATGATATTCAATTTTTCCGTTCTTTTTCGCGATTTATTTAAGTCTTTTGTGTTTTTGTAATTCTTTTCATACTTTATTTTTGTGCATTGCCTCTTATAGGTTGTTATTACCTAAAGGGTTGTTTTTGGCTGATCGTTCCGTAGGTTTTTTAATGTTGTTTGGGGGGTTACTTTGGGTGATCGCCTTTCATAGGTCCTTTTCTTCTCGGTCGAGAAGGGAGTTCGAATCCCCTTGAATTTCAACATCATAAAGAATACATCAACATACCTTTGAAATGTGAAATTTTAACTATAGTACATCTGTTAGCTTGTTGAATTCCATGTGCGAGGTACCCTCCGTCCGTCTAGGTGTTCCAGTTGGAAAGCTCCAATTCTTACTTCTTCTATTATTCTATAAGGTCCTTCTAAGTTATGAGTGAGTTTGTTGGTGGCTCCATCTTTTAAGGCTTTGTTCAAGACCAAGTCTTCCTTTATTAACTTCTCAAGAAAAATGTTAGCATTATATCTTCGTGTGGGCCTTGTCTTCACCGTATCTCGAATCTCTTGTAACATATCTAAATTAGAAAGTAAGTATGCTCATCCATTATGCTCTCGTGGGACATGTATTAATGTGAATTTAGCAAAAAACGTCGCATGCTTTTACTCTCTGCCCCAATACTTCATTAGTTGGAGGTCTTTTTGGCCTAATATTCTCCATTCACTTGGGCGGTTACTAGTTAGGAGTCACTCTTTGCCGTCAGGACTTGTGCTCCCAACTCTCCAGCCAACTTCATACTGGCCAATAGTACTTCATACTCTGCTTGATTATTACTTGCCCATAATTTAGATTGAAGGGATTATTCTATCATTACCCTACTTGGTCCTTCCAATATAATCTTGGTACTGCTCCTTTTTTGGTTTGACACTCCATTTACGGACAACGTCCATTCCCTTCTTTCATCGTCAATTTCACCAATTGGAACGATTTTGGTGATGAAATCGACCAGAACTTGTGCTTTGATATGCCCTTTTTTCGTAGGATATGTTGAACTCTTATAATTTGACAACCTAACCTACCATCCTTCTAGTTAGATCTGGTTTTCTTAAGACTTGTTTATTGGGTAAATCAGTTAACGATCTGATTACTCTGAAAGTATGGTTGTAGCCTTCTTGCCATGATAATGAGGGCTAGGGCTACTTTTTCTATCTTCTAAAAGTGTGTCTTGACTCCCTAGAGGACCTTGTCGATGAAATAAACTAGCCTCTACTCCTTTTCAAACTCTTGAACTAAGGTTCCACTAATTGTTTAGTTAGATATAGACAAATAAATCAAGATGGGTACACCTTCAATTGGTTTGGTGAGGAACGGGGGAGTTGCTAACATTATCCTTAGCTTCTAGAAGGCTGCTTCACATTCTTCTATCCACCAAAACTTATCATTCTTTGTTAAACATTGAAATAAAGGAAGTGTTGTTTCAGTTGACCAAGATAGAAAGTGTGCCAAAGTCGTTACTTTACCGGCCAGTTGTTGGACCTCTTTGATATTCATGGGACTCTGCATATTTATCACCACCTCACATTTTTTAGGATTAGCTTCTATTCCTCTCTGTGTAAGCATGAATCCAAGGAATTTTCCAACATGGACATCGAAGGAGCATTTCTCAAGATATAATTTTAGCTTGTGCTGTCGAAGTACAACGGATACATTGGTCAAAACTTCACAATGCCGATTTTCATCAGGTGACTTAACCACCACATCGTTTATGTAGACCTCCATTTTGCAGCCAATTTGCTCCTTGAATATTCTATCCATTAGTCATTGATAGGTGGCACTTGCATTTTTCAGACCAAATGACATTACCTTGTAACAAAAGTTACTGTCAGGCTCACTTCCTGTCCGTAGAAGAAATTGGCCCAAAAGAAGGGCAGTCTCGCCATCGCCCATTTGGGGCCAGAGCAAGAGAAAGGTTATTGCCAGCCCAATAGGGGGGCCAAAATAAGCCAGGCCCGGTCTCACACCACGTCAAAAGAATCCGACGTGGAACAGAAGCAGGTATGCATTGGTAGTAGCAAACAAAGTCAAATGTAAAGCTGAAAACAGGGGACAAGACAGAATATGATGGAAAGAATGAAGCGAGCTTGGCCTCTAAAGAGAAGGAAAAGAAGGAAAATGACAAGAAAGTAAGAGAAATGAGTGAGGACAGAGTACCCGTGTGGATAAAAGTGCTATCATACAATAGATGAAAACATGGGAAAAAGCGTTTGACGAGGCGAAGAGACAGGACGACAATTGTTCGTCTCTGGGTGCAAAACCTCAAATCGCCACCGTATTTAATGCTAGGACGCCTCAGAAAGAGTTTTGAGCAGGAAGAAAAAAACCATTGCCGCATTAAATGATTATAGGGAACCCGCCTCGCATTTATGAGGAAGATTTCCCCGATATGGGGAGTGGTTCGAATCGCCTATAAAAGGGGAAATCCAAAGATTATCAAGGGGGGACGTGGGAAAAAAAAGGAGACTTTTGAAAAGAAGGGAGGAGAAGTGGAGAAGCAGCAAAAAGCATTTTGAGGAGGAGACAAGCTGCAAGTGAAGAGAATCACTTTCAAAGGCGCAGGTTTTGGGGACGGATAACAGGTAAGTCATTTCCACACTCACATCTTCACTACCTTGGCCTCCCCCTCACGACTCGTGAAGTGTTTTGGAAACCGAAAACTTCAAAAAAATACACGTACCCAGGAGCACCCCTTACCCTCCATACCGTTTTACCCCACCTTATAAGACTACGCTCCGGAAAATATCCGGATCAAGTTGGTATCCGAGACTGTGTACGGGTCCGACACGGTGTCGGACTCGACGATCTTCTAACCCGTCCTACACAGAACTACGTGGACTTTGACTTCTCATGAAGATACGTAGGCATGGAGGGGCGATCCCTTCATCAAGTCCATGCACACACATACACATACCCAGGTCCAGTGTGAGAATTCGGCGGTATACGCCTCAACGCTCCTGCACCCCCGGCATATTTTGAGGACCCGGCCGTGTACACCTATCATGCTTTCGTCTCGGCCTGACTTCGTCCTAGGAATTGTATTCCACCCGACATATCCTTTTTCAAACAAGTCTGCGAACAGTAAGTGTTGTAAAAATTCCTCTTAGGGTAACCATCAAGTGATGGATGTGGTGGGGGTAATGTACTCCCTCATGTAAGTGACCCCCGAACCTTCTTCTCTGGTCCGAGACCTAGCCTACCCGGTCCCACCTTTCTATCCCAGGTTTATCTGACGTTCCTAAACAAAACGTCAGTGGCGACTCCCGTCACGCTTGACCTTCCCTGGCAAGGGCGCGACAGATGGCGACTCCACTGGGGAACTTTGCGGGTCGAGCCCAAAAAAAAAAAAAAAACAAATAGAGGAAACACTAAAACACTTACTCGCGATTTTATGCCTCCCACATTTACATCTGTCTTCTTCTCTTTCTTCTTTTTTTGTTTGTTTTGTTGAGAAAAAAATATAAGGGGAAGGGTCTTGGGGAAATGTAAAGACATCACACCCACGCTTGAGTGACAGGGAGTGGGAGCGTGTAGTGCGGGTCACTTTGAGGGGTTACCCTTATTTGACGTGCACGATAGTTCCAACCAGAGTATGGTTTATCAAGTAGAGAGCCTGCATCCTGGGGGTGATTCCCCGCCTGCAGTGCAATCCTATGATGAACTCGAAGCTTTGGTAAGGAGAAAAAAGGAGAAGTAAGGATAGAGTAACAACCACCCGGGGAAACCCTCTCGAAACGTAAAACGACATGCATCATATAGGAATAGCCACATGACATAAGGGACCCATGGGGATCTACATCTTTATGCATATGCATAATTTCTAACCGCAGGAACTTACAGAAAAGATGGAACAAGTGCAATATCAGGCCAAGAATTGGATGCCCATCACCATCAGGGTCCCAAACCTGCAAACCTTGAGGCAGACGGCCAAGCAGATCCGAGGCCCATGGCGGAGGGTCCTAGAAGAGAAGTATGGAAAGATATTGGGGCTGCTGGAAGTAGAAGTCCAACCTCATGCTCTGGCTGTAATGGCACAATTCTACGATGTGCCCCTTAGGTGTTTCCTATTCCGGGATTTCCAACTGGCTCCGACGCTGGAGGAATACGAGCGCATCCTAGGAATGCCTATCAAGGAACCAGCAGTGTATTTTCCCAGGGGGTACCTCCCCTCTTGGGGAGCCGTGGCTGGCTTAATCAGAAGGCCAGAGGCCGAAGTCCGTCAGGCCAAAAGGGCGAGGAACGGAGTGGAAGGTTTGCCTCGGGAGTACCTGGAAGACGTGCTCACCCAGCAAAGGGAAGCCAAGGATTGGCAGGCCGCGATCGACACGCTGGCCTTAATAATATATGGGATAGTCCTTTTCCCCCGGCTGGAAGACTATGTGGATTTGGCCGCAGTGGACGTGTTTCTAGCGGTCAAAGAGAAAAATGAGAACCCCGTGCCGGCTCTTCTAGCCGACACCTACCACACTCTCAACTCCTGCTCCGGGAGGCAAGGAAAAAACTTGAGGTGCTGCATACATGCACTGTTCCTATGGATGACAGCGCACTGCTGCCCCGGAAGATGCAAGACCGGGTGCCCCCTCGAAGACTACAAGTGGGGGTGTATCCGAATGATGCCGGGGGAAGAGTGGATCCACCTTTTCATGGGGCTGACTGAGAGCGTCATAGACTGGTATCCCAAGTGGAATGAAAGGGAGACGTTCATCGCCAGGTGTGGCAAATTTCCGAACGTTCCCCTCTTGGGAACACAGGGATGCTCCAATTACAACCCCGTGTTAGCACTGCGCCAGAATGGATACCCCATGCTGGCACCCCTGGCGGAGGAGTCTCTCACGTCCCTGGAAGGGCCCAGTAGAGACACGCAGAACGCCGAATGCTTCAGAAGAATAAAGCAAGCATGGAGGCAGGTAGTCCGGGCAGGACCAGAAGGGGGACCAAGAAGCTGCGGAGCCTCATCAAGCTATAGAAGATGGCTCCAGCAGCAGGTAGAAATCAAGGGACTCCCCTTTGAAAGGGTGCAAGATCCTAGAACCAGGCCCCCCTTCGAGGCACCAGAATCCTCGATGATGAGGGAACAGGAAGAAGCGCTGGACCACGCAAACACAGAGATAAGATCTCTAAAGAGGAAGTTGACTCAAGCGACTTCTCTGCAGCTAGAAACCCAGGAACAAGTCCTCAAAGAGCGACGGCTAGGCGAACACGCTAAAGAACAGGCAGAGAGAGAAAAGGAACTTCGGCGGAAGCTCGGCGACTGCCTGAAAGCAGCGGATCAGGAGATGTGCCTTCGCAGAAAGGAAAAGGACCAAGCGACGGCAGAAAGGGAAGCCTTGAAGGAAGCCATCCAAGACGCCCGAAGAAAAGAGGAAGAATTAAAAGAACAGTTATACAAACTGCGGGAGGAGCTGGAAAAGCAACAGGAAGAATTGCTGCATGAACGGTCATTGAAAGAAGAGGCCGAGGCAAGGGAACACCAGGCTATCGAGAAACTAGCGGCCGAGCGGCAGGTGGAGGCAAGCAAAAAGGCAAGAATCCGGGTCGTCATGGCAGAAATACGGGACAAAACGGCCCGTAGGGAGAAAAAACACCTAGAAACGATTGAGCAGACCAAACAGAAGGCAGAAGAGGCCAAAGAAAAGGCGGAATATTGGGAGGACCGTCACGACAAGGTCGTATGGATAGCCAATCGAAGCTTAGGTCACCTGCCGCAAAGTCTCCGAGCAGCCGAAGAAGCCATTTGCCCTTTTTCCACACCATCCGGAATCTTTGATTTTGTACAAGAATGCCGGATGGTGTATAACGAGTTAGCCAAGGCCGTTGCCCCTTAAGGACTTTGTACTTGTTCCATCTTTTACTGAAATGAATAAAAAAAAAAAAAAACATGCATTTTCATCTTGTCCATACATCTCATGCATTTACTCTCCCTCGCCTTTTTCGTCTTTTAACGTGCGTACAGGATAATAGAATAACCACCATCGCTTCACATCGTTACGGGACTCGCGCCCAGACTAGGAAGATGGAAGAAGCAATGGAGGCGTTAGAGCAAAGGAACGAGGAGTTACGAGGCGAATTAACCCAGATTAAAGAACAGATGGCCAAGGTATTAGAATACTTGGCACGGGAGCCCCCACAAGCACAAAACACTCCAAATTACCCCCCAGGGTACACTCCCCCACCTCCTTGGAATGCGCAGGAAGAACAGCCTCCGCCCAATGAAGGTCCCAATGGACCGACCCCGGGGGCAGGACCCCAAGGACCTAATAGGACAGCCCAAACTCAGAGGGACACCCCGGAGGCAGAAGAGAAGTGGCGTTTCCTAGAAGAAAGACTGAGGATCGTAGAAGGGATAGACAAATATGGACTTGACGCTGCGGACTTATGCTTGGTCCCGGATGTTGTTCTCCCAGCCGACTTTAAGGCACCAGATTTCGACAAGTATAGGGGCAGCTCCTGCCCCAGAACACACCTGGCCATGTATTGTCGGAAAATGGCGGCTTACGTACAGGATGATAAAATTCTGGTGCATTGTTTTCAGGACAGTCTGTCAGGGACCGCCTTAAGCTGGTATGTGAATCTAGAGAGAGGGCGTATCAAGACCTGGAAAGATCTGGCTGAAGCCTTTCTGAAACAATACAGATATAACGAAGACATGGCCCCGGATAGATCCCGTTTACAAAACATGGCCAAGAAAGAACACGAAGGGTTCAAGGAATACGCTCAAAAGTGGCGAGAGATAGCCGCCCAAGTCCAGCCACCCTTGGCTGAGAAAGAAATGGTATCTACCTTTATTGACACTCTGCCGGCACCCTACTATGAAATCATAGTAGGAAGTGTATCATCAAACTTTGCAGACTTAGTGATCATAGGTGAAAGGGTAGAGGCGGGACTAAAAAGAGGAAAGTTCGCTTCTGTGATGGGCCAAGCTGGCTACACCAAAAGGGTTACCCAAGAAAAAAGGAAAGCAGAAGCCAATGTTGTCATTGCTAATACGACAGCCGGATACGGACAGGCAAAACCCTTGCACATTCAGGTTAAGGAAAAAATGGGGACGAACTCACCAACCCCATTATATCTCCCAACCGACACCACGGGAACCAATACCGCCATCGCAACCAAGACGCCTATTCGGAGAAATACTCCTAGAACCCTGGATCCAGTTCCCATCCCTTATCCGGAACTGCTCAAGTCACTGCTCGAAAAGAAGTTAATCACCATTGTCCCTCTTAAACCAATAGAGCCGCCCTACTCCAAGAACTATGACCCCAATGCCATATGTGAATACCACGGAGGGGTAATAGGGCACGCCACGGAAAGATGTTGGGGACTCAAGCACAAAGTACAAGACCTCATAGATGAAGGATGGCTAGTATTTCAAAAGAAGGGACCCAATGTCACTACCAACCCTCTGCCCGAACACGGAACAGTTAATTTCATAGAATATGGTCCTGAAATCCTAGGAACAGTAACTCCTGACCACTGGAAGACACCAGAGGAAGAAACCCATCAGAGCCGAAAGTCACCAATGCAGGTCAACACCATCAGGGAAGAAAAGGGTCCCCGACGACAACCTCTTGTCATCTGTTACGATGAAGGCACAAGAGGTAGAACACCTTTGGTTATCCCGATACCTGGCCCCCAGTACACTAACACTCATGCTATCCCTTGGAAATACTCAGAAGAAAAGACGAATCGCGATTCGCAAATCACCAACATAGCAGGGGTAAGCGGGATAACCAGGAGCGGACGAGTATACGCGCCGGAGGAGTTGTGGAAGAAAGACAATCCCCACTGTAGGAAGGATAGGATCGAAGAAGTACCTAAGCCCCCGCAAGAGACAGGAGTCGATGAATTCCTCAAATTCATCCGCCACAGTGAGTATGAGATGATGGATCAGTTGAATAAGACCCCGGCAAAAATATCACTCCTAGCCCTGTTGGCAAAATCGGAGGGCCACCGACAGTTGCTATTAAAGACGCTTCAAGAAGCTCATGTGGCCAAGGACATATCATTAGAGAAATTTGGGGGAGTTGTGGGGAACCTCACGATGGCCAACCACATATCTTTCTCTGACGAGGAACTCCCAAAAGAGGGTGGAAGTCACAATCTACCCCTGCATGTGGCGGTAAAATGCGGGGAATACATGGTAGCTAAGGTCCTGATAGACAATGGGTCTTCTCTGAATGTCATGCCCAAAAATACCCTCTCCAAACTTTGTTCAACAGGAGCGCCCCTCAGGCCGAGTCCAATAATTGTAAGGGCTTTCGACGGGTCCAAACGAGAGGTCATGGGGGAAATCACGCTCCCCATACGGATTGGTCCGACTGTATTCCAAGTGGACTTTCAGGTAATGGATATCAACCCCGCGTACAGCTGCTTGTTGGGAAGGCCTTGGATTCATAAAGCTAGAGCAATCCCCTCCTCCTTACATCAAAAAGTAAAATTCATATCAGACCATCGACTAATCAGCGTCAAAGGGGAGGAGGACTTGGTAATAAGCACCCCAGCACCGGCCGAATATATAGAAGGGGGCGAGGATGCGCTGGAAACCTCGTTCCAATCTCTGGAAATAGCCGAAACCGGTCATGAACAAGAGAAGAGGGAATTCTCATCCGTGGCTCTCAACATCTTAAAGAAGGCAGGGTACCAGCCGGGAAAGGGACTAGGAAAGTTGCTCGAGGGGGTGTCCGAACCCATCGTCCTACCCGAAAATCCGGGACGGGCAGGCCTAGGATTCTTCAACCAAGCACGATCCGAACCGAGGAGAACAGTCAAAGGTACTGACCAGCTATATCAGAGGTTCATCAGTGGGGGAACAATATTACCAGATCAAATAGCCATGATAAGTGATCAAGACCCAAGCAAGGCAGAATGGATACACTTTTTCCCTGGAGAACTGACCAACTGGGAATCTAACATGTTCCCTGCTCCCGCTCCACAAATGTAATCCAAATTTAGATAAAAGTAGAAGTAACTGTAATCCGACTCATCTCTCTCTAGATTTCTCTTTTTTTTTTTTTCGCATATTCTGTAATCCCATTTAGTATCAATGCATGACTTCTTTCTTTGTCCCATTCGCTGCATTATTATAACAACTATTCCTTTTCCATGTCAAAAATGCATAATAATAAAAAACAGAACGCCACTTGCAAATGATAATGTGACCCTAGAGACCGATGGACAGGACCCCCCGGATCATTCAGATTCAAACTCGCATGACGAAACCCCTGCATTAAGAGAGTTAGAAGGGGAGGCAGAAATGCACGATCGGGTCCAGGCCCTAGAAGGCCGCACAGAGGTCATAAACATAGGCATGGGGGAGGCCAAAGAAGTCAGAATAGGAAAAGATCTGCGTCCCGACATGCGAAAGCAAATGGTGAGGTTATTGGAGGAATACAATGATGTGTTCGCCTGGTCGTACCAAGACATGCCAGGATTGGATACCAATATAGTAGAGCATAGACTACCAATAAAATCGGGGGCGGCCCCAGTCCAACAGCAGCTCAGGAGAATGAAGCCGGAGGTAGCGCTAAAAATTAAGGAAGAAGTAGAGAAACAATGGAAAGCAGGTTTCCTGGCGGTGTCAAAATACCCCCAATGGGTGGCGAACATAGTGCCGGTACCAAAGAAGGATGGGAAGGTACGAATGTGTGTTGATTACCGAGATTTAAATAGGGCCAGCCACAAAGATAACTTCCCTTTACCCCACATAGACACTTTAGTGGATAACACAGCCTGTCACCAAGTCTTCTCCTTCATGGACGGTTTCTCTGGGTATAATCAAATCCGGATGGCCCCAGAGGATCGCGAGAAGACCACTTTCACAACGGCATGGGGCACATTCTGCTACCAGGTCATGCCGTTCGGATTAAAGAATGCAGGGGCCACTTACCAAAGGGCCATGGTAACATTGTTTCACGACATGATGCACCAGGAATTAGAGGTATACGTAGACGACATGATTGCCAAGTCAAAGGTCCCAGAATATCATGTGAAGGATCTCAGGAAACTATTCGATAGATTACGCAAATTCCGGTTAAAGCTCAATCCCGCCAAGTGCGTATTTGGAGTAAGTGAAGGGAAAGTACTAGGCTTCATAGTAAATAAGCAAGGCATACAAGTAGACCCCGATAAAGTCAAAGCCATCCGGGAGATGCCTGTACCTGAAACCGAATCCGAAATCAGGGGCTTCCTAGGACGCCTCAACTACATAGCGAGATTTATATCTCGGCTCACGGCCACCTGTGCACCCATCTTTAAACTCTTGAGGAAAAACCAGGAAAAGGAATGGAATCCTGACTGTCAGAAAGCCTTTGAAGAGGTAAAAAATATTTAGAAAACCCTCCGGTACTGGTACCGGCAATACCGGGAAAACCTCTGATCCTCTACCTAACGGTGCTGGAAGAATCGATGGGGAGTGTCCTCGGACAGCAGGACGAGACAGGAAGAAAAGAACAGGCCATATACTACCTCAGCAAGAAGTTCACAGAATGTGAGCAGAGGTACTCGGCACTGGAAAGAACTTGCTTCGCCCTGGTATGGGCAACCAAAAGGTTAAGACAGTACATGCTAGCACATACCACATGGCTGATAACCAAGACGGACCCCATCAAATATATCTTAGAAAAACCAGCCCTCACGGGGAGGATAGCTCGCTGGCAAATGACCCTTGCGGAATTTGACATAACCTTCGTCACCCAAAAAGCCATAAAAGGAAGAGCAGTGGCAGATCATTTAGCATACCATCCTCTATCGGATTACCAGCCCCTGATGGATGAATTCCCAGATGAGAGCATCATGAATGTCGCCGAAGCAGAAACCCCACCGGACGAATGGCGGATGTGGTTCGACGGAGCATCCAATATGCTAGGGAATGACATAGGAGCAGTGCTGGCATCCCCGACAGATCAGTATTTCCCCTTTTCGGCAAGACTGGATTTTTGCTGCACCAACAACATGGCCGAATACGAAGCCTGCACCATGGGGATTATAATGGCCACTGAAAGGCAAATAAGAAAACTCCGAGTATTCGGAGATTCCGCATTGGTCATATACCAACTCAGGGGAGAGTGGGAAACCCGGGACCCGAAACTGGTCTCGTACCATGAATACCTCACAGAATTACTCGAAAGCTTTGAGTCTGTTACCTTCCAATATGTGCCTCGCGAAGAAAACCAGATGGCCGACGCATTAGCAACACTAGCCGCCATGATACAAATAAACGAAGGACAGGATTTGGTCATACGAGTACAGCACCAGGGAAGAATGGCCCATTGTCACCGCATTGACACCAAAGCAGGGGCCGTGGAAAGTAGACCATGGTTTCAGGATATAAAGACCTATTTAAGCCAAGGAACCTACCCCCCGGGAGCTAAAGAAAATGACAAGAGGACTTTGCGCAGGCTGGCATCGGGTTTTTTCTTAGATGGGGAAATACTGTATAAAAGGAATGCCGACGCTCAACTACTGCGATGTGTGAATGAGGAGGAGGCCCAGGAGATTTTGAAGGAAATACATGAGGGGATGTTCGGGACTCACGCCGAATCGGTCATAATGTTAGCACGAAAGATTCTAAGGGCAGGGTATTATTGGACAACAATGGAATCATGACTGTCATTGCATGTGAAAAGATGCATGAAATGTCAAATATATGCAGACCACATAAAGGCTGCCCCAACGGCGCTCCAAAGCTTGACCTCGCCATGGCCATTTTCAATGTGGGGAATAGATATGATCGGACCCATAGAGCCCAAGGCTTCGAATGGACACCGATTTATACTGGTAGCCCTCGATTACTTCACCAAATGGATTGAAGCGGAATCCTATGCCAGCGTATCCCGCAACGTGGTGGCCAAGTTTATTAAAAGAAACTTGATATGCCGATATGGGATCCCGGCTGATATCATCACTAATAACGGTACCAACCTCAACAACAAGGTCATGTCTGAGCTGTGCGAAGAATTCAAAATCAAGCACCACAACTCGACACCGTACCGGCCCCAGATGAATGGAGCGGTAGAAGCCGCCAATAAGAACATAAAAAAGATCATACAAAAGATGGTGGTGACGTATAAAGATTGGCACGACATGCTACCGTATGCTCTGTATGGATACCGTTCCACGGCCAGAACAAGCACCGGCGCAACCCCCTACACACTGGTGTATGGCATGGAAGCTGTACTTCCCGTAGAAGTAGAAATCCCCTCCTTGAGGGTGATAGCCGAAGCCGATGTAGAAGAAGCCGAATGGGCACGGCACCGTTTCGATCAGCTGAACTTAATCACAGAGAAGAGATTAAGGGCCATTTGCCATGGGCAATTGTACCAAAGAAGGGTCAAGCAGGCCTTTGACAAAAGGATCCGACCAAGGGTATTTAAAGAAGGGGATCTGGTACTGAGAAAAATCCTCTCCACCACCAAGGACCAGAGAGGGAAGTGGACACCAAAATATGAAGGACCTTATGTGGTCCGACAGGCTTTCTCGGGGGGAGCATTGATCCTCACAGATCAAGAAGGGCGGGACCTCAAAAATCCTGTCAATGCCGACTCGGTGAAGCTATTTTATCCCTAAGGGCGACAAAGCAGAAAAAAGGAAGGTCAAAGGGGGGGGTCCACAGATCGATCGTAGGATAGGATGCATGGCTGACCAACTTTCCTTTTATCATGTAGTTTGTTATTTATTTGCTTTTATGAATAAATAAATAATCTCTATAATTTCGTCCTTGTCGGATTACTGTTACATTCGTTTATCTAAAAATGGGACCTAGAAAAAAAAAAAAGAGAGAAAAGTGGGAGATCTCGTTCGCACCTAACGCAAAGGCATGAAAAAGGAGGGGGAGAGTAGGAAGACATAACTCTTTTGCATGCATAACATGTGGAATCTAGTTTTCCATTTCATAGCGTAATAAATAAGTAATAAAATAATAATAATACAAAAGGGAAAACAGAATAAACTAAGTAAAACCGGCCGCCCGCGCCTTGGCAAGCGATTCTTCCGTTGCATCTAGCTCTGACAAGAGGGCATCAACACGGGCTTGAGCCGCCGACATATCCAGCTCCGCGATGGTTGCCCGGCGCTCGGCTTCATTGCGATCCTCGTTGGCTTGGGCCAACGCTTCCGAGAGCTTGGCCGAATAGGCCCTCTCAGCTGCCAAATCTCCCTCCCGGTAAGCAAGGGATAACTTAAGACCATCCCTGTCGACCCGGACCAAATCCGACTCCTGTTGAAGAAAAGTACTCTGGGCAGCTACGGAAGAAATCTCGGAACGAAGGGAGGCCAGGGAAATGTTAGTGTCCCGAAGCTCCTGGGTTAGGCGGGCAATCTCTTCGGAATACTGGGCTTGGCGGGACAGAAGACTGCCCCAATCCGGGACCTCCGATTTCCAAGCATGAAGGGTGGCAAAAGACTGTACATGCTGATTTATCATCATATCCAAAGAAGCCGCCAGCCCCATCGAAGATAAGAAGTTCTGGTCCTCCGCACCAAGAAAATCCGGCGGCAACAAGGGAAGGCTATTCGTACCGGCGCCACGGCCGACGCCACAGGTGGAAGGACTAGGGGACGCGGAAGAAGGCAAGGCGCGAAACAACGAGGCCGCGAGAGCAGGACGGGAGGGAGGTTCCTCCAACAGCTCGGTACAAACGGATACGGGGGCTATCCGTAACGGGGAAGATCGATCAAAAACACCGGGGTTCACTCGTGGAAGAGCTTCGTTCCTTAAAAGGGCGTCGGCCCTTGCACGCATCAGCACTTTCGCTTGGGTCAAAACAGGACGAAAATTGAAGCTTTGATCCCGAAGATAGTCTGCAAACAACGATTAAAAGGATGTTTAGATACAAAGAAGAGAGGAAGGGCAAGAGACGAAATATCACCTTTGAAGTGGGCAGTAGCATCCGGACGAAGAACCATCTCAACGAGAGCCTTGCAATCCATCCCTCTTGGAAGGGCTTCAAGAAAAGGAACCCAGGTCTGGTCTTTCGAGGACAAGACAGGTACCTTACTTACATTAGAAACTAACTGCCAATGTAGCGGGAAACTTCGTGCAGTGGCAGCGAAGGAACGTCTCTCGCAAGCATAGATCTTGAAGAACCAAGGACGAAAAGCCGAAGAAGAGATTTGGTACTCGGAAAATAAATCGCGACCAGTCCGAGGCACGAGGCGAACCCATGAGGCCGGGGTAGGGACATCTGAATAATAAAAGAAGAGCAATAGCGCCGCTGTAGGGAGCACCCCATAAAAACGGCACACCAAACGAAAAGCTTGGATAACCGCCCAACCGCTAGGATGAAGTTGCGAAGGAGCTAAACCTAGGGCCCAAAGTACCTCAGCTTCGAAATGATGGAAAGGAAGAGTCACCCCCAATAGACGAAATACTGGTTCATACACGTAAATAAAATCCCGTTCTCCATAAAAAGGGGGATGACATACTCTGTCAATAGGATGACAAGCAATTGCTTGAAAATGACTCGCATACGCTGCCTCACACCAGGTTTTCTCACTAATATAATGAGAAATCAACGGAGAAAGATAGAAAGACGCTTGGAGCCAGACCTCCTCGTCAACCCATTGCCTGAGATCTGCAGGTTTGGATTCGCGCTCCGGAGAGGAAAGAAAAGGGAAATCGCTTACTTCTAGGGAGGAAGAAGAAGAAGGAGCAGACATGGTCGATGTACTAAGAAGGGAAAGAGGAAGAGACGCGCAAGAAAAAGGGGGGGAGAAGCAACGTTGGATCTCTTTCAAAGGGAACGTTGGATCTCTTTAAAAGGGGGCCCAACCGCTGAAGGCCCTTGTAAAAAATAAAAAAAAATAAAAATAAAAAATAATAATAATAATAATAATAAAATATATATATATATAAATAATAATAATATATATGTATATATATATATATATGATAAAATTTTCTTTATGGGAAGAAAAGAGGCATAAAATTAAACCGAGCTTTATTCATCATCTACAAAGGGGGGGGGGTTGTAAGTTTGCCATCCAGTACAATAAGCTCTACGTTACAACTACTCAAATCTAGGTCTGGCGACAGTAAGCCCACTTGCCCCAGCGCGTTATCAAAGCCGCCCTGGTACGCCGCCAAGGCGGTGTCCTCCAACTCCGACATCTGTTGGACTAACGCCCCTTTCGCTTCTTCAACAGCCGAAAGAGACTTTCGCAAAGTACTCATCTCGGTCTCGGCGGCTTTTAAGCGCTCCTCTGCCAACAAGGCTCTGTCAACTTCAAGCTTACGCGACTCCTCCAAGGATGATATTGCGTTGGCCGCTGCCTCCTTCTCTTGTTGCAGCTTTGCTTGCAAAGCAGCGACCTCCGCATTTTTAGACTCCAGGTGCGCTTGAGAGGCGGAGAGCGAAGTTTGAAGCTCGTGTTGGATAGACCGAAGGCGATCCGCATCGGCAATAAGCTTCTGATTTTCTTCCTTCAGCCTCTTCAAAACCTCCGGATCCATATCAGACAAAGTCTGCCTCCAGTAGGAAAGAGCCGCTAATGAGCGAAGATGATATAGTCCCAAAGTATCAAAAGTCCTCTGGATGTTGTGGGGAACTGGGAGCTGCTGGTGAAAGGACCGAATGGTCTCGACAGGCAGCAAGTCCCAGGGAACAGGCTCGCCGGCCCACAATGAAGGGACTGAAGATGTTTCAGGAGGAGGATCATCGGAAGACGTAGGAGGCGGAGTACTGGCGACATCGACTTGGACCTTGCTTTTTTTAGCAACCCCCTCGGCAACAGAAACCGCGACCCTTTTCGTACCTTTGTCGGGAGACCCAATACGTCCGAAAGGAGTATTGGAAATCCGAATCGAGGAGGGATTGGAGTGTTGGGTAGAAGGACTTTCGCCCTCTCCGGTCGCTAAAACCGAAGGGTTTCCCGCTGATTCCTTCTTCTTGGCACGAACACCTTGAAGGTAAGAATGAATCTTGGCATTCTGAGACTTCACAATATCTGCAAAAAAAGAGAGGGAAACAAAATCAAAACATTCGGCGCCAGGCCGAATCAAGATCAAGAGAAGAAAGGGGCAAATACTCACCAGCAAAAAGGGCTGAAGAACCATTTTCGAAGACCAAAGGTACTATATTCTTACAGTCCATATTTCTCGGTAGGCCTTCCAAATAACGGAGGTCGACTCGCTCGGAGAGGGTGAGATCAGAAGCAGTGAAACCCGCAAAGCGAACTGGAAATTTCCAGTATAGTGGAAAGGATTCAACGTCAGTGGAGAAGGGAGCTCCACCGACCGAAATGATCTTTAAGAAGCGATTCTTAAAACCCTTATAAGAGTCGGTGTAGGGGCCAAACAAACCGCCTCTTCGGGCGGATTGCGATGGGGGTCAGAGAAACCCAACCCACCTCTTTGGTCAAGCGAGAGGAATAAAAACAAAGGAAAAGAGGAGCAGAAGGGATGATGGAAAGGGCTTTGCAGGCCACTCTAAAAGCTTGGATAGCCGCCCAACCATTGGGATGAAGCTGGGTAGGGGCAAGACCTAAAATCCTAAGCACCCCGGAAGCGAAAGAGTCGAAGGGAAGGGTAACACCTAAATCAACCAGGACGGTTTCGTACATATAGACGAAATCGTCCTGACCCTCGGCGGCAGCATAACATACCCTCTCATAAGGGGTACACTGTTCCATTTTGAAGTAGTGGCGATGAGCGGCGGTGCACCAACCACCGTCTTTAGCCATGGATTTCACAACGGAGGCGGGGAGTTTAGACTCCCTCTTCCTCACATCTTCGCTAACCCATTCGTAGCGCTCTTGAGCGCGATAGGGGGTGGGGATTTTGGCAGAAGAAGAAGGTTTGCGGGAAGTACCTGACATTGCAGCTAAGGTTTGAAGACTAAGAAAGAAGGAAGAGTCGCGGGGAACTTTCTTTTCTCCTTAGAGCTGGCTCAGAACGATGTGGACGAATGACTCCTGGTTTCCAAAAGAAAGATGTATAGGCAGAAAGAGAAGGCAATAAATGCACCCCATCATTACGCCATCAAATAAAGAGATGTGGGCGGTAAGCGGAACCGTCAGAGCGTCTGTCCTAAATACGATCGAAGCGTCCAAATTCGAAAGAATCCCAATTCGAAAAATGGCCTCAGGGCCAACCATCCACAAAGGGCCTCCAGGCCCATCGATCTAAAGAAAAGGCCTCAGGGCCAACCCATTCAAAAATGGCCTCAGGGCCAACCAATTCAAAAAAAGGCCTCAGGGCCAACCAATTCAAAAATGGCCTCAGGGCCAACCAATTCAAAAAAGGCCTCAGGGCCAACCAATTCAAAAATGGCCTCAGGGCCAACCAATTCAAAAATCAAAAAGGCCTCCGGGGCCAACCCATTCAAAAATGGCCTCAGGGCCAACCAATTCAAAAAAGGCCTCAGGGCCAACCCATTCAAAAATGGCCTCAGGGCCAACCAATTCAAAAAAAGGCCTCAGGGCCAACCAATTCAAAAATGGCCTCAGGGCCAACCAATTCAAAAAAGGCCTCAGGGCCAACCCATTCAAAAATGGCCTAAGGGCCAACCAATTCAAAAAAAGGCCTCAGGGCCAACCAATTCAAAAAAGGCCTCAGGGCCAACCCATTCAAAAATGGCCTAAGGGCCCACCAATCTAAAGGGCCTAGCATCATGACCGAATCCAACCCCTTCGGCGACCCCAGGTCGTCCATGGCATGTGGAACCATTTCCGAATCCGGAGCTAAGTCTTTATTCCACCTCTGGATCATTCATCCAGATGCAAATAAAGAGGGGGCAACTGTCAGGCTCACTTCCTGTCCGTAGAAGAAATTGGCCCAAAAGAAGGGCAGTCTCGCCATCGCCCATTTGGGGCCAGAGCAAGAGAAAGGTTATTGCCAGCCCAATAGGGGGGCCAAAATAAGCCAGGCCCGGTCTCACACCACGTCAAAAGAATCCGACGTGGAACAGAAGCAGGTATGCATTGGTAGTAGCAAACAAAGTCAAATGTAAAGCTGAAAACAGGGGACAAGACAGAATATGATGGAAAGAATGAAGCGAGCTTGGCCTCTAAAGAGAAGGAAAAGAAGGAAAATGACAAGAAAGTAAGAGAAATGAGTGAGGACAGAGTACCCGTGTGGATAAAAGCGCTATCATACAATAGATGAAAACATGGGAAAAAGCGTTTGACGAGGCGAAGAGACAGGACGACAATTGTTCGTCTCTGGGTGCAAAACCTCAAATCGCCACCGTATTTAATGCTAGGACGCCTCAGAAAGAGTTTTGAACGGGAAGAAAAAAACCATTGCCGCATTAAATGATTATAGGGAACCCGCCTCCGCATTTATGAGGGAAGATTTCCCCAGATATGGGGAGTGGTTCGAATTCGCCTATAAAAGGGGAAATCCAAAGATTATCAAGGGGGACGTGGGAAAAAGAAGGAGACTTTTGAAAAAGAAGGGAGGAGAAGTGGAGAAGCAGCAAAAGCATTTTGAGGAGGAGACAAGCTGCAAGTGAAGAGAGAATCACTTTCAAAGGCGCAGAAGTTTTCGGGACGGATAACAGGTAAGTCATTTCCACACTCACATCTTCACTACCTTGGCCTCCCCCTCACGACTCGTGAAGTGTTTTGGAAACCGAAAACTTCAAAAAAATACACGTACCCAGGAGCACCCCTTACCCTCCATACCGTTTTACCTCACCTTATAAGACTACGCTCCGGAAAATATCCGGATCAAGTTGGTATCCGAGACTGTATGCGGGTCCGACACGCCGGACTCGACGATCTTCTAACCCGTCCTACAGTAACTACGTGGACTTTGACTTCTCATGAAGATACGTAGGCATGGAGGGGCGATCCCTTCATCAAGTCCATGCACACACATACACATACCCAGGTCCAGCGTGAGAATTCGGCGGTATACGCCTCAACGCTCCTACACCCCCGGCATATTTTGAGGACCCGGCCGTGTACACCTATCATGCTTTCGTCTCGGCCGACTTCGTCCCTAGGAATTGTATTCCACCCGACATATCCTTTTTCAAAACAAGTCTGCGAACAGTTAAAGTGTTGTAAAATTCCTCTTAGGGTAACCATCAAGTGATGGATGTGGTGGGGGTAATGTACTCCCTCATGTAAGTGACCCCCGAACCTTCTTCTCTGGTCCGAGACCTACCCTACCCGGTCCCACCTTTCTATCCCAGGTTTATCTGACGTTCCTAAACAAAACGTCAGTGGCGACTCCCGTCACGCTTGACCTTCCCTGGCAAGGGGAGGTCGCGAGCCATCGCGACAGTTACCATTGTCGGTGATGAACGCCGTTTTTGCTTTGTCTAAAGGGTGCATCCAGATCCGGTTGTACCCAAAATACACATCCATGAAACTTAAGGGGCCATATTTGGAGGCACTATCTACCAATTGGTCTATGATTGGAAAATAATAGGGATCCTTTGGACATACTTTATTTAGGTCAGTATAGTTGATGAGTCACAATTTATGCATCTTTTAGACACCTAAGAAGAAGGTTTGCAAGACTATTCTGTGCTTAAGAAGGATTGTTAGCTAAGATTCATTCTATGGGTTTGAATACAGAGAAAACGCAAATCTGTGTTAAATCAGATTTCTTAGCTAATAAAAAGTGTCACTCCTCTTCTACAAAGTCAAGCCGAGTTGACCAGGGTCAACAAAGGAGTCTCAGCCGAGATGAAGTCATCCTGATCAGTCCGACTCCATCTCGGCCAGAACCAAAGTCGTCTCGGCAACCCACGCCTTGCAGTCCAGCAGAGCCCAGTAGAGAGGCCCAATTGTATTGACCATATCAGGCCTATCCAAAATCGAGGCCATCTCAAATAAGTTAGCTCACCGCCATGTCACTCCTAGGAAATCTGCCATGTCACGTTAGAAGATCCGCATAGGGGTAGAATAGGATCTTTCACAATGTAATTCTGTTAGATTCGTTAGATTAGCATATCGCAGCCTCGTGTACATATAGGAAGAGCTGTGCACTTTTTACGCTTTTGTCTTTGAATTCACTCTGATACACTTCATTTGCTCCATTTTTCCTCGCCTCATCCTTCCGTCCCTGGTGGTGCACGGTGCTGTATTGGCGTTTCTCTCCGATTGAGGAAGCGCAGGTCCGAGACTGGAAGCCGAAGTCTGCCAGAGGGACCGATCAGATTATCGACGACTGGTGGAGCTGATCCTCGGCAAAGCTAAGCGGAGGTGAACCACCACCATCAACCATGGCGATCGTCGTGGAAGATGGATTCACCTGAATTCAGGATCACTGTAATTGTATTCTGTTTCTGTTAATCGATTTCATTCTGCATTTCATATCTCCTTTCTCTTTCCTCTTCTTTAATTCACGTTTGAATCGCGATTGCATTTGAATATGGACAATGTTAAGCTAAGCCGATTGGAACTGGTTTGACTAATTCAGTAGGTAATCAGTTAACGATAGTTAATCGAGGACCTAAAAATCAGCTCTGCACTTAATCCCCATAACCGATGAGGTAGCGATTGCGTAATTCCTCGGTATGGCAATGGACGAATGTTTGGCGATCGTCATAAGACTACCAAAGGATGATATGGACTGAGAACTGGAGTGTGGAACCTGGACTGGACTTGAACTAATGGAACTGAACATGAACACAGTTATATAATAATAATAATAGATAATTAGTAACAGTAGTATATGTTTACTGCATTCATAGTCTTAGTTTACTTTCTGCTTTACTTGCACTCCAACCCCCCTTGCTTTCGCTTTTCTAAGTCCGGGAGACAGAGATAGTCCATCTCTGTAGCGTCTGTCTGCACTTGACCGAGACCAAGCCAGATCGTCTCTGTTGAGATCGACTTGGTTCAGTCTCTGCTGAGAGCAACTCGGCCATTGCCGAGACGAGTCAGTACTCTACATCTCAGATTCTACTTCCGTTTGCTTCACACCAATTCACAACTGAGCACACTGTGTCCTTGAGAAGAATGACCTAGGGTTAGCTATACTATAGTTAGCTTTATTTATTTGATAAGCGCGTAAAACGGCTGTAAAAACGCCCATCATCAAATTGGCGCCGTTGCCGGGGATTACAAGTTCTTTTGTGTCTTTGTGTGCCAAGTAAGTGAGGTCGAATTCCGAGTCTGTAAAGTGTGTCTATCAAGTAGGTCTTGAGTCTTTTGAACTTGTCTATGTCTGTCTATTTTGTTTATGGATCCTAAATAAAAAGCGTGACATTCTGTTTTGCATTCATCACTGCATCCCTCTTTCTGCATTGCATTCTTGCATTCAGCTAGTTTTTTTGTTTTGCATTCGTGCTAGTTTGATTGCACTTTTTCCTTATGCCATTCTGTAGTTCCATTGGTTAGTTAATTGATAGCTGTAGTTTCCAATTCTGCATTCACTCTTTCAAATACTATTTCTAACTCTGACTTTTCTGCATAATATGTACAATGCATGACTAGGAGTAATACTGACCCATTGTATGTTTTTGACCCAGAAATAGAATTAACTTTACGTAGATTACGCAAAATTAGGAACGCTGCAGTAAATACTAGTATCAATATAGATTCTGTAGCTGACTCTAACCAGTTTTACACTAACAATTTTGTTTGTAGTTCTAACGTCTTTGCAGAATCAGGACGAATGGAGAATAACGATAGGACGCTGAAGGAATTAGCCACTCCAGACGTGGTGTATCAACCTTGGTGCATCCAATACCCACAGCTGGAGCCAGCTCAAACATATGAGTTAAAATCTGGTCTTATACACCTGTTGCCTAAGTTTCATGGTCTTGCAGGAGAAGACCCCCACAAGCATTTAAAAGAATTCCATGTGGTCTGTTCTACAATGAGGTCGCAAGGGATATCGGAAGACTACATCAAAATGAAGGCATTTCCATTCTCCCTGGATGGAGCAGCGAAGGATTGGCTGTATCTTCAGCCAGTACTTTTCAATACCTGGGGAGACATGAAGCGCACCTTTCTGGAGAAGTTCTTTCCTATCCCGCATCATAGCGTCCATTAGAAAGGAAATATGTGGGATAAGGCAACATACAGGAGAGACACTGCACGAGTACTGGGAGAGGTTCAACAAACTCTGTGCCACCTGTCCACATCATCGTCATCGAACAGTTGCTGATCCAAAGATTTTTATGAAGGATTATCGCTGATGGACAGAAGTATGATAGACGACGATTGGCGTGGGCTCGATGGATAAAACACACCAGCAGCAAAGACGCATCGATTTCCAATATGGCAAGCAATACACAGCAGTTTGGGATCGAGGCCGAATCAACCACGGATGGTGAGTGAAATCGGTGCAGCTTCCAATTAAAGGTTGGAGAATCACCACCGAGTTAACATCATTGAGACAGTTTTGTTGGGCAACACCAACCAGCCATGGCAGCAAAAAGTATGTGGCATATGTACTCCGTGGAGCACCCCACTTAATGATATGTGCCCCACTCTCCAAGAAACCGGTCGGACCAACCAGAAAATGTTGGAGCCATAGGTGGATTTCAGAGGGAAGCAGCCGTATCAGAATCGCCATTTGATAACCAAAGAACAGGAAGACAGCCATTTCGGCCAGGATCGAATCAAGGACCGTATGCAACCCAACAATTCGGACCCACGCCGAACACCTATCAGAGGCAGGCAGGTTATCAACAGCCAGCTCCGCAATACCAAGCACCACCTTTCCAGCAGCAACAACAACAGCAGCGAATGCCTACTCCAGGAAACTCTCCATCTTTGGAAGACCTGATGAAGCAGCTTTTGCAACCAGCAACCTGGAGTTCCAACAATCTGTGAGCTCCAAAGAATTTACTGTTCCAGCAGAAACATAACTGCCACCATCCAGACCTCAAAACACAGATTGACAGCCAGCCAACACTGTAAGCCAATTACAGCCGGCAGGATCCAAAGAACCTTCCCTTTCAAACCATTCCAAATCGAGAGGTAACGCCAAAGTAGTCACTCTTCGAAGTGGAAAAGAACTACCTCAACCTACATTGAGCAGGTGCCGAGATCGAAGGAAGCCGACTCTGAGTCAAATGCCGACTTACGTCTCGGCAGAGACAACTGTCCCATTGCCATTTCCATCTCGGACCACTTCGGCAAAGGAAGCCGAGTCGGATGAAGAATTGTTGAAGATGTTCCGCAAGGTGGAAATCAATATTCCACTCCTCGATGCTATTAAATAGTCCCGGCACGCAAAATTCTAAAGGAATTGTGTGTACACAAAAGGAGGAAAATAAAAGGGAGCAAGGAAACTGGAGGTGTGGTGTCGGCCCTGACACAGAATGGAGCAATCACTGCAAGTGCCTTAACTCTGCCAAAAAAATGCAGAGACCCTGGAGTCTTTTTTGTCCCCATGCACCATCGGCGAATGCACTTTTGCCAATGCCATGTTGGACCTGGGGCCTCGACAATGTCATGCCCACATCAATCTACAGGTCCCTGAATTTTGGTGACTTGAACCCACAGGGATGACCATTCAGTTGGCAAATAGGAGTATTGGCCAGCCCCCGAGTTCTAGAGGATGTTCTCGCCCAAGTCAATGAACTAATATTTCCAGCTGATTTTACGTGCTAGACATGGAAGATGAAACATCCGGGAAGGAATCCACCTTAATTCTGGGAAGACCTTTCTTGATGACAGCCAAAACAAAGATTGACGCGTGTATGCAGGGACGCTTCCATGGAATTCGGTGACGCCTTGGTGCAATTCAACATTTTCAAGCAATGAAGCACCCAACCAAGACCACTCTCTTTGGCATTGATTTACTTGATGAACTAGTTGAAGAATATCTTCAACTAAAAGGCAGTGGTGAAAACATTGAGGAGTCTCATGAGAATGATGATGAAAGCAGCTGCCCAGAGTTACAGATGAAGAGGCCGACTATGAAGGAGTACAAGACCTCTCCAACTCTGAGGACAATCACAGTGATGTTGCTGACCTGGCCTTTGAAGTGGAACTGTCCGAATTATTAGACCAAATCTGTAGCACGTAACACTCAGAGTATTCAAATGATGCAGAAAACAAAGTCGCCAAAGCTGAAAAGTCTTCCATTGCACACTTAGCGACAATTTTTACTACCACGAATGAGTCGGCCAAAGAAGGCCGAATCAATGAAGAAGTCAAAGTCAACTCGGCCAAAGAAGTCAAAGCCGACAAGCTTGCCGAGACCGCCTCGCCACAGAAGACCTAACTCACAATCAGAGCAAAAATAAAGAGTCCATCCGATCCGACTTCGGAAGAAACGCTTAAAGCCTAATACCGACTCCATTTTGACCATAACCAAATCCATGAAATCGAGCCGGTACCGGGCACAGAGGCCGAAATCATGTCGGCACACCTGGTGCCTGATCAAGATCAAGTCGGCCAGTCGGATCCAACCTCAAAAACTGACAAATCTCCATCACCGTCACCACCCATAGATTTAAAAACATTGCCGAGACATCTGAAATATGCCTACTTGGATAAGGCATGAGAACTCCCGGTTATCATTGCTAGCAATCTCAACCGAGAGCAAGAAGACAAATTGCTGGAGGTCCTACGGAACATAAGAAGGGCAATAGGGTGGAAGCTTTCTGACCTTCCTGGAATAAACCCTCCATCTGCATGCATAGAATATTAATGGAGGAGGAAATCAAGCCCATAAGGAAGCCGCAAAGAAGATCAATCCGACACTCCCTGGGCGTGGTTAAAAAAGAAGTCACAAAGCTCCTTGCTGTAGGGATCATCTACCCCATCTCGGATAGCCAATGGGTGAGCCCTGTGCAAGTGGTGCCAAAGAAGTCCGGGATGACTGTCATGAAGAATCAGCAGGATGAGCCGGGTACCAACAAGGATTCGAACATGTTGGCGAGTGTGCATCGACTACAGAAGATTGAATCAAGAAACTCGCAAGGATCACTTCCCTCTGCCTTTCATTGACCAAATGCTTGAAAAATTAGCAAGGAGATCCCATTATTGCTTTCTTGATGGATTCTCAGGCTACATGCAAATTCATATAGCCCCTGAAGATCAACATAAGACAACCTTCACCTGCCCATTTGGTACCTTTGCGTATACACGCATGCCATTTGGCCTTTGCAACGCCCCGAGCACATTTCAACGCTGCATGCTGAGCATCTTCTCGGACTTGCTGCAGGACTGCATGGAGGTATTCATGGATGACTTCACGGTATATGCCGATTCATTTGATGCATGCCTGAGTAATCTATCAAGAGTATTGAAGAGATGCATTGACACAAATCTTGTGCTCAATTTTGAAAAATGTCACTTCATGGTGACTGAGGGAATAGTGTTGGGACACTTGGTCTCCAATAGAGGCATCAAAGTGGACAAGGCGAAAATAGACATAATCACTTCCTTCCAAACCCCGCTTAAGTGAAGTTCGCTTCATTTTGGGACATGCAGGTTTTTACAGACGATTCATCAAGAATTTCAGCAAATTGGCCCCGCCATTGTCCAAGCTGCTTTGTAAGGATGCAGATTTCAACTTTGACCAGCCCTGCATTGAGGCATTTTAGGAGCTGAAGAATAAACTCACATCTGCACCTATCCTACAAGCACCAGATCGGACCTGCCATTTGAGCTCATGTGCGACGATCCAACTCTCGGATTAGGGAGCCGTTCTCGGCCAAAGAGCTCGAGCTGGCCAACCAGCGCACATGGTGGCCTATGCATCCAGAACTATGGAACCGCCCAACAAAAATACACAACAACCGAGAAGGAGCTCTTGGCAATAGTTTTTGCCGTGGACAAATTTCGTTCCTACCTTCTCTGGTTCCAAGATAATTGTGTTCTCGACCATGCCGCCTTGAGGTACTTCTTGAAGAAGCCTGATGCTAAGCCAAGACTGATTAGGTGGATGCTTCTTCTCAAGAATTCAACCTGGAAATCAGAGATAAAAGAGGTGCTGAGAATTCTGTAGCAGATCATCCGAGCAGAATTGAGAAAGAAAGCGAACCGATGCCTATCCGAGACGAGTTCCCTCGATGAGCAATTGCTAAGATAAAAAACGTCTCCACCATGGTTTGCTGACATTTGTAACTTTGTTGCAGCATCTCAGTTTCCACCAGAGGCATCCCGGCATACAAAGATAAACTCCGGCGATGCCAAATACTACATTTGGGATGATCCCTACCTTTGGAGACTGTGCAGTGACAAGGTAATCCGCAGTGCATTCCCCGGCCGAGTTCAATTGGTTCTCCAGTTCTGCCACTCGGCACCTGGAGGCGGTCACTATGGATCAACTCTGACTGCCAGAAAAGTACTAGATGTGGCCTTTATCGCCAACTATCTTCGAGGGGACGCGCATGAATTGCCTCCACTGCGAGAATTGCCAAAAAGCAGGAGTGGCCATGAACAAAAGGCATGAAATGCCCCAAAGAACCCATCCACTTGCGAAATTTTTGATGTCCGGGGAATAGATTTCATGGGACCATTCCCAGTCTCTAATGGCTACTCATACATTCTGGCCCGTGATTATGTATCAAGATGGGTAGAAGCCATTGCCACTGAACAAATGATGCAAGAGTGGTTGCGGACTTCCTGAAGTCCAATATTTTCTGCAGTTCGGTGTGCCTAAAGCACTCATAAGTGACCAAGGCAGTCACTTCAGAACAGAGCTATGGCGTCCCTTCTTCAAAAAATATGGGTAGCACAGAATTGCTACCGCCTACCACCCCCAAACAAATGGCCAAGCAGAAGTGTTCAACAGGGAAATCAAGCAAACATTGCAAAAGATGACCAATCCCAAGCAGAAGGACTGAGCCGCCTCCTTGAGGATGCTCTCAGGGCACATAGAACTGCATACCGGACACCTTTAGGGATGTCCCCCTACAAGATTGTTTTCGGTAAAGCCTGTCACCTTCCCGTGGAGCTAGAACATAGAGCATCTTGGTTAAGTTAAGCGTCAATCTGGCCTATGACCAAGCAGGAGAGCAGAGAAAATTTCAGCTGCAAGAGTTAGATGAACTCCGCTTGGAAGCATATGAAAATTCTAGGATCTACAAGTAGAAAATCAAGCGATTCCATGACCAGCAGATCCTAAGAAAAGAATTCCGAGTTGGCCAGAAAGTCCTCTTGTTTAACTCACGCCTCAAGCTCATTGCAGGTAAACTACGTTCTAGATGGGATGGGCCTTTTGTTATCACTAATGTGTTTCCCCATGGTGCAGTACAGCTCAAAGATGAACACAGCAACAGCACCTTCCAGGTCAATGGGCATCAGATTAAGTCATTCCATGAAGGTCCAGCGCCTATCACTCATGACATGGAGATAATATCATTGATGGAACCAGCATCTCCAGATGATCCTGCCTCGCATTGAGGACAATGCAGATTTTAAGTGTGGGGGGGGATAAATATACAGTCATCTCAACTGCTGTGTCTTAACTCTGTTCCCACTCTCCTGAACTCTGACTCTGCTAATTTTAATTTTTGTTTTGTTAGTTTTAATCACTTTGTTGTTTTCTTTCAGTTGCGTCGTTTCATTTTATTTTTAAACCGGATCCGGAACATCTTCGGCCTGGCAGAGTTCAATTTTGTCATTTACCTTTAATTTTTCCTCCTAATCAGAATTTCCAAGTGGACGATAAAAAGTAAAAATTGTTTTGAAAATAATCTTGAACTGGCTTCTGAAAGTTTGAATAGGTCAGTAGGAAGTAACTCTGCAACTGTGGCAAGAGATTTCTCTAGCTTGAGGGGAATGAAACTTTTGTGCTCTAGTCAATAGTTGACTAAGAATCTAAGAAGGAAACCCCTGTGTCGTGAGCAAATACAACCTGTGTGAGATTTTGAGCCTGGTAAACATTGATGGCTTACATCTTGCCATTTCTCTTCTTTTTTTCTAGTGTGATTTTTGCATTCATGATAACTGCATATTCTACATTTTGCCTTAACTCTCTGGATACAACTGTTCTCACATGCAGAATGACATGATCTAGGCCATGTTTCTTATAAGCCCTGAGCCAAATAAAGCCTGCCTGAACAAATGAGTCTGTTGTTTACCCCCTTTTGAGCCTAATGTAACCATTCTTCCTAACAGTTCACTACAAGCCAAGGCCAGAAAAACCATGAACCAACCTCACCCTCGGGGAGCAGAGGAGCTTTGGAATTGTTTTGGGAGTAAGTCATGATCAAGTGTGGGGGAACTCCAGGAAGCAAAAGGTTGTTCAGCACCCTCCAAGGCTTGAAAATGCAAGAAAAAGAATAAAAAGCGAGTGAAAAGAAAAGAGAAAAAAGAGGAAGCAGCAAGTAAAAATCTGAGCTGAAACGGACAAAGAGAGAAATAGCTGCATAAAAGTGTATAATAAGAAAAAGAAAAGAAAAGAAAAGGAGCTGGTAGCAGCAAGAAGAAGAATTGACGGCATCTTGGGTTATCCCTCAGGCTCTTCTTTGTGGGTCCTGAAGCTAGTTTTCCCATACTCTATCCTACCCGTGACCCGGCCTCGCTACAAACCGAAAAGAAGTCCTAGTGATCATAACTGTATGTGTTTTTGCAGGTGTAAGAAGAGAGATTTGCCAAAGTATGGTGATATCAGTTCCATGAATGTTGAGTGTAAATACAAGCCCCAAACACGTGAGAAATGAGGGAGTTATTTTCCTAAAAGATAGCTCTGTCACCCTTGGTTACCTTCTCTTGTTTGCAGGTCATGAATTTGCCTAGAGCGCGGAAGGAGTAATTGCCGGATTGTTAGAGTATCTCGATCTCAGAGTGAATGAGTACCGACTCTGTCTCGGTTGAACTGAAGGAAGCCAGTGAAAAATTCTTTTCTGTCTTTAAAATTTTCCCTTGTTGATTTTCATTTTATTTTGCCCAGGAGTGCAAAAGGGTAAGTGTGGGGGTGTGATGAGTCACAATTTATGCATCTTTTAGACACCTAAGAAGGAGGTTTGCAAGACTATTCTGTGCTTAAGAAGGATTGTTAGCTAAGATTCATTCTATGGGTTTGAATACAGAGAAAACGCAAATCTGTGTTAAATCAGATTTCTTAGCTAATAAAAGTGTCACTCCCTCTTCTGCAGGTCAAGCCGAGTTGACCAGGGTCAACAAAAGGAGTCTCAGCCGAGATGAAGTCATCTTGATCAGTCCGACTCCATCTCGGCCGAACCAGAGTCGTCTCGGCAACCCACGCCTTGCAGCCCAGCAGCCCAGTAGAGAGGCCCAATTGTATTGACCACATCAGCTATCCAGCTCGGAGGCCATCTCAGCGTTAGCTCAGCTGCCATGTCACTCCCAGGAAATCTGCCATGTCACGTTAGAAGATCCGCATAGGGGTAGAATAGGATCTTTCACAATGTAATTCTGTTAGGATTCGTTAGGATTAGCATATCGCAGCTCGTGTATATATAGGAAGAGCTGTGCACTTTTTACGCTTTGTCTTTGAATTCACTCTTGATACACTTCATTTGCTCCATTTTTCCTCGCCCCCATCCTTCCGTCCCTGGTGGTGCACGGTGCTGTATTGGCATTTCTCTCGATTGAGGAAGCGCAGGTCTGAGACTGGGAAGCCGAAGTCTGCCAGAAGGGACCGATCGATTTCTTGACGACTCGGTGGAGGCGATCCTCGGCCTTTCGAGGCTAGCGGAGGTGAACCACCACCATCAACCATGGCGATCGTCGTGGAAGATGGATTCACCTGAATTCAGGATCACTGTAATTGTATTCTGTTTTACGTTAATCGATTTCATTCTGCATTTCATATCTCCTTTCTTTTCCTCTTCTTTAATTCACGTTTGAATCGCGATTGCATTTGAATAAGACAATGTTAAGCTAAAGCCGATTGGAACTGGTTTGACTAATTCAATAGGTAATCAGTTAACGATAGTTAATCGAGGACCTAAAATCAGCTCTGCACTTAATCCCCGCCAACCCGATGAGGTAGCGATTGCGTAATTCCTCGGTATGGCAATGGACGAATGTTTGGCGATCGTCATAAGACTACCAAAGGCTGATATGGACTGAGAACTGGAGTGTGGAACCTGGACTGGACTTGAACTAATGGAACTGAACATGAACACAGTTATATAATAATAATAATAGATAATTAGTAACAGTAGTATATGTTTACTGCATTCATAGTCTTAGTTTACTTTCTGCTTTACTTGCACTCCAACCCCCCTGTTTACTGCTTTCTAAGTCTGAGACAGAGATAGTCCATCTCTGTAGCGTCTGTCTGCACTTGATCGAGACCAAGCCAGATCGTCTCTGTTGAAAGGTGTGAAAGGTTTTGGTTGGAAGGCCAGAGAATCATTGCATGGTTATTCCCCTTAAAGTACTTAGGAATAGTTTGTAGCTAATGACATCATTTTGCCACTTACGTACACCTGTGTCTAGAAGGCTTGGAAGTGAGAATGGAGATCTTGCGTGTTGTCGAAAGGATCTATTATTAGTTCCCTAGAGTACGGAGGAATAAAGCCTCCATCAATTTCTTCACCAAAGAGTTGTCCCCAAAATGTGAGGGGGGGGGGGAGGGGGGGATGGCCTGTTCTGCTCTTCTTGTCATTTCCCTCATAACTTCACGTTGCTTTTGGAGTTTTTTTTTGTGTTTTTCAGCCAAACTTAAAGCAACAATGTCACATTCCTCTACCTGTTGGTGGCGCTCCTCTGCTTCCCCTTGCCACTGAACGACCTCCGCATTAAGTTGTGTATGTTCCTCACTTTTTTCCTACAGGGTGGTTACTGCTTGTAGCAAATGTTGCAATGCGTCATTGCTGCGTCCATTGCTGGAGCTAGCTTGATGTGTGGTAATTGGTATGGCTAATTGTGAATCTGTGAAAATATGGTGGACTTCAAGACTTATTTTCTCGAAGCTACATGGTGGGCACAAAATGTTTACATCAAGTAGTTGGAGTATCTAATGTGATTCTCAATTTTCTTTAAGTGTTTCTCTTTATGGTGACTCGGTGTGACTTGCCTCTAGCGTTGTCTCCCTTCTCCTTTTATAGCTCCCATTCTCGTCATATTTGTTATTGATTGTGTTGTCTAATGTCTATTGTACCATCTGACTACTACGACGTGTCGACTGTGCCTTCTCATTCCTGTGGCACTGCCTGACCTCTGGTTGTGCTTCCTGACTATTATAGCGCGCCGATTGTATCTTCTGATTCCTACGACCAACATGCGACGCCTCTTAATCCATGATTGTGCATGCATGATTCATACCGATTATGAGTTCTTATGACAACGTTGTCATTTGTCTTTTTTAAGTCAAAATCGAACTATTTTGGTTGGTTGTTTGGGATTCGACCATCTTGTGAGTCCAATATACAAATATGAATTTATTTAATTAAATAATATTTTAATAAAAAAAAAATTATTGACCACGAATAGTAATAATTTGCTTTATATACTAGTTAATATTTTTATTAGTTTGAATGAAAAAAAAAATATTTAATTTGAAGATTTAAAAATAAATCTTTTTATAAGTTATAGATAATTATTTCTATAAGCTACGTTGGAAAGTTTATGAAAATAAACTAAAAATTAATTTATGAATTAATCATAAAATATTTTTATAAGCTTTCTAAACACTCTCGTGATTACTTATAATATAAGATAAATTCAAATAAATTATTTATAATAAATTCTCTCACACGAAAAATGAATTAAGTAAATAAAATAAAATAAATAATAAAAACGAAAAAGTGGAGGTGTTCCCATTTCCTGCCTAGAAAATTCCCATATCAGTGATTACACTTTCATCTTATCTCACTATACAATATAAAATTCAAGGTGCAAAAGAATATAAAATCATCTAGGTTATTGATGAGCTGGAATTAGTCAAGGATAAAATTAAATATGAATTAATTATATTGAATTAAATTAATTTGATTTTGGATTTTAATTTTTTCAACCAATTTGAATCGAACTAGTTTAATTAAGGTGGTGTCAGTTTGATATAAAAACATCAAATTATTATGATTAAAAAATAGTATATTTTTAAAATTTTATCTCTACTTTTTTATTTTATATTAATTTTTAATTTCATATTGCAAAGTAAAAAATATTACTTGTTATTTAATCATTAAATATTTGTGTTATCTAATTTTTTATAATTATTATTCCGTATATCACATTAGTTAATTTCTTTCCTTAGAATAGGATAACAAAATTATATAATAATAATTAAAACACCTAATAACATTAGATAAAATCACATAACAATCAAAATGAATGGAAAAAATAAAATAAAAATTAAGTACTAAAGTCTAAAATATATTAATTTAAAATAAACAATAATTAATCATATTATTAGGTTGACTTAGATAGAAAAAGAATATCTAATAAATAAATCAATTATAATTAAATGATTTAATTGTATTTTTATCCTTAATTTAACGTGTATACAATTTCAATTTTAGTTTTAATTGTTGAATTTTAGTTTATATATTTAAAAAAATAAATTATTTTAGTCCTTATAATTTTAATGGTTTATTTTAGTTTTTATATTTAAAAAATAATAATTTTTTTCACATATTAAATAAATTTATTTATAAAAATTAAATAATTAATATCACATAAGATATTTATATATTATAGGTTGTTCAATTTAAAAAATATAATTGATTGATTTTATTGTATTATTGTGTCAGTTAAAAATTAAATAATAAATTAATGATAAATTTAAAATTATTTATTTTTAAATTAAAATCGAACAATTAAAATTATAAAAAAAATAAAAATTATTCATTTGATGAGGAAATCAAAATCGACTAAGTAAAACTCCGAAGATGAAAATTATTTAGAAACCAAATTAAAAGAAAAAAGATTACCATTAAACCTAATTAGTTTAATTTAAATTTGAAATAGACCAATTAATTGAACTAATTCCAAATCAATTTAATTAGTTTAAATTTAAAATATTAGATTTATTGGGACAGTTGAATCCAAATATCGAATAAACACCCGTTGTAACTATCTCAACGAAACAATTTAATTGAAATAAAATGAAACACCAGAATTGGATGGCGAGCAGAAGGTTGAAGCAATTAACTTCAATCAAAAGAAAATTAACACCAATGAAGCAATTCAAATGTTTAGTTACCAAACGATTCAGGCCTGACTTCCTCCCCGTCCCCAACGAAAATCCCAAATTGCTCCCTCCATGCCCACCTTTTCCCGTTTTCAACGTTTTAGCTCCAACAAAGAATGCTGTTTTTTCATTCTTCACACGCTGCTCCGTGACAAAATAATTAACTCCTACTTTACAACAATCATAATTTCTTTATTTTTTTACCTTTTTTTTTGTACTCATTAATTTTTATGTGACATTTTGTTGAGTATTTATTAATTTTTATAAATTAAAAGTTTTAAATATTAATATATACTGTATAAAATATAAGTTTATCTTTTAGTATATTAATATTAAAAATAATTTTATATGATTATTTAAATATAAATTATTATTAATATAATTTATAAAATTATTATTATAAAATTTATTATACATAAATTATTTTATTGTCCATTTATAATTTATTTTTTATAAAATAATACAAGAAATTTATTGAAATGCTACATCCTATTTCTTGGACACTAAGCCCAAGGTGAGCATTAATCACAATCAAATGAGGGACAATAACAACTGTACGTTAGCCCAATAAAACCTGGATCAATTAGTATGCAACAACTTTGGGTCTAAAATATGAACAGAATCTGTCAATTTAAAAGAAAGTTGAAACCGAATTATTACGGTTGGAATGCCTTATTCACATATTGTCCCCACTAAAAAAATAAGTTCAAATCAACATAATTGATGATCTAAATAATTATGTCTATCGAAAACAGTAAACGCAATATCTTTATGTTTGACTAATTTTATAGTACTAATTCCTTAATCCAACCTATAGCATCATTTTTCACACACAAAAAATGAAACAAATATTTTCGTTAATAACTTAATAAGAAAAGAGTAAGTGAGACCACCATTATTTCATACATTAGATTAAAAGGTAACTGTTATAAAATGGTCCTAACAAGGTACTAGTATTTTTATTGGGTATAATCGATTCCCAAATTCATACATATATATGTTAGAGATATTTTTTTAGGATTTTTCTTTTTTTTTTTTCGTAAACTAGGGAGGCGACTCCTTGTGTTTTTTTTTTTTTTTAATTGTCCAGTTGCTATCCAGTTGCCACACTTTGTCTCTTGTATTTATTCAAACTTTCAATTTTAACACTTAACTTTTGAATAAATAATATAGGCAACAATGTAAATCCTTATTCAATCACAAAATGTAATGTTAGTATATTGGTTGATTTTTATAATAGGATTTAATTTGTATGCATCATAAAAAGATTTCCATAATGAACTAATAAAAAAATGGTTGGTAAATTTTTTTAATATAAATATTTTAAAATTAACAAAATATACATACCAATTTTTAATTAAATGACCGTGTAAAAATTTTTACCTATTAATGTATACCTTATTTTTCTTAATTTATATTAATTATCTTAAAAGTCATGCTAAATATATCTTTTTTAATTGGTTGATAGTGTAAGTTTTTTTTAACACTATTAAATATACCTATTAAACTCTTTTCATTATTCTACTACAATTAATAACTTGACAAAAAAAAACTAAAACAAAACAAAAGGATAACTAGAACAATTGCAAAGAAAAAAAGACTAAATTAAGACTTCAAATAAATGCAAATGAAAAAAAGTATAATTTAACCCAGATTTTAATATAACCTAAAATGTTTTATAAAAATAATAAGTTGAAAAATATTATGAGTATGAAATTCTTTCTAATTTTATGTGTATTTATGTGTGTAACTACTTATTCAACGTAATTAAAAAATTAAAAATCAAGTTTTTTTGGGGGTGAACATGCAGAGGATCTTTCTTATTCAAAAGTTAAAGAATAATTTCTTAAGATATTAATATCTATTTAAGGAGGTGATCTCTCCAAAACAAAATGTTTAAAATATATAAAACTCGATAAACTTTTTTTTTTATAAAAATGCGTGAGTAAAATTATATTAATTAGTATGGTATCCTGCTATTAAAATTATTATTTTTTAATAAATTTAAATTAGTTTGATTTGATTATTTTGGAGAACTATATACCACATCTAGCAAAAATGTATATAAGCATAGTGATGTTAAATATAATTAATTCGAACTTTTTTATTATGTACTTTTCATGATACAAATCCAGTTCATTCCACACTTATTTTGTATTAGATATGTGTAAAATTTTAATATCAGAGTCCAATAAAATAAAAAAATAAATTGGACCTATGAAACTAAAGAAATATAAGTCCCAACTAAAAAGCACCAAGGATTTGTGGCTTTTGAGGTAACCTGAGAATAAACTCATAAAAAAACAAGTTCAGAAAATAATAAAATAAAACAGCTGCAGTTAAAAATTGCTGTGCAAAGCACAATTGGCTCCAACAGATAGACCAAAGGGTGAATGTTGAAGAATTATAAATTAAGTTTCACATCAAACGAGAAACAAAAAATGCATATAGAAATAAAGTTGAGTTTTCAAACTTTTTAGATGATACATGCGCTCACTCCGTATTGGGCGTGTGAAACGATGTAATTTCAGTCATTTACATATAGAGTTGAGTTTGCAAACTCCACCAACCCTATTATTGTCAAATATCAATAATTTCAGAAAAGACCATAATTTCACGAAACAGTAGAACGCGTAAGTGCGACGTTATTCGCACGAGATAAACGTAGTCAAAATTCCTAATGGGATATTTGACTACAACATTCCTAGCTAGCTCAATGTAATTTCAGTCATTTACATAAAATTGAATTTGCAAACTCAACCAACCCATCATTGTCAATATCAATAATTTAAGTAAAGCATGAAAGACCATAATTTTAAGAAACTCATGTAGAATGCGCAAGTGCCGACAATCCCGTTAAACGTTGTCAAAGTACTTATTTAATGGGATTATCATATTTATTGAACTACTCTTTGATTATCATATTTATATAAACTAAACCTACTGTATTATTTATTGAATGTTATCTGTAGAAGCAAACATAAAATATTCCAGCATGGAACATGAGCGCAGGAGATAATTTTGTTTTAAGTTAGAAGCCAAGCTTCATCTTAAATTAATATTAAAAAGATAAGAGATCAAATAATTTAAGTTAGAAGCCAAGCTTCATCTTAAAATAATATTAAAAAGATAAGAGATCAAATAATTTAACCACTAAAATAACGTAGATGATTAGACTTAATTAGTTCTACTTGCAGAGAATAAAAAATTGTGAGTGAGATTTACAAGATAGTAGCAAGTTTTATCCTTTCTTTCGGGCCAGCAAGGGATTGGTCACACGGGGTGAATATTTCACAATTTCAAAAAGAACACTAAGTAAATAAAAGCAATGATGAAAAATCAGTCACCAAACAATAATTTCCATAGCCATTGACCCATTATTCCGTTCTGATGGCTCTACATACTATTCCTTGTGGGGCCGGAAAAGGGTTAAATGAGAGAAAGATCTAATCATGGTTATACCATTAGTCGTATTAATTTCTTTACAATATTAAATTTTGTAGCATTTTATAATTAATTTTAAAACATCAAGCGGCTTATTCACGTTTAATTTTTAAACAACCATTGTTCACGTTTAATTAAAATAACAATATAAAATTGGAATGTTCCCTTGGGTATTATAGTTGTATATAAATGTGAAAGAGTTGGTGAGAAAGGAACATAGCTAAGAGAAGCAGTATAATCTGGGTCCTTGATTGTTACAACTTGGTAAGCCATGGCAAAGAATTGCAACAAGGGCTTCGCCGACAGTTACATGCTGTTGAATCCCAAAGACGCGGGTTTGTGTGATATATTTCGTGTGTTGATTCACCGAAACATATCAGAAAGGAGGTTTGTGGAATGCCATGCAGAGGACGGTTTGGAAGAAAGTTTGGGCCACCGATGGCTTATATTTGTGTCTATTTTGGCCCAGAAGGTTTTGCAGCTTCTGGCCAAGCCACTCGCTTTCTTTGGAACTTGCGTTGAGTTTTTCCTCAACCTGCTTACCCTAAACGGCGGCGTATTTGGCCTCCTTCCTAACTTTATCACAGGTTAGTTCTTCTCACTTCTCTCGATATCTTTACATCTTGCATACTTCACTTTCAAACAAATTAATTTTAGTTCAAATTGATTTTTTTTTTATATTCAAATATTTTTATTTTAAAATAAATAATAAAAATTTTCAGCATAAAAATTATTTGAAAATATTTCAACTCAAAATTAATTATGAATCTATAATCAATTCTTTAATGTAAAATATGTGAATATTTATTTAAAATAATTAATATTTTAACGTAATTCTATATCTCCATTCATCGTAAATGTAGATTTACTGCTCGAGTTTTCATTATACACTTGATCTTGGTGTTTAGAAATAAATTAATTCTATAAGTAATGTCTAACTTAATTGTTTAATTAGTAGAGTATATAAATATTGTAAATTTCTTAATACTGTGTTTGATTTTTATGATTAAAAAAATTGTTGTTATTTTCACCTTTTTATATATAAATATTTTAAAATTAAAATAAAATATAAACAAAGTGATTATTTGTGAAAAAACCAAATAGACCCATAAACTTTCGCCTTTTATTTTGATAAACACAAATGTTCACTTTCGAGTCTAGTCATTATTTCTTTTATAATTGAAATTTTTTTATGAATGTCAGAAAAAAAAAAAAACTATGCAACAGACAAAAGTAGGGAAAGACAGTATTTATGATATATATATATTATAATATTAATAATAATGATAAGAATGATAATAATGAAAACAACTGTTACTTCATTAAATTTTTAAATAAATCTTTTTAAAAATTGAAAAGTCGAAATTTTTATTCTGATTTGCGTCTTAAAAAGTTATTATTGTATGATACCAATACAATAATATATAATATATTTATTGTATGATAATAATACGTTCTCTCTATATTATTTTTATCTAATATAAAATAATATATTTATATAAGCAGGTAAATTTGTCTTGCCCAATCCTATATCTGAAAAATATTTGTCTGTTATTGGAAATTTGGACTTGCGAGTAAAGTTGGACTTGGACGCCATCCAGCGTGAAGATTACAAGTACTATCCTGCACTTTCTATGATGGCTTCCAAAGCATCCTACGAGAACGAAGCTTTCCTTAGAACTAGTGTGGAAAATTACTGGAAGGTATGAAAATAACGATTTTGTTAATATCAATTTTAATTTTAAACAATTAAAAGTGAAAGGTTTTTATTAGAAAAATATTTATTTCTAATAAAATAAATTTATTTTGAACAAATTTTTATTTTTAATTACTTAAAATCAATTATAAAAATTGGTGTTAACAAAAACGTAAAAATATAATTGTTTGTTTTGATCCTTATCTTTCTAGTTTAATCAAGTTCACTTTGATGTATCTCTAATTTGTTTTCTGATATGCGTTTCTACAGATGGAATTTGTGGGGTTTTACAACTGCTCGAATGGTAAGAACTAAAAATCATATACCCTATATATTTCTACCAATTACAAATTAAACGCCATTGAACACGAACAAAATTAATTATCTTTGTTTGAAGGGACTCTAGCATACTTTTTTTTATACACTATTTATTATTAATTGCAATTTATGAGTCTTACTTTTTTATTTATGTATCAAATTATTAGTGTTTTGTCAATAAAATATATTAAATATTTAAAAAATTAATTGAATAACTAAAAATTACACGATTGTTATATTTGATCATTTAATTCGAATAATTAGAACTAGCATAACAAAAAATTTATTAAAAAATTAAAATTACACCATCACAATATCCTATAATCCAAAAGTGTAATAAAATTTTCTAATACATAGACGCAAATGTTTGACTTTGACTGTACAGAATATCAAGGAAAGGCCACAACACAAGTGTTGATTGCTTTGGATAAGCACCAGGGTCGCCATACTTACGTTGTAGCTTTCAGAGGAACAGAACCGTTTGATGCTGATGCATGGTCGACTGATCTTGACATATCGTGGTACGGAATTCCCGGCGTTGGGAGAATGCACGGTGGCTTTATGAAAGCCTTAGGGCTACAGAAGAACGTTGGATGGCCAATGGAAATCAAAGATCGGGACGAGAGTCTTCCCCCCCTAGCCTACTACCTTATCAGGGACATTATAAGAAAAGGTTTGAGCCAAAATGATAAAGCTAAGTTTATAGTCACAGGCCATAGTTTGGGTGGAGCACTTGCAATTCTCTTTGGGACGATCTTGTGTTTGCATAATGAGAAGTTGTTGTTGGAGAGGCTCGAAGGGATCTACACCTTTGGGCAACCAAGAGTTGGAGATGAAGCATATACAAAGTATATGACACAAAAATTAAAGGAGCATTCTGTAAGGTATTGCAGGTTCGTTTACTGCAACGACCTTGTTCCGAGGTTGCCTTACGATGACAAGGAAATGATGTTCAAGCACTTTGGCATATGTCTTTTCTTTAACAGGCGCTATGAAGTCGAGGTAAGCCATATATATTCAGTGGATTCCACTCTTTTAAGTCAACATCGATCTCGCTTTACACAATCAAGTAAATAATATTAATTATAGATGAAAAAAAGCAATGGTAGTATTATATATGTGTTAGAATATTAATATTTTTTTTTTAATTTGTTTTTATAGTAAGTTGTTAAATCTATGTCAAATCCCCCCGTAATATTTACAAGATTCTGTGAAACTTTGCATGACCGAGTCAACAGTCTCAGCTAAATGAGCGTTTAACTACTTTCAATATACACTAGTATTTAGGATAAATGCTTTTTTTTATATATAAATAGTAAAATTTATAATAAATAAATATTTTTAATATATAATTTATATTATAATTAAAATTTATAATAAATAATTTTTCAATATATAAATTACATTTTAAATTTATAATAATGAATAATTTAAATTAAAATATAAGTTTATTTTTAATTATTGGTAATTTTTTAAAATTATTAAAATTTAATTTAGAGATAGAGATAAAATCATATGCTAGGTTGAAATAGATAAATGTTTAAGAACATCAATAAATAAATAAAGATAAAATGAATGTAATTTGAAATTCTTTGGAGAATTTTTTTTTTCAATTATGGAAGTAGTATGTCAAATACATATCTAAAAGATAAAAAAATATTAAGAATATCTAATTAAGAGAATAAAAAATAGAATCAATCTCTTCAAATTGTATATTTTCAAGGAAAATAAAATCTCATGTGTAAAGTTGTGTATTACAACAATTATAAATGGTTGATATATTCTATTTTTTGTTATAAAAAAAATTTCACACCCTTGATAGAGTCATCCTTACATAAGTTTTGATCCTTCAAGTTTATAAGGTTAAACAAAATATGTAAAAGTAGAATCATACTTACACAAGTTTAAAACATATACCCCACTCGGATATAACATGACTCAAATATAATATTTTTTAAAATGTTATTAAAACTAATAGATAATATTTTTTATATTTTTATAATATTTTTAAATGTTATTAAAAGTCATATTTATTGTAGTGTATTCTCTTGTATATGTTTTATAAAAATTAAAATCAGATGGAGGTAAACTTACATAATTTTAAAATATATTTAAGTGTTCAATTTATATATAGGTACTGAGCAAGTGTTTTTTTTTTAATATTTTTATTTGGATACAGGTTCTTGATGAGGAACCGAATAAGAACTACTTCTCGCCCTGGTGCGTGATACCCATGATGTGGAACGCAATTTTAGAACTAATAAGGAGCTTCATTATCGTCTACCAAAGTGGACCTTACTACAGAGAAGGATGGATTCTATTTGGTTTCAGGATTATCGGCTTAATAATTCCTGGGGTACCTGCTCATGGTCCCCAAGATTACATTAATTCCACTCTTTTAGGATCCATTGAAAAACACTTCAAAATAGAGTGATCCGCATGAAGATGCATATCAATATTTTAAAAATCGAATATGAAGAAAAGACTATACGTTCGATTCAATTGATTCAATAAATGTTAAGAGTAATTAGTTGGTAAAAAAAATTGCAATTGTTATGTTTTTTTAGAATTAGTTATCTCTAATAAGCTTTATAAATAGAACATATATATTCATTCATGGTATCTTTTACCGATCAATCTATTGCAAAATTCTTTTATGGTTCTTTCTTTTTCTATTTTGAATTCTGTAATATTAAGCCACAACAAGTTTGAGTAACTTTTATTTCATTTCAATTTTTTTTACACAAACTAATATTTTTTAGTAAATAAAAAAATACAATGACAATGAAAATAATTAAATTAAAACTTAAAACTTAAAACTGTGTTATCTTTTTACCACACTATGATAAACCTAATAGTTGAATTAGCTAATATTATTTTTAAATTAGAATAAAACTAGACAATATAGCAAAAAGACAATGGGATCAAAATATGATACAAGCTCAGTTTGGATTAGTTTCTAGGTTATAAGAGTTTTTCAATTTTAAACTTCTAAGACTTGTTTAATATAAGAATGTTAAGCTTTATAAAATTTATAGGTGTTAATAGATAAGTCAAATGAGGTAACTTGTGAGAAAAAAATTGAAATAAATAATCACTACGGTACAAAAACATAAAAAAGTGGTGTTTAGCCCTGTGGTAAAAATTGTTTTCCACCATTATGCTAACGGCGGAGTCGAAAAATAATAGTTACAGTTAAATTTAAAGTTTAAATATAGTTTTAATATTTTAAATTTAAATTAATTTTTTTCTAATTAGGTTTAAAATTATTCTTTATAGTTTTCTAATTTAAAAATAACTTATTTTAGTATTCAAGGTTAACGTAGTACGATGAACCCTCAAAATTTAGATTTACAATGTATTTTTAAAATATAATTTTTGTGACAGTTTTAACTGTCAAAATCAATTACATAAAAAAATAAAAAAATTCTTCCTCCAGTCCCACTTTGCAGAGGGAACACAAATGATTTTATGACCCATCTGTCCCATTCGCCTTGCTTTCAACTCCTTCCTCCTCCTCCGTTAGAGACGCATAACTCTTTTTACCAAAAGTAGAAAGATACACATAACTCATAAACTAGAAACTCGCCCCCAAACCCAAATTGAGCCACGACAACACAAAAATGCCAATTCCTATATGATGCACTAATACAATTTATGTATTCGATACAGCGACATGACATTTCTTGAAAATACAAGATATAATATGTCTAAAATACGTATTCTAAAAATTTAAATTAAAAATATATTTATTAAGCATTAATAAAATAAAATAGAAATTGCAAATAACTATCATCCATTAATCTATATTAAGAATATACTTGTTACTTTTTAAATGTTACTAAAAATAAAATAAAAATTATAAAATATTTTTTATTGTCCAAAAATAAAAATAATATCAATTTCATCTCTTCTTTTACCATCATCCATAAATAGGATAACTTCTATTTCTAGTTTATCAAGATATAATTATGCCACTTCAAGATTTTCAACACCATTAAAATTATCCCATACATCTTCATCAATATCTCACATCTTGGTACTCCTTTGCATGTATTCTTCACTTTTCTTAGACAAGAGTCACCAATTAGTATGTATATATATACATAAACGAAGTCTTCTACTCATTTAGGATTCAGCTTCTTTCTTTTCAACACCTGAATGAAAGAATATGTACTCCAATTTCTTTCACAAGAAGATGAAGAAGTAGGTTGTACAAGAAGTTCCAAAGAATGTTTTTGAATGAGAGGGACAAAAAAAAACATGCATCACCCACCAAGATTTAGGATTTAATGTCCATCTATCTTCAATTGAGTTAAAAGAAGCAAAATTATTTGCTTTTGATGAGAAATTAGCATGTTCATGTGCAAACTTTTTTCTTTCTTTAACAGTTGTGAAAATCTTTTTCAAACACTTGTTCCTCTTCATAGAAATCTCTTCATCCATATGTAGGGAAATTCTATTTGGAGTCTTTTGGAATCATTCATCACTATAGAACCTATTAATCATGCAAGAGTTAATAGATAAATATAGAAGTTATCTAAATGTTTATAATAAATAATCGAAAAAAGTAAATATTTGATAAGTTAGATTTATCTAGGATTCAAAGAGTGAGTCATGCAATGGAGAAGGGTACAACTCTCAATCCACCTGCCAATTAGTATGAAATAAACAACTTGATAAAATATTGATATATCAATTGACTCTTTTCCTTCATGCTTGTGTATAGATTGTCTTCACTTTCTCTATCATAGTATCCCGCACTTCATAAACCAAATGAAGTGTGAGACTATATGTATCACAACTCTAAGCATATTATGAATATGCTTAGTGAAATTAAGAATATATACAATTTTGTCTCACCATTATCATATAAAATAAATTCTTCACTAATAACCATTGATTGCATTCAACATTACTATAACATATGAAAAACGTGTTTATGCAATAGCAAGCAATTTCAAAGGTGAGAAGTGATTAAAAATTACCTATTTGATGGAGTGAGTCATGATAAAGTTCCCAAAAGAAACATTGTCAACAACTTCAGTAATCTAATTACATTCACCATAAACTACCTCATTTTTTTCACTATTCTTGGCAACACTTGTTCTTTAATGCAAGGTTCAATGTATGAAAAATACAAAAATTTTAGAAAAAGAAACTTCAATGATATTCCAACACCTTTGCGTATAAGAGCATTATCTATTAAAATTTGAACCATATTTTCTTCCCCTATTTCTTTTATAACTTATGTCATTTTATTAGTCATATAATGTTTGTTTATAATTTCATTAGAAACATCAATAGCTTTAAAAAAAATTGGATCCCTTTCGCTTGTTAGCATAAAATTAATTAAAGAAATTCTTTGGATATCTGTCCAACTATCAGAAACTATGCTAACACCTTTTTCCTTCAAAGTTGATTTTATTGGTTTAAGCAACCTCTCTACATGTGTTTATCTTGTAGTAAGAGTTATCCTCGAAGCTTTGTATCTAAGAGGGAGAAAACCACTAAGATTATTATTTGCAACAAACAAATAAGAATTTATGTAAGAAGGATTTTTTTGCAAGGTTGAAAAACAATCTAGAAGAATAAAACATTACAATGATGAGAAATGATGCATTTTTCAATGAAAAATGATGCATTTTTCAATGAAAAATGAAAAATACTTAGTTTTCACTCTATTTTTAACAAATTCAACATATTGTTTTCAATTCAATAAAATACTCATCATTTATCCTTGAGTAAACAAAAATTGTAATTCCATGTATTCTCAACAAATGAGATTTCATCTTAAATAAAAGCTTTTAAAAATCTTTTGACAAAACTTATAAGACAAACTCGTGTTTCCTCCTCTTTTTATCCTTTATTTAATATGTTAGCGTAAGTCTAAAAAGGAGCGTGATAATCTTGTATAACATTAGCAGAAAGGAATTGACTTAGAATTTTGGAATTGACATTCGAAGCAGAAGAATTTGATGTTTACATTGTAAATATATAATTATATGATTCTACAAATAAAAAAAAAGAATAATACATATTAAATAGTTTTCTCAAATATTTTTCATTGACATATTTATATGTTTATAATTTTAGACTTATAAAAATTAGAATGATTAAATATAATAGAATGAAAATTGAAAAAAAAAACGTTTAGGATGTTGAAATTATAGAAAAAAGATACGTTACATATTATGATATTAATTATAAAAATTTAAAATATTAAAATTATATATTAAAATAGAAAGGAACTATAATAGAATGATTCAAAAATATAATAGAATGAAAATGAAAAAAAAATATTTTCATTTATTAGAGAAAAATAATGGAATGAAAATTAAAAAAATTAAATTTTATTAGAGAAAAATAGAATGAAAAAAAAAATTAAATTTATAATTTATTAGAGAATCATGTTGAAATTGTAGAAGGATATATACATATTATGCATGAATCCAAGTTTAGGGAGTGTTAGTACATGTTTGGAAAGAGGAATTTTCTTATTAATTGAATTGGTATTACCAGTCACATTTATATTTTTTCTTAAATAATTTTTTTTTTCCAAAATTTCAAGAGATATACATGTAACTTTTTTTTCCTAGTTACCATGAAATAAGTGCAAATATGTACTGTTGAAGTCTTTCGAAAACTATGAGTTCATTAATCAGTATGTCTTCTATTCCTAATATGATTTTTTTTCATATCCAAGGTCAAGTTCGAACCGTTGACATATTGGTTAAAGAACATAAGTAACTATCTTTTGTGTTAACCAATATCGATAACCTTAGCTGTAACATCCTAAAATTTATTTAATTATTTTTAGAAAATAAATTACATTATTATTATTATTATCAATTTTATTTTAATAAAGGAGTTAATGATTTTATAAACCGATGAGACTTTATCTAAATTATTTCCATTTATTAATTTAATTAATTGAATTAACGGGGAGGCTGACGGGCGGGTCGGGGTTGGCCTGACCCAGTTAGAATATTAGACAGGAGGTAATCAATTTACCCTAATTGGTGTTTTACGCATCCAACAGCCAGACCTAGAGGAGGGAGAACACAAACTTGCAAGGAGGAGAAGCTAGAGTGTTCAGATCGTCCTGAAAACGCATCAGTTCTTCTTCGTTCATCGTCTCTAAGGTACGGGGGAGATTGGTTCGGTCATATGTGAATGTGGGCGTACGGGTAGTGAGGACAATCCCTAAATCCCTCTAGGATCTAAATTCTCAAACTTGTTGGGTTAATTTGTTTTGAAAATACTTTAATCGATAAAAAAGAAGGATTTGTCAATACGTTCTATGGTTTGATTAATGTCTTGTCCTAATGTGATTTTTGTTGGGAAATTGTATGATTAATTGCCCTAATTTCTTGATTCTTGTGGTTGTTTATGGTTGTTTATGATTTGGGGCTCTTGTGTGCAATGATGAAATTGGGTGAAACTCAATGGTGTTTTACGTGCATTTTTGTACTCTCTGATAAATGATTTATAATGATGATGATTAAATTAATATGGCTGGGTATGACTGTAGACTGTGCGAAGGATGTATAAATAAATCATGAGAATAAGAGTCTGGATGAGAGGCATGAGAGGCATGGACATGAGAGGTATGAGAGGCATGAGAGGCATGAGAGGCATGAGAGGCATGAGAGGCATGAGATGCATGAGAGGCATGAGAGGCATGAGAAGCCAGACATGGCTATAATACCCCGGTCATATGTGGTGTTTAATAGGGGACCTGGCCAAAAGTGGTGTTTAACGGGGTGGGTAATGATGGGGGCATTCATATGCATAGGCCATAGGTGGTGTTTAACCATCTTTGCCCAGCGGCGGTGGTGTTTAATGGTCGTGTAGAATGTCTTCGCAGGCCATAGGTGGTGTTTAAGCGTGCGGCACACCTGGCCCGTCTGGGGTGTTTAACGGTGTGGCCATCATTAGTGATAACTAAAGGGATTGAGGAGGTTCGCCTGGTGTGGAGTTAGAGACGAGACTCTTAGGTGTGGTGATGAACATATGCATTGTGCGGCATGTGCATTTTATAAACATAAATGAATCTGTTATTGATTTTGAATGAATGAAATGTGATTGATATATGAGCATCTATTAATTGTTAGTAATTGAGTACGGTAATGGGTGGAATTTGGGCATTATCTGCGTTTATATATGATTGAATATTATTTATCACCGTAAAATTTCTCTTGTGGTTTTCTTTTTTAGGTAACGTTGAGGCGCTCGTGGTGCCAAGTTTTTTTTAAAAAGCGGGGTATTCTTTCGATTAGTGTGACATCGGGGCTTTGGGATTTAGAACAGTGGTTCTATGTTTTTCTTATACGTACTTTTGCATCTTAAATATTTGAAAATGATGAGTATATTAATAACTCACTAGGTGTATACAGAAATGAAAATGATTTATATGTTTGAAATATGTGTCAAACACACGAATGACGCGTTTAGATTAACGTTAATAATCTATGTTAATTTTTCTTTTATGTGAACCTTTTATCCTTTTTATTTGTTTTATTATTTAATTTAAATATTCGGGGTAGAAGGGTGTCACATTAACAATGCCTACCAAAACATTTCATTATCTATATTCTTTATACTAGTCAAAACGATTTACTTAATTCATGCCTTTTTTAAAAAAATTAAAATAAAATAAAAGAGAGATAATGAATTAAAAAGTAATAGGTGATTTGTATAATAATAATAGGAATAAAAAAATAAAACAATAAGATAATTATAAAACTAAAATAGGATATATATATATATCACTAAATTCTTGTAATCGTAGAAGGATATATACATATTATGCATGGATCCAAGTCTAGGAAGTGTTATTACATGCTTGGAGAGAGAAATTTTTTTATTAATTGAATTGGTATTACCAGTAACATTTATATTTTTTCTTATATAACTTTTTTTTTTTTAAATTTCAAAAGATATACCTGTAGTAATTTTTTTTACACATGAAATAAGTGTAAAATATGTATCATCGAAAATGACTAATATTTACCAAAACTATGAGCTCATTAAACTATATGTTTTTTTTTCTTTCAATATGATTTTTTTCTAAATGAAACTATGATATATTGATTAAAGAATACAAGTAACTATCACTTAAGTTAATGGGTAACCTCAGCAATATCTACCAAAACATTTCATTATCTATATTCTTTATACTAGTAAAAAAGATTTACTTAGTGTCTTTTAAAAATATTAAAAATAAATAAAAGAGAGATAATGAATTAAAAGTAATAGGTGATTTGCATAATAATAATAGGAATAAAAAAAACAATATAGTAATTTATTAAAGTAATTATAAAAATAAAATAGGATATAAAAATATGTTCACCAAAATTCTATATCCCTATATATATATATATATCACACTAAATTCTTGTATCTATCTGTTTCTAGAAAAACAATATTTATGAATGTGATTTTTGATCTGACAAACCATATAGTTCTTTTCCCATATTGGATTGTGACAACGACAACTGCATTGTTGAGGAGTTGGTTTTCATTGATTTGTTCAACCAACCCCTTCTGACCATCCTTGGAGAAGTAAGAAGTCTCTCATGTTAAGTCTTGGGTGTCACGTGCTTTGTTTTTTCAATAATTTCAAAAGTTTTTTATTTTTTTTACTTTTTAATATTTAACTTTGCAAAATACACTGTCTTAATGGCATGAATGACTGAGTCTTTTGGGTTTCGGTTTTAGATTTTTAGGATAGAAAGATGATGAAATTCTTCATTCACATGGTAAAACCATTGTGGACATTAAAGAGGTTCTGCCTAGGATTCCTTTGCACCCCATCGAGAATGTGTTTGTAAAACATGTCACATGTGTTTAAGTATTACTTCTCATCACCAGCGTAAATAGCATATATGTGCAAGATCTTTTATTTTCTTTTTTTATATTCTTATATTCTTAATGTATCATGCAAAGGTCTGAACTTACCATATTACTCCGTCCAGATAGTATATAGAATGTTGAAAAATGATTTGTTTTTTTCTTTATGAAAACTTTCTTCATTTCTACAAGTTTATTACATATGAACAATAATGGGCAATTGCTGAACTTCTCTTGTTGTGGCAATTTTGTATTTTGGTATAACCGTTGAGATTTTATCCTTGTAGCTTTATTCATATAAATGTACAGCTGCATACATTTATCCATAAATTTGATGTTTTTGCAAACAGAACCAGCAATATTTCAGGGATAGGAGCTGGTTTTATTTGTAACATTTTTTTTTATTTTTCATACCTAATATTAGAATTTAAACTCATATTAAATCACATAACTTACTTGTAGGTAGAAACAACAATAACACATAAATAGCTAGACAACAATAATAGATAACATGTAATATTGTCCATGGCCTGTCAGGCTGGACCCAGTCCAAGCTAAGGTACCTAAATCCAAGTTTTCTTCGCGCCCTTGCTAAGAGTCAGGCTTGGCCTAAGGCTGTGAATAGCCCACGCATAAATCCTTACAAATTACACTTTTTGTACAAGGGGAAATTTGAAGAAATTTGGTGCAAATCGCAACTGAAGACGTTTTTTTTTGAGAGAGAAAAAATTGATGCATTTCAAAGTAAATATGGTTTTTGTAAACAATGGTATTTTCATCCTAAATCCTAATACTTTTTTTTTTATTATGCCTACTCTTACAGAAATAATATATTTTGAGAGATAACTGACATGAGAGACAAAAGCTAAGAAAAAAAAAATGAAGAGAAGAGAGATCATAAAAACTTACGAAGTTGCATAAATATAGTAATAGGTTGGGTTCTTGTGTTAGCCTATGTCAAGCCTAGGCTAATTGCCTATAAAATAGTTGGGCGAATTCGGTTGATTCCAAAGCTAGGCAATTTTAGTGCTAGAATTTAACTTAATTGGTTGAAAAAGGTAGATGAGTATTGTGAATATCTAAATATTGTGTTCGATTTCAACAAATAAAAAAAAATTAAGCAATTTTGGCTAAGCCTTATTGTCAAACTCCAGAATCCACGCATAGTTGTAAGAAATCAACATGAAAGAAACCACAATTTCAACCAAATTGGACTACTTTTGTTACTGCTCAAAGTGTGAGGGATGTATCATCACTTCCACCTACATAGGAACATGCTGAGAGTCAGAGACTTAAAGCTATATAGTATGTATTTTCTTATTAACTTTCAGTGGAACCTTGTGCTACACTGGGTACTCCAAAATTTTATGAATAACTTGCAATCTATTTCTTATTTTTCACAACATACAGCAACAGCTCCATAATGTAGAGTTGTGCTTTTTTCTCTGAGGACATTTAATATGCCTTTAACAACACTTAAAGTCTTCAATAGCAGTTTCACAAACTGACACTGTTTAAAGACCCAATTAAACAGTATTTGTGCTATACAAGCGCTGTCTAATTGGATGTTTAGACGGTGTTCGTTTACTATAAGTGTTGTCTAAATGGAATTGCAACAGCATTTATTTATTACAAGCACTATCTTAGTTGTGTCATAGAGTCATAGACAACGCTTGTTGTTGTGTCCCTGACAAGCGTGGTCCATGTTCCCCAATAAGGTGTTCAGTAACGGTACTGAATTCTACCCACTGAATTCTATTAGATTTTTCAACGTATGAATCTATTTGAAGAACATGTATCAGTCTAAGAAACCAGAAAGCTATAAAGTCTGATCATCTGATGTGTTGATTCTATGAGATACCTATGAACATAGAGAAGTTGGTATTGAAGGAATTCCAATTTTCATGAAATCAATTGAAACATATCAAAGACATACAATATCAGAATCATAAAAATAACAATTTATATTAGTGTCTTAGGCCGCCAAGAATCAGCTCCATGACCACAGGATGGTTACAATTCAATGTATTTCCTTAGGATAAACATTCACTCCAAGTGAGAAGACTTTAATTTTAATATCCTATTATGAAATTTTGTTAGTGATAATTGAAATAGAAAAAAAAAAGAGCTCTTAATTTTCAAAATAGTCACAGAAAGAAATTGTATTGCAGCTTCTTTTGTAGCAGTGGTTGTTTATGTTTTATTCACATCTTGGAATTGGAGGAATAGTGTTTGTTTCAAGGAAAAGGAATTGACAACAAAAAAGAAGACCGGTAAAGATAAAGCTTCATTCTTGAGAATATTTTGTATCAAAAGTTTGCTTGCGGTAATGGTTTCGAAAGCCATTATTGTCTTTGTGTAGCCTGAACTTTTGGTATAAAGGTTGTGAATACTTGTACTCATTTCTTTAGTCTTTGTTGTAAAAGAAAATACAAGACTTTCGAAAGTTTTTACAATTTGATAATAAATATCTTTGTATCCGTGGTTAAAGAGATAAAAATAAAAATTGTCAATACAAATGAAAATATTTATTAAGAAATTAAAAAATATATTTTTTTTCTGTTTTAAATAATTAAAATCACAAAGATTAAATGTTCTTTGATTAATATTTTTAAACACTAGTTTTATTTTTTTATTATCAAAATTGTAAGGTTTTGTCCCTTATATTTTTAAACACTAGTTAACAATATTTTAGTTATTAACCAAATTAAAAAAAATTGCTAGATAGTACAATATAAAGTTGCTATTATACAATTATACATTATCATAATTTATCTATTTATAAATGGAGTTTCGATCGCAACTACGTCTAGAAGAAAATTATATTGCGTTTATGCATTACTTCCATATAAATGTTAGTTTGCTTAATAATATCAGCCCAGTTATTAATTACAAAACCTTAACTATCGATTAAGAATTAGTTGAAATTGAAACCATTTAAGTTGAAAGTCATAAAGCTAATACCTAATACGGTAAACTAAATACCTTCTATATGCCAAATAGTTAGTGAGAAATGTAAATAACGAAAATTATTAAAACTTGCATATTGGAAGATCAATCGACCAAAATAACCATGAGCAGCTACAATATTAAAGGTTTCTTTCTCTTGATCGAATTTATAACTTTCGTTAACAGATTTATTTTTTGTGGTTTCCCTTATCAAACTAGAAGTTATCAAAGAACCGTAAATAACATTGAATAAGGAGCCACCAAATATACCAATTACACCTAACATGTGAAATAGATACATAAGAATATTAACTTAGCCTGAAATACAATCTTAAAATTAAAAATACCAGAAATTTCTAATTACGTTGGAGTTCAGTTATATTTGAAATGTCATTTTAGTTAATTTTTAATTATTTTATTATTTGAAAAATTTATTATACCTTATTATTAATATTTGATAGATAAGTTTCTTTTTAGAAATTATAATATATTTTGATATGCTATTTCAAGTATTTCAACTACCGTCTTCTAAAAGGTTAACTTTTAACTTTTTATATATATATATAATATATATATATATATAATATTTCTTAATTATTTTATCCTTTCTTGTATAAGGCAAAATTATATATTTTTTATTTTTCTTCTTCGTATAAGGTAGAATTTTATTATTTATATTTATTTTTATATAAGAAATTTTATTATTTTTACTCTTTTATTAGATAATATGTTAATAATCATAGATGATATGTTTATAATTATTATTATTTTGATATTTTTATATTATATTTTTTTATTTTAATTATTATAATATTTATTTTATTATTTTATTTTTATAATTCAATATATTAATATTGGTAGTTTATATTTTATTTTATTTATATTATTTTTTGAATTTTTTTATATTATTCATTTTATTATTTTTAACATTATATTTTAAGATATTTTAACCAATATACTAATTAACATAAAATAAAATTAAAATTTATATAAAATATCATATAAATATATTTACTTATGTCATTTTATATTTATCAACTACCTCAAAATATAATTTTATCAAATACTTATAATTAAATAACTTAATTTAACATCTTTTAACTATTAACTATTAACTTTCAACTACAATTAATTTTTCAAACTAACTTTTTAGTTAATTTTATTAAACATAGCCATATTCTTTTTTCTATTTTATTTTATTAATTAACTAATAAAATTTTATTAATTAAAATAAAATGACCTTTGACTGTCCTAGCTGGACGTTCATAAATCAATCCTCATACATAAATAATAACACATGTTAGTATACAATAGATTCCGGAATTATGTGTATTAGATAATCTGTCAAGATCATGCTTTTCTTTATTGTTGCAAGAAGGTAGTCTCATGACTTATCGAGATTCCAAATTCATTAAGACACTCAATCCGAAGGTTGGCATAAAACCTACACTCCTAAAAGGCATTTTGTGCTTTCCTTCACCAAGTTACAGGAATCTATTTAACCACTACCGAATGCTCGTCTAACACGTGCAAAATGTCAAAGATCATATACTCTAAAATAATTTAAAATTTGATAAAAAAAAAGTCCACTAATTAAAGGATTAAAATATAAATTATCAATCAAAAGTACTTACTATGAACTCAAAAACTATATATTCTTTTAAAAAAAATTACAAATAAAAAATGTTAAATGTTATTTATGTTTTTCCTTTCACAGTATCCCTCCATTTGATAAGTAAGTAACTAATCTATTAAAGCATCGCAAAAGGCTAAAGTGGAAACCTCTCCCAATAATATTTTTAAAAAAATTCGTATTTGTACATTTTTTATAATAAAAAAGAGATAAAAAAAGAAAAAAAAATGTGAAATAAGATGGTTGATGTGATTAGGAGTTTGAATTATAATATATGGGTTAAAAATAAAACCTTAATTCATTTATTAGAAATATATTAAGAAAAAATTAATCTATCCATGATGTGTTGAATAAAAAATTATTCAACTTATCTATTAAACTTATTTAATGGATGGATATCCAACCCATCCATATAAAGTATATTATGTTTTATTAAATATTTTATAAAATAAAATAAATTATATATATACATTCTATTAGGATATTGAGATATATTAAATCAGATTGTATTGAAGTTTTATTTTATATCGATCTTTTAGGGGTAAATATTTATTGTACATACTTGTCTAGATAGTTTCTTTTTCAGGATTTTGTATATTTTCTTGTTTTCAGGATTTTATTCCTGTTTTTAGGATTTTATGCAGATTTATTTATGTATCTCGTATACAACCAGCTGTAAAGTTTTTATATATTTATGCTCTGAGAGCCAATAGAATTATAGAACATAACTTTTGTCTCATCCCGTTTCTTTACATTTTTATATCTAAATACAGTAGAGTTCACCCTAAAAAAAATACGGTAGAGTTAAGGATCCACCTCTTGAAAGACCTATCTTCAATTAATGAACTTTGGACTATTGAATTGCAAAAATATGTTGGACGGTTCATTATTTATCCAATAACAATGGTGGTTCAATCCAATGACTAATGATCATTAAATTTTTATTTTTTTTAAAATTGGATGGATTGAATAATTGGAAGATAAATAAATTGAATTGTTATCCCTAAATGTAATGAAGAGAGGTAAACACAGTAGCATTGTAAAAATTATTATAAAAGTGTTATATAAATAATATGATTCATACTTTTTTCAGACACATCAATTTTAGGATGGAGCTCAAAACCGTATGCTTAGTAGATCTCGAGTCCCTTCCGCTCGCGCAACAAATTAACAATATTTAGTTAAAAGTGTTATATATATACACCAAATTAAAATAAATTACTTTTAAGTCTAGCCTCCTAGACATTCATAAATTAATCCTTTGATACTCAAATTAAGCACGTGCACTAATATTCAATTGACGTACATACATTCTTTTTTGCATGATCAATTATATTTATCCCATTTCCTGTGTACCAATTGACGTGCACTAATGTTTTTGTTGGCATTCGCGACTCTATATTAACTTGGGGTACGTTGAGGTTTTGAGACAAAATCCGAAAATCCTCTTTTTTTCCCTCCAATTATTCTCGTTAGTCATGAGGCATAGTGATAATGAAAATCTTTTCGCTACCAAATTTATGCTCTTGAAACCCGAAAAGATGGGTTTCTTTCAACTCTTTCATGTCTTGTTTGGGAGAGACATACAAGAAAAAGACTTTGTGCAATGCCTTGAGTTCTTTGTCCAGCCAAGGTCCTACCCAAAGTTGTTCGTGTTTTTCTCGCTCTTAGTACAAAAGCTTCTTAACGTGGTGGCTAATATATTAAAATGTATTGGCGATATCGTTGAATCATTTTTGAACCCACAGGCTTCATGCAACTACAATATCTTCATGCTTGTATTTAACTGTATCCAAGGTTTGTTATCTTCCTATTTGTATGCTGAAGTTTACATTTTGATATATCCGTAATGGCTTGAGTCGACTTTTGTGTAAATTGAGATCAATAAAAGTAATGATACATAAAAACCTAATGCATAATTTTTTATTTTGCTATGTCTCTTCCTTCTTATCACCAAATATCATTTATTATATTTATATTTTTCTCTCATTTATTTTTATCTCGTCCTGGGTATTTAGTAGCACATAACTATCTATACATTATTAATTTTCCGATCGATATGTAATACGTCTTATCAATACCAATTTGTTATAAATATGTCATCAATCGTTGAGTATTCGCCAGGTTAAGCCATATGTAATACATAGACATTTTAATTTACATTTTTCAATTTTTTTTTCATTTTCAATTATAATTTCTTAAAACTTTATCAATTAAATAAATGTTTAAATTTAATTCGAAGTATTTGTTGTTATTATGAGCAGGTAAGCAGCTAGTGAATAAAGATTCTGCAAATTATGTGTCGATAAACGGTCATTTGGACAAGCGAGTGGGGTTGTTAGATAATTGCACCAAACGTGAAGACCCCAACAAGTACAATGCTGCTTTGTCTATGATGGCTTCTAAAGTATCGTACGAGAATAAAGCTTTTCTTCATGCCATTGTCGTAGATCGCTGGAAGGTATATATAGAATAACATTTCAAATTTATTCTATAATAAACTAAGGTTATGTTTGGATCGAATGGAAAGAAACAAGATGAAATGAAATGGATTAAAAGTGAATGAAGTAGAATGGAATTTAGTGAAATAAAACCATTATTTTATTGTTTGGATATATTATGTATTTCCGTATGTCATTCCTTTCCGAATTTAAAGAAAAAATGAAGATAAATAAAGAACAAGATGAAATAGGTTTCATTAGTTTCCATTATATATTTCATTTTCATTTTGCCAATCCAAACAATAGGATATAATAATATTCTATATAATTTCCCTCTATTTCATCCTCTTCTACCAATTTAAACACGACCTTAATCTCGTTCTCACTCATTCATTTGTTTCTTTCCAAAGGATTGTTAATAGCCAGGACTTTATGATAAAAAATTCTAAATCATTAGAAGAACCAAAGTAAGCCATAGTTACAATTGAATTTTACCTACAGTATCAAGATACAGCACAAGGATTTTTTTTAACTACCATTTCGACCTAAAGGGTTAAACTATAACAATATCGTTTAGGATGCCAGGTAAGTAACAGAAAAGAAATTCTCAGTTTCTAGGTATTGATACTTTTTTTGTATGTATTCTTTAAATTATTAGAAAGATGTTAAGCTAACTGCGTTGGAGTATCTCTATCTTATACTAATGCTAATTTTGTGCTCTCACGTAGATGGAGCTGGTTGAATGTCTTGACTACTGGAATGGTAAGAACTTAATAAGAGCCACTTTGGTTTGAGAAAATACCTTTTCATTTTTATTTTTTTTAATTACAAAATTTTGCTTTTTTTTATTTGATCTCTTATTTTGAAAAGTTTGTATAGAAAAAAAAGTAAAAATAGAAAATAAAAAAATATTGAATATATCATTAATTTAATCCTCTTAAGTATATTATTCTCTCTCCTATATACTCCTTAAAATAATAAAATTATATAAGTAGTCCTTAAAATATTTAATATATATTTATGTTGAAGATATTATAGATATATGATAATATATGATAGGTAACTCATTAAGAGGTTACAAATATCTAAATATCTTATTAGATTACGAGGTTACAAATATCTAAATATTTCATTAGGAGATCGTGATCATCATAATTTATTTACAATGATTATCTTTATTTTTTTGTCATTCATATTATCTTTAAGTAATTTTTACCATATAAAAGGGAGATTAAAAATTGTATTATTCAATTTAATTAATACTAAGTTTCTTTTATTTTCAATATGGTATAAGAGTTATTTTGGCTAAGCTATATTTCTATCAAATTTCTCTGACTTCTCCAACATGTTCTCTGACTTCTTCAGTATCTCTGAGTTGCATTTTAAATTATTATTTGAAAACTCAATTTTTATCTTTATCTGTAGGAAAATAAAATTTTCTTCCTGTAACAAGTTGAAAGCTTAGTAAGCTTCAACTTGAGGGATTGTTGGAGATATTATAGATATCTAATAAGATATGATAGGTAACTCGTTAAGAGGTTACAAATATCTAGCTATCTTATTAGACTACGAGGTTATAAATATCTAAATATCTCATTAAGAGATTGTGATCATCGTAATTTATTTATAATAATTATATTTATTTTTTTGTTATTCATATTATCTTTAAGTAATTTTTATCCTATAAAAGAGAGATTAAAAATTGTATTATTTAATTTAACAATATAAAGAAATTTTTTTACTTTTAATAATTCATCAATTTAGTTTTTATGATAATAAACTTTACTAAAATTGAAAGAATAATTAGGAGAATTAGAAGAATTTTTTTTTTCAACATGATTTTTTTTTCTATACTCAATGTCAGATTTAAACTCGTGAAATATTGGTTAAAAAACATAAATAGCTACTACTTATATCAATTAATATTTATTAGAAAATTTCAATATTTGAGAATTTATGTAGTATGATTTGTAATACTTTAGGAATATTTATATAATTTTTTACTTCAAAGATTATTTAGGAGAAAGAAATACTTAGAGACCAAATTGAGAATTTATTAAAAAAATGTTTCCATTATTTCTCGTACAAACTTTTGATACAGAAACTAAATAATATAACAACTTTCTAATTAAAAAAGAAAAGCATTTTCTCAGATTAATCTGCCCCTAAAAAAGAAAATTCCATGCATCCATTAATTGATCAAAACATCAAAAAGATTAATTATTAGTTAGTGTTTGAAACTTTGCAGACTATCAAGAAAAAGCTACAACTCAGGCTTTCGTCATGTTAGACAAAAGCGAAGACCACGACACCTACGTTGTGGCTTTCAGAGGAACCGAGCTCTTTGATGCCGATGCATGGTCCACGGATATCGACATCTCATGGTTGGAGCTTCCTGATGTCGGAAGAACCCATGCTGGCTTCATGAAAGCCTTAGGGTTACAGTTAGACTTAAAGAACAACGTTGTGGGTTGGCCTAAGGAAATCGAAACCGATGAGAACCGTCCACGTGCCTATTACTCCATTAGGGATTTACTAAAGAATCATTTGAAATCGAATGAAAGTGCAAAGTTTATTTTGACGGGTCACAGTCAAGGTGGTGCTCTTGCAATTCTCTTTCCCGCAATACTAATGCTTCATGATGAGACATTTCTTTTGGAAAGACTTGAAGGGGTCTACACATTTGGACAACCTAGAGTTGGAGATGGAATCTTTGCCAATTACATGGAACAAAATTTGGAACATTATGGTATTAAGTATTCCAGGTATGTTTACGGCAACGATATTGTTCCTAGGTTGCCCTTCGACAATAATATCATGAAGTTCGATCACTTTGGGACGTGTCTTTATTATGATAGGAGCTATAAAGGCAAGGTACGTATATACGTCATTTTAATCGACTTTTAGCTAGTTTTCTTTTGAGTTTGATTATTATACATTAATTAAGTATATATAAAGAGATAATTTATTAATTAAATTAATAGTTGATTAGCAAAAATTAATAATTTCTTTTATATGCGAAATTAATGTAGAAAATGCAAGACGAGCCGAATAAGAACTACTTCTCGTGGAAAGATATGATACCGATGTGGGTGAATGCTTTCTGGGAGCTTGTAAGGAGTTTCACTATTGTGTCTAAATATGGACCTGAGTATCAAGAAGGATGGCTTTTAAGATTTTTTAGACTTTTGGGCTTAGTATTTCCTGGAATACCAGCTCATTGCCCCCAGGATTATGTTAATGTTACCCGCTTGGGAGTTCCCTAAGATTAGGATTAATTGCTACATGCACACAACTCATGACTAGAGTCATGATTGATTTGCAGAGTTGTCTATCTTGTTATTTAATAGAAATCTGTAAATTAACCTTTTCTTGTAAGAATTGCCAGATAAATTAATTGTTAATTTTCTTTTTAGACCGAGTCAAGTGTTTTGTTTTTTTATTGATAACATTTGGTGTTAAATATATATATATATATATATAAAATTGAGATTTTGTTCCAAAACAAATGTTTCTAAATAATAGTTTGATTTAATTAATTTCAATTATTTGTTTTAATTTAAAAAAAAAAAGTGGTGTGAACACCTATTTTTGTCCACCTGCTTTTATACTATTTTGTAATGTTTTTATGTTGGGCTAACATAAATTTAAAGATATTTCTCATATCTTCTTCAAACCAGATTGAGCCACTCTGAATCCATAAAATAAATGAAAAACAAACAAAATCCAAAACAAGTTATGGAATCTAAGCTAGGATATAATTGTTGATTCCTGTCTTGCTATTATTTCAAATGTGTTATTCGCTGTATGAAATGCTAAAGTTATATATCATCGTGTAAAAAGAAATTGGATAATCTGTGTTTTGAAGTGTTCCTTGGCTTCTTGCACGTAAAATGTTGGAGTACTGAATCTAGCTGCAAGCTTCTAGCTTTAGGTTATAGTATTTTGTATTGCAGTGGAGTTATGGAATTAACGGTGGAGAGCATCAAGGTCAGATTGGAGGGATATACCATACTAGCAGGGCAGGCACAGTTTTATTGGCGGCTTTGTATTGCAAGTGATTGCAACTGCAACTGTGGGTGCCAGGAACCGTTGTGCAGGTCCACTGTTCAGGATGGTTTTAAATTATTATCAGCACTAGGACTTGGATTTTGCTTAATCTAATTGTGAACTAGATAAATACTTCTTCAACGTTTGATTTTGTATCCAGTTGTAGTGCATGTGAAGAAAATATGTTGCCGTCTGTCATAAATCTTTTTATAGGCATTATTTGGTTTTTAATTTATTCTAGTTTTGCTTTGGAAGTTCCATTTACGCCTCTTTAGCATGTTCTAATTTGAAGAGTTGTGGTTAGTGATTACACCTTGAAAAGAAGTGTCCAACACTAATGATATATTAACGTTTTAATGTGATCTTACTTTCTGTGGTGGAAGATCCTTGGCGAGTGTACAAGTACGATATAAAATTGAATATCATATGTTTTATCAACCAGAATGATATACAGGAAATGAAATAGTTTTTTTTTTTTTTTCAAAAATGTTCAAAGAAAACTGGCCGATAGCACCACGATGTAAAGACACTTGCTGTGTTGGACTCGTAGGATCGCCACATGTTTATCGATTTAACTAATCTTTATGCGATACACAAACAAGTTTGTTAACATACATAAAAAGAGTTAATAAAATTCATTTGTATCTCGTAGAGATTACTTAGAGTCATACTAATATTGTATTATATAATAATTTCTCTTTAATTATTAGTTAGGAGTACTTGGCATATTCATAAAGAAAACGAGGAAAGAAAATATTGAGAACGAAAAAAGAAAGTTCGTCGCAACCATTGTGCTTTTATATACACGGAGTACAATACATACCGTACCTAGGTGCAAATAATGGTGTAAGGCTTTCTAACATATGCCAATTGCATCAAATTGGCATTAAGACAATGTAGTATACTCTTTTATAAAGTGGTCAAAACCTTAATGATGACTCAAGGGATCGATCACTGATCATGGCTGCCGAAGCAGCTGCTTGGAGACCATATCTGGGCATATTTGGAGAAGGAAAATACTCTGCACTTGGAAACCTGATGGCCCTGTTCTATAGGTATTGCGTTTTTCATATTTTCAGCTTTCAACTGTGCCCTTCTCAGCTTGTTTAGAATCTTATCCATTGATGACGATCTCTTCTTTTCTAATTTCATCTGTGTCAAATATTATCATGGTCAGAATCACAAGAGATTAAAATTGCCCTTGCTGTGCTTATATATACACTTTCTACATATATTTTCTAAGCTTTACTTAAGTATAGCAATCTCATTCAATGAATTTAATATCTTGCTTTTAACCAATGATAATGTGAATAAGAATTTGTGTTAGACCCCAGACATACATGGTACAAGAAAGTATAATATACTAATTATGATGAATAGAAAAAACCTCAAGTTTCCGAATTGCAGTTTCAGCCTTTGCTTTCTGCAAATTCTCCCAGGCAATGATTTTGGCTTCCTCTCTCTGTAGCCTGCACCATAAACAGAAGTTCATGGATAAGTATAACAATAGAATTATATCTACATATGCATGTTGCCTCTAAACTGATTCTATATCCTGAAATTGTTCTACTGCAACCCTTTAGCCAATGAACCAAAAGGACTAATATAATCTGAGTTTTAAAAAACTACGGTATTTAGTATTTAATCAACATACTTGGAAGTGTCCATGTTTGACTCTTCAACAACCCAACATGATGCTTGGGCTTCTGCACTAATCTCTCTTGAGCCTTTACGATGCAGTAAGTCTTTTTTGGTCAATTTGGTTGCATGCCTCTTGGACCACCGGATAATAGTAGCTTGACTGTCAACTTGCACATCTCTGACCTCTAATTTAGGAGAATGGCATTCTTGTTGATTCACAACTGAAGTGGCAGAAGATTTAGGAGATGAATGTTCATCATTTTCTGTTTCTGCAGGACTCATTTGGGTACCTTTATCACATCTTGAGAAATTAGATGTTACATTTTTCTCATTCATCGTTCCATCATGTTTCTCATCTGTAAATGAAAATAACAGAATCATTTTAACCATCGGATGTCAAAATATGATAGTGTATAGATTATGCGGTAGAAGGTGTGGCGACCACCTCATATCATCCTAGTGATTTAAAACAATAAATAAACACTATGCTACACTTTCACCGATTAAACAATGCATATAGTTTGCAAAATTCTTTATTTCTTTTATGAATGAATTTGTCTTGTTGGCCAATGTGATCTAATACAACACAATGCGCATTAATTATCCCCTGAAACCTAGTCACAAACAGTAGCCATCACGTGTCAAAACCAGTTTCTCCTTAGACTAATCAATTGATCACATATGAAGCATCTTTTATATATATATATGGAATATGCAATGTACGTGACACTAAAAAAAATTAAGGGTTTTGTGGTACTAATATTTGAGAAACTCCCTCTCCTTCTCTCCCCCAACTCAAACTCATTAAACTAAATGCTTAATACCAAAATCTTTAAATTTCCAAGGCAAACATATAGCAACTATCATGTGATTATTGTGAGTATGCGAGGAAAAATTATTATACGATCTCAATGTAGTCTATCGTATGGTCATGATCCTATCGATCTTTATACGAGATGTATAATTAAAGTTTTTAAATTAAGAAAAAGAATCAATAAAATTGGATGACGTGTTACGGGAAGATTGATTGTTTGTAGGATGCATATTGTATTTACCTTGAGAGATAGGAGACGATGATCGGTGACAGGGCAATGGAGAGCAGGAGAGTGCAGAGGGCATTGAAGAAAGCAGGACAGCAGTGTCATTGAGGACGGGACTAGAAAACTGCATTCCATTGTCCATCATGTCATAATCAAAGGAAGTGGAATCATGTGAGTCACAATGGTGAAGAGAAACAGCAAGCGGTGCGAGCACCCCAGTGGAAAAGGGGGAACCCACCATTAAGTTTCTGACAAGCAAGCCTTGACGCAGTGGAAGCACAGGCGAGTAGAAAGCAGACACAGCAGGAGGCACAATTGGGCCACTAATGGACTTGGGCCGACGCTGAAGTTGCGCATGCGAGCTTCTGCTTTCAGCATAGGCCGAAACCGGGCTAGAAATCCACCTCTCTGCCTCGTCCCACTTGGAGGGCATTGTTCTTCCGCCGCACAAGGGTGTTAGCCCACCCATGGTGTGTCTTCTGCTGATGCTACTGCTTGAACCCTTTGAAACTCTCTCTGAGCTCCATCCCTTTTGGTTCCCTAGCCTTCTCTCTCTATAGTACGGTGCCCCTGGACTCGGGAATGAAGATGAACAACTCTTCTTCATGACACTCCCTCTGTTAATTGCCAATCGAGAAATCAATAACAGAATCCCACTTCGAAAATGGAAAGCTGAACATGTTTTCAATTTCACCCATCTAAGTAAAATTAAACCCCCTCTTTCTACTTTTTTTTTACATGAGGTTGATATCACGGTGTACTTAAATCTGATCAGATTCTTTGTACCCAAAAAGAAACAGCGTTAGATTTTGACCGGTCATGAGTCACGACTCAACCACTCACTCACCGAAAGAGGGTAAGTAAGAAATTAAGAAACATATATTAAAATATGTGACAAGAAGCTAAGCGGGGTAGATTAGAGTGTTACCGGTCTTAGTCTAGTGAGATTGATGTTTAGTCGGTTTGGGCTGGGATGGAATGTGGACGCGTTGATATATGTTGTGAGGGGAGACATGTCACGTTGGTGCAAGGGCAGTGAAGTAACGATTTTTATTAGGAAAAGAACCATTCATTGAAGATGGTATAATGAGTGTGAGGAAGGGTGGCTTTAGAGGGAGCAGGACGTGGACATCAGCGGGGAAACATTTTGTAGACTTCCAAGAAACCCATCCTTCCACTTGTCATGTCCTCTAAATTCCAAATGCCACTCACATGCAGTGGACCGCACCCTATCACTTTTTTTTTTTTCACATCGTTTCGTTTCCAATTACAGGTGCGGTCACAGTTCTGGCTTTCCTTCTGTTATCATGTCTCTTTAAGTATTAATTCTACCCCACAAGAACATAACTACTATTCAACAAAGCTGCATATTTAGCATTCGAGTTTGAAATTATTGACAATTTTAAATTGCAATCCTAATTGCGGTCTCGTTATTATCTTTGATAATGCGAAATATTACAAGAAATTTCAGTTAATGCGGATGCGTTGTGAATCACAATTTAAAATTATCATCACATGTTTGACTAAAACAATTTCATGCTAATTTCAATTTGTTGTTTAAATAGAATAACTACTATACGATCTTTTAATTTTAATTTTTGTTTATAATAAATTCAATATTAATAAATTCAGTTAATGCGGATACGTTCTTTCATCAAAAATATAAAACAGAACATATATTTAAGGTATCATTGGATACTAATTCCTTTGGATGGAATTAGAGGTTGCTTATAAAACATTTTAAAGTGTGATTTTAAATGAAGAAGAATGTATTTATTCATTAGTTTGATCTGAATTAGATTATCAATAAAACCCATTAGAATTCAGTGATACATTAGACGTTGACTAAATCACGTTATATACATTCTGAGTAGTTTTTTTCTCATTACTTATGTATGGGTAATTAATTGGCATCAAATTGGTAAATGAAGAGAAGGATATTTTGTGAATAAGCATTTGCAGAATGATCTTGATCGTTCCACGCTTTACCTGCATGTAAGATCCAGTCATTGTTAATACTGTTGTTTTTTTTCTTACATAGTGCGAAGGAATATTTGTAAAAAGTACTTTGACAATCTATGATAGAATATTAGTAAAGGAGAAGATGCTTACACGAGGAAATTGAGCTTGAGTTTATATAGGATAAGGATGTGGGTGAGTCACAGTCATGTGACGGAAATCAACTTCGATTATTGCCTTGACTAATTCTTCCTAAAGTATATCTTCTAGTGTCAATAGTACTCAACTGAATATTCTAGAAACCAACATGCATGGAAGGCTAGTTCTTAATGGAATTTAGCCTTTTAAATGGCTTGGTCCATATGGCATGGTGGCTCTCAATTTAAGTGTGGTTAATTTTTCTTCTATACTTGTCCTTAATCCAGTACAATTATCCCCCGACTCAGCACCTTCATATATCTTAGATCGTTGTTTTAAGATGCTTTAGCTAATTCTAAAGGATGATATTGTTTTAATTGTTTTATTAGTGAAGTGTTTGATCATTAAGTTCACAATCCGATGTGTTCTACGTCCAAGAGCATTGATTGTGATTCATGCATTCTAAGGAGATAAATCGTTGTCCTTAGAACATAGAGAAGTCGTCGATGGCAACAATAATGTGCACGATTTTACCTGATAGTAACTGCTTTGAGCCAACATGTCTAGTGACTATTGGTTACGGATTCATTATTTGTCACATTTATTTAATTTGATTATTGTTTGGGGATGATTGTTGTATCCCTGACTGTCTTTATTTATAAATGTATTGATTTTTGTTTTCATGGTTGAATTTTCAAAACCTCCTTACATTTCCTCTCATCTTTCACCTTGAAGGTTTATTTTTTTAAGCTTTGGTTCCTTTACCTTGCAAAATAGGATCAATCTAATTTAATAGATAAAAAATGGATTTGACTTCTTTTGTAATAGAATATAAGTTGAGTTAAGTTGGATAGGTTTGGAAAAAAAATTATAAAAAAGAGTGATCCATAAGTTGAACTATGAAATAAATAAAAATGTATAAAATATATAAATATATACATAATATTACAATGATAAAAATATTATCTTATTAAATTGTCTTAATATAAAGACTATTTAGAATTTATCATTTTGAGTTAAATAAATAATGTGGTGTGTGTATGTATGTATGAAAGAGATATGAGAGAGACATCAAGTTACTTCAAGAGAGAGATGAGAGATCAAATTACTTCAAGAATAACTTTAAAAGAGTTATTTTATCTCTTCACTCCTCATTTTATTTTAATCTAACGGTTATAATAATCAATTCATATTTGACTGTTAGATTAAAAAAAATGAAAGATGAGAATGAATAGTAACTCTTTTAGAGTAACTATAATCAATTCATTATAATCAAATAAGGATACAGGAATGTTCAATCAAGAACGCAAAAATTCATGCATACAACCAGTCAACACAAGCAAGCAAAGCTTGTAAATGGAGAGCAAGAAACAAGGAACAAGAAAATGAAGAACTCACAAAATTATGCTATTATATGAGCACGATGTCTCACCCCACAGCCCTCCAAATCAAGATCCGAATAGTCAATACGAAGAACTATGTGTGTTGAACTTGTTGTCAAAGTTCCAACCCAATCCAACGGTTAACAAAAAAGATATTGCAATTTTGATGTCGTGGTGATATGTATAGAGATGAAAACATAACTCTTTCTTTCCTCCTTTTCCCTTCTCTCTTTTAGCTGTGAAAATCCACTCTTTCTCAATGTCCCAATCTGACCCCTTCTCCTTTTAAAAAGAGAGACCTAGCGGGTTTGAGAATATTGGACTTTTGTACACATAGTTGGGAGCCCAAAAGTAACCCAACAACTTCGTCCTACCTTACATTATCTAATGACACTATGCTATGTGCAACTTCATCGTCCTTCTCTTTATTTGTTATAAAGCATTTTTAATGAAATACTAGGTACTTATTTCTTTTCAAAATATTTGTCTTGTTCAAAATACTTTTTTTTAGCACTTCCTCCAAAACATATGGCATTTTGTATTTATGCATTTTTAAATGTTTCAAAGTATATGCATAAAAAGACAAGAACAATTTTCCTAAAAATAACTTTCAATTGGTAAGGATGACTAATAGTTTTCAAAAAATGAAGAACATGTATTGCTTCACTCTCTCCTCTTTTAAAACCTAAATAAATTCTCCTTAACATTGTTTTAAAAAAGAAACTCTTATTCAAGTTATGAAATGACAAGAAAAGGAAGTAATAATAAGGTTTAACATAGGAAAGACTTAAAGGATGAAGATTTTCTCCCTAAAAGGTATGTGAGGCTACAAGATCTAGAGGACCATGGAGTATACCTTACTAAAAAGATGACCGATGTTGGATGAACAAATTTCATATGGAAGAACAACTAGTATTTAGACTTATATGCACAATTCTAGTTGATTGCAGAGGAGAAGAACATAATTTTGGTGAGATATGTAGATGATAAGCTCATTATGATTTTTGAGAACATTATAGCAAGGTTGCAAAAGATAGTAAGACTCACGAGCCTCACATTAAAACATTTCTAGTCTACGATAACACTTTTTCTTATGATAGAAAAAAAATTGTTGAATCAAATCATAATATCCAATGGTTTTATATATCGTTAGTGTATTTCATAGAATTTTTAATTTTATAGACTATAACTTAAAATTGTTCTCTAAATTTATTAGGCAATGATTTTTATTTTTTTACGCAATATTTAAAAATTGTTTCCCATTTATATATATAAGAACTACTCTCTTACATTTTATAAACAATTATTAAATGTTGCTTATAGTAACCCATAATATAAAGCATTATATTAGGATTAAAACTAATCATGCACACACTTGAAATTTATTTATTTTCTTTGTGTCTTCCACCTAGCTTCTGCCTTTTGTCAATCACTCCCCTTTCCGTACTCTAAATTCTTCTTATCACTACTCTCACAATCTAGATAGACTCGTGTCTCTCACAATCTACACTAACTTGTGTCTCTCACAATCAATCTTGCTACTTCTCAGGTTTCCAAGTTCACTACAAACAACAATATCTTCGTCACAACACCTATGATTTAGACCCTTAACATCACACCTCTACTTCTCATGTTACCTTTGTAAGTTCCTTTTATTTTTAATTGATTTGTAATTTGGTTTTGCCAAAAATTGAATTTTGGGTTTAGGGTTTGTGCTATAGATGAGAATGAATGATATGAATTTGAGGATTTTGTGTATGAGTAAAAGATATAGTAAATTTACGGGTTCGAGTTTTAATGGGGTTTAGGTAACAACATGATAGATGGATCATGCTTAGAATGATTTTGACAATTTTCTACTTAGGTAATTCTAGTTTTAATACACAACACTTTTTACATGTAGCACTAGACGAAAAATATTGTAATGTCAATAGAAGAATGACTATCTAGTAGGAGAGGTGAAATAGTTGTATATGGAAACTAGGTTATAAAAGATGAAAAGGCCTCCAACATGATTCTATCTTACAATACTAAAAATATAAGAATTATAAAAATAAAGATTAGTATTTCCACATATTTTAATTTGTTAAAATAAAAAGACTTAATAATTAAAATAAAAATTTAATATGCATATATAAGATATTAATATAATTGTCTTATTCCATTTAATAACTTATGAACATTGAATTTCATTAATTAAATGGTTTGATTGAAAATTCTTATTAAGTAAATTAAATATATAAAATTTTATATGATTTTACAAATATTTGATATTTTATCAACTAATTTTACTTTAATATAGTATTATTTAAAATATAAATTAATTTAATTATGAAATTATATATTAATGAATGTTTGTCTCTTAAATATGTGATCAAAAGTTCAATCATTAGACATGTGTGAATGAAAAAATATATGTGAAGAGATATTAATTCTTTAAATAAATCTCAATACTTTGATATATTAGTCCTTGACTTTCTACTGAAAAATATCCTAAGTTTATGTAAAAATATTCTAATGAATGTTTAATTTATTTAAATTTTAATATATGCTTAGATATGTTTTTAGTTCCCGTAAAAAGAATGAGTTTTGATGTTAGTCTTTGTAAAAAAAAATGGTTTTCATCCCTCAAAAAGTTTAAAAAAAATTAGTCCTTACTATTTTGACACTCATTTGTCGCAATCGCGATTCCGATGGTGGTGGCGAAAAATATATAGAAAAATGAAAAGTTCAAATTCATTTCCTTCAAAAAGAAAGAAGCATGAATTCAATGGAGGCATAACCAATGTTTTTAAGGAAAACATAAAAAAAACTTTGGAAAGGATAAAACAAGTCTTCGAAAATAGATTTAAGGTTCAAGAGTTGATTACGCATAAGAAAGATATTAATATCCTACAATATCTGTCCTTTGATAATTACTTTTAATTAGATATGTGAAATCAATATGATTTTGGAATTGTTATCTTCACCCTTCGGAAACAGAATTGGATTTGTCATTTGGAAAATAAATATATATTTTTTTTTACTTGACAAGAGTTGCATCTTGCTCCTACGTATCTTTTTGTACAATGGAGAATTAAAAGTATATATAATTATAGAAGAGGGAAAGGTCAGTCAAATAAAAAGTGCATATCACATTACTATAATAAAAAATAGTAAAAACCTGTTGTCCAAACCAGAAGTGCATCTACAATAGCGTCAAAAAAGACAAAGCTTACGAAGAGACTACACCAAAGAGGAGTAGCATCAAAAGGGGATGGCAGAGAATAGAAATGGGAATAAAAATCACTTGTTGGCTCCTGCATCTAGTAGATAATAAAAAACAGAAAAGGTAATAAAAGAAATAACTATGAAAGAACTATAGAGGAAATAACTAGTAAATGGTCATATTATTTTTTAAGTAGCTATGAAAGAGATTCAATCCATCATAATAATAACAGAAGTTAAAGAATAGGATATTTTTACTGTAGTCTTATTTATGAAAATATCGTTTATATGAAAATCATAAATATAAGTTTATTTCCTTAACTCTTATCAAAGATAATTTAACTTCCCAAAAAATTACACATAAAATTAATAAATTTGCTATATTCTTAGGTTTATTGCTTTTATACCAATAAAAATTAGAGATACCTAGAAATTATTAAGAAAAAACTTTAGAATTGTTGTATTAAAACCCTCCTTTTTCACTCAAGTTAATGGGTTCATTTGCTTTTGGCATTTGGGCAAACCACTTTTCAGATAGCACATGATGCTCTTTTAATAGCGGTCAACGTATTTAAACCTTTAATATATATATATATATATATATATATATATATATATATATATATATATATATATATATATATATATATATATGATTATTAAGCTAATATTATTAAATAAAATAAATATTCGAAACTTAATTTGGAAATATGTAGTTTCTCTCCCACCCAAATTCACATGCATATTGATCAAGTTTGTAGTTTGTTGTCATTTTGACAAATTTTAAAATAATAAAGTGTAATGATTTTTTTTATGACTCTGATGGTTTTATTAAAATAAATTTGATCTCTCAAGAATTATAGTAGGCCAATTGTACGTGGAAATTAAAATCGATACCTTATTAAAAACTATAAGAATTAAAATAAAATATTATTAGGATCAATATCTATAGTACGTTCCAAATTTTTAAAAAGTGAAAATATATAAATAAGAATCTAAAATAAGTAAAATTATAGGTATATGTTAATCTCATCTTTATATATTAATTAACATTTTAGTATGTTATACTGTACAAGATAAATATTTATTTATATATAATTATAATTCATAATAAATAAGTATATAAATTATATTATAATTAAAATTTATAATAAATAAATATTTTTAAATATATAAATTATATTTTAAAGTTATAATAAATAATTTAAGAAAGATGTTTTTGGGAAAAAAAATGGATAGTAATTTAAGATAATTAAAAGGTATTTTTTGAGAAAAATAAAAGTACTTTTATATCAATGAATTTGTTTCTCAATCTTAATAAAATATATAAATTTAGTTTTTTCTCCTCTAAGAATATATTATGTTTTCTTTAAAGTTAAGAGAGATTAAATTTATATATTTTATTAAAGTTTGAGAACTAAATTTATCAATATAAAATTATAGAAATATTTAACATATTTGATTAAAAGGATAGAAACTGAAAACACATTTTTTTAATTAATTGTGAGAGAGGTGAACAACTAAATCTACATAATTTTTTAAAGTTTGAAAATTAAATTTATTGATGTAAAAGTATATATACCTTGATTACATTTAACAATGGGATTAAAAACATATTTTTCTTTTATTTTTGAGTAGTTAAGAAGGTTGTATTGGGAAAAGAGGAAAAAAATTTAAAAATTTCTAATAAAAAATATTATAAATTCTAATTTAGAGTGTATGTTTGAAAAAAAAATAGTGTATGTGAGGTTGACTCTAAACTAAAGATTCTAATTTTTAATATAAGTGTAGATTAAATTATAAAAAAAAATTTGAAAATTTTCATGTTTGTTAAAAGAGAATAAGAAAATAAAAAAATAATGATTTTTTTCTTGAAAAGGCTAAACGAATGGATAGGCGTCCTTATCCACATAGGAAAGTAGCAGAAGCCAATAAAATTCGATATTTTGATCTCGCTGTTGGTCTGAATCCTGTTTCAGATCATTCATACGTGGGCGAGCTTACAGCATACAAACCACCTATGATCCATGACCACAATTAAGGCACAAGAACGAGTCTGTCACAGTCACCCAACACTAGCAACCACTGAGTTCACCCCCTCATACGTTAACTACATGTTACAAAGCTTACATCTATTTCAGTACTTTGACATCTTCATTTCTCCTGATTTTTTTGGGCTTTAACTCTAAACCACCAATTCCCTTCCCCTTGTTTATTCATCATTAGATTTTATTAGTGCCATGCATTGTCAAAACTTCAACCTGCAATAATATAAATACAACTTCATAATTTAACTAATACAAACTAGTATTTCAGTTTTGAGTCTTTGAGCCACACAGCAACCATGGCTTCTACCTTGTGTTACAACTCTCTTAACCCTTCAACAACAGCTTTCTCAAGAACCCCTTCTCAGTTCCTGTGACTAAAGAGCTTCCACTTGATGCTTCTTCACCTCTTGTTGGCTATAATTGTGGCCTAGGATGCAGAACAAGGAAGCAGAGGAAGAAAGTGATGCATGTGAAAGGTGCAGTGGCAGAGGCTCCACCAGGTGTTTCCCCCTCATCACAAGGAGTGAGTGGAGCCCCTCCGAAGAGGCAGCTTCGGATACTTGTGGCTGGTGGAGGGATTGGAGGGTTGGTTTTTGCTTTGGCTGCAAAGAGAAAGGGGTTTGAGGTGGTGGTGTTTGAGAAGGACCTGAGTGCCATAAGAGGGGAGGGACAGTACAGGGGTCCAATTCAGATACAAAGCAATGCTTTGGCTGCTTTGGAAGCTATTGATTCAGAGGTTGCTGAGGAAGTTATGAGAGTTGGTTGCATCACGGGTGATAGAATCAATGGACTTGTAGATGGGGTTTCTGGTTCTTGGTAAGTTCAAACATATTTCAATCAGTTATTTAAGTGTCTTTCTTTTCTTCTTTTTCTCTCCTTAGGCATACGACAGCAATACTCATACTGATTGATTGGTTTAATATAGCATTTAAGGTGATGGACCCTCAAAAACTAATTAGTTATTAGTTTTAACTGTGTCGCAACTGTGTTCATTTTTGGCAACTTTAGGATAGATGGTGGATGAAACCTATTTGCCACAATTGATTGGCATGGCTTGAACAGTTGGTATTATCCTCTTGTTTGGTTGGAAACTTTTGTCATATCCTTGTTAAAGGAAACAAATTATGTCATATCCTTATCATGAGGAATCTTCAACTATAACAGATGACACATTTGTAAAATAATGATATTTAGAACACTCACCTTGTATGTTCAGTACTTAAGAATGTGTCTTGCTAAAATTTTATTAGAAAAAACCCCGTGGAATAAAAACCTAGTAAAAGCAAGAAGTGCCCTAGTAAAAAACTGAAAATCTAACAACAGCAGCAGCGTGACAAACACAACTACAATGAAAATTCAGATATTTAAAAATGTTTGTGTCAGTGGTCCTAGATAACAAGTCTATTAATCCCGTTTGTTAATGAGATTGATTACACCTAGTGAGTACATCCTTCATTTTAAAGTTGGGGAAGCTCAGGGGCTTAATAGGATATTGTAGAACTATTGGAAAGCCTCCTTAATTAAGGTCAACCTAGCCCGCCTTAATTGTGGCCTACTAGAATTGGTTGTTAGTGTCTCAAAAGGGAACCTATAGAAAGCTTGACCAAAAAGCTTGAGTGAAGCATCATGGAGTGCAGGCGCCTGGACGTCGGCTCTTAGGGTTTGAGATTCCATATCAACTAAAGATACGACTTAAGTAGTGCTTATAAAGCTTAGACAAACTATATAAGTCGATTTTCAGTGGTTGAGTTAGCCTTTAAACCCAAATTCTATGAAAAACTAAACGAAACATATTATTACTTCTAGCAAACATGCAAAGGGGAGTTCTGTTAATGTAAATTTGCCTATCTTTCTCAAACAACAATCTTGTTTCCTTAAAATCAAGTTATACAAAAAAAATGCTTTATGCAATTTTTGTTATGAAATTTTAGCATTTGGTACCATGAATTGATATATACTTGGTTGTCAGGTATGTCAAGTTTGATACATTCACTCCTGCAGTGGAACGTGGGCTTCCAGTCACGAGAGTTATTAGTCGAATGGTTTTACAAGAGATCCTTGCTTGTGCAGTTGGGGAAGAAATCATTATGAATGGCAGTAATGTTGTTAATTTTGTGGATGATGGAAACAAGGTAGTTAGAGAAAGCTTGTTGAAGATTCTCCTCATATTGCTATCAATTATGATATGCATTTTCTGATGCTCTTATTTCTTTCTTCTTGAATATGCTTCGGCAGACTAATGAGATTTAAAATATCATTTGATTGACGTTTACAACTTTCTCATCTAACATTCCACAATTTCAGGTAACGGTAGAGCTTGAGAATGGTGAGAAATATGAAGGAGATATGTTGGTTGGAGCAGATGGTATATGGTCCAAGGTCATATTAATTCTTCTCTGATTATGATCTTATTCTTTAGCTAATAATTTTTCCCTTATGAAAGTAATCGCCATACTTAAACATGACAAGTACAGTGGAGCTCATGTGTGTAATAGACTTGTTCTTTCATTGTGAAGTAGTGAACTTTGTCTGTCATTCTGTTTGTAATCAAAGCAGTACATATAATCATAAATTCTGCATTTAATCTTATTATAGTATTTTATGAATAGGTGAGGAAGCAGTTATTTGGGCCCAAAGAAGCTGTTTACTCTGGCTATACTTGTTATACTGGCATTGCAGATTTTGTGCCTGCTGATATTGAAACTGTTGGGTATGTTGACTATTATTCATGTATTGTATCTTTATTAATCCTTTTCTTTGGACTATGTTGATAATTTGTTAATATTACTTATATTGAGTTGAGAAGCTTACTTGAACTTTGCCGGTAGATACCGAGTGTTCTTGGGACACAAACAATACTTTGTATCTTCAGATGTTGGTGCTGGAAAGATGCAATGGTATGCATTTCACAAAGAACCTCCTGGTGGTGTTGATGACCCCAACGGTATGCACTCTTGATGTGTTTGAGATTTGAGACCTGTTAGAAGCACAGCCTCTGCAAATATTAAATTTTCTATGTGATCTACTTCTACATACATTTTGAATTGTTTATCCTGACTTTTAGATAACTGATGCAGTCATTGTTTGAACTGATTGTACCTGGAAAGAATTTTCAACTTTATGGTAATGACAAATTGATTATTTGTTTGATATTTTAAACTAAGACAATTTGTATGCTGAGGATCACTGATTGTTAAATGTGTTGCCACTAGTTACAACAAATAGTGATCTATTAACGGGGTTATATATGAAAAAGGGAAAAACAAGGCAGAGAAAGCAGGTCGTGGCATCATCTTCTCAGTGTTAGACATCATTTACTACATCAATTCTTAATTTTAGAGTGGATTAAATGATTTATTTTCTTTGTAATTTGCTGCCAGTGGGTGTGAGAAATAGAACATAATCTCTTTGTTGAACTAAACATGGAAGGTGTCCTCTTTAGGAGGAAATGAAATTGAAACTACTCTTGTTTGTGGGCAATAGGCAGTGATTTATAATGACTATGATTTATAATTTGTATTTTGTTTTTAGAAATGTCCAATAAATTTTATGTAATTTTCCTTGTAGAATTACAACTATATATTTATCATGCTCAACAAATTATATATATATATATATATATGTGTTTGTATCTTCCGTGCTTTTATCATCCTATAATAATCGTTTCACTGAATCAGATTCGTATCATGTCCGATTTGAAATAGGACGACCTTGAAAAAATACAAATACAAGTGTATTTTTATTTTCCATCCTTTTCTATGAGGAATAAAAGTTAAATCATAATATTTAATTTCTTAGTTCTTTCTTCATAGCAGGAAAAAAGGAAAGGCTGCTTAGGATATTTGAGGGCTGGTGTGATAATGCTGTAGATCTGATACATGCCACAGAAGAAGAGGCTATTCTGCGACGAGACATATATGACAGGATACCAACATTGACATGGGGAAAGGGTCGTGTGACTTTGCTTGGTGATTCCGTTCATGCCATGCAGCCAAATATGGGCCAAGGAGGGTGCATGGCTATTGAGGTATACATTCTTTGTTTAAACATTATAGGTATCATAAATTTATAAGTGAGCACAATATTATTTCATATCATAAGATTCATCTATTATTGAATTAGTGTCGAAGAAATGAAAGACTCTTTTTACGTATGTGTCTTCTTACTTGTAGAATAAAAATTAAAAATTATGTTCTAAATTATAATGTATTAGCCCATAAAATACAAACTTATCAAACCATAAATAGTGATTGAAGATGCTATTTTTGTTGTACATTAAAATTATATTACTTATAATTGCCTCTGATGGATATACACTATTCACTAAAACATGCATAAAATTGAAATATTTCCTAATTTAAGAAGAGATGGAGGTTAACAATGTCAAACTATCTCAACTTTTGTCAGAGCCTCCAAAGGGGACTGGTACTCAATGAAACACCCGAAAAGTGAGGCCAAAACCCTTTCTGTTCTAACTAGCTTGTTTTATCATTTCAGGATAGTTATCAACTTGCATGGGAATTGGAGAATGCATGGGAACAAGGTATTAAATCAGGGAGTCCAATTGACATTGATTCTTCCCTAAGGAGGTAACATACCATTTGCATTTTTTTCTCTTCAAATATACAAAAACAAACAATGATGTTATTGACTTGATTTTGAAGGGAGAGATGGTTTCTCATATCAACCATAATGTTTCATCATTTTCAAGTTGGAACTTGGTAGATTGGATAATAAATTTCTTTGGTGATTAATGGTGCCCGTAATTTTTCTTTTCTACTAATACTTCCAGCTACGAGAGAGAAAGAAGACTACGAGTTGCCATCATTCATGGAATGGCTAGAATGGCAGCTCTCATGGCTTCCACTTACAAGGCATATCTGGGTGTTGGTCTTGGCCCTTTGGAGGTAAGAACTAAATTTTACCAATGAGAGAATTAAGAATATAGTGAAATCAGAGCCGGTCCAACGGTGAGTGAGGTCCAAAACAAATTTTGAGAGAAACTTGTTTACTTTATATAAGAGCTATATACATAGTCTTTTTACAGCATATGTGACCTTTTTGCTTTTTAAAAATTGATAGTAAATATTTTTTTATTGGTGAGACTAAAGCTTTAGCTTTAGTTGTTTTACTTTTGGGCTGGCTCTGGGTGAAGCTGACACTTCAAATTGAAATTATGAAATGCCTCTCTCAAATTCATTGTTTCTTCCCTTACTCTGCAGTTTTTGACTATGTTTCGTATACCACATCCTGGAAGAGTTGGAGGAAGGTTTTTCGTTGACTTGTTGATGCCTTCTATGTTGAGCTGGGTCTTAGGTGGCAATAGGTAATCATTAGAGCCCACTTTGATTTGCTCAGACTTTCTTTATCTTTCTTACTCCGGTCCTCTCATTCAACATGCATGTTAGAAATCTACACCAATGGATAAATGATGAGAATTTCAAGAAACTGATAGTATTGATAACAATGTTCAGTTTTACTTATGAGTCATGGTCAATAAGACAGAAATATTATGTATGATCAAATGTAAAGTTGTGAAATTTCGTTACTTACAACATGAAAAATGGTGCTACTTTTGCAGCTCCAAACTTGAGGGTAGACCACTAAGTTGCAGGCTCTCAGACAAAGTACGTTGCTCAAATAAAGTTACTTTTGTACTTAGTTGCTGAGAAGATTTTGTATATCTGGTAATTTATATGTTCACATCTATTAGATTTGTTGTGATCTGGATGTTAATAGCAATTTGATTGTTTATGAAGGCAAATGATCAGTTACTTAAATGGTTTGAAGACGATGAAGCACTTGAGCGTGCTATTAATGGAGAGTATGTCTCTGACCAAATATGTATGTGTCATCCTTTACATTTTCTTATCATAAATGTAGATCACATAACTTCTATGTCCATCCTTGTTGTTTCATTTATAGGTGGACTTTATTGCCGCATGGAGATGAAACAAGTCTTTCACAGCCTATACATTTAAGTCGAAATGAGACTAAACCCTGCATAATCGGGTATGCCTGTTGCTACACCTACTTACAATGCAGTGACATAATAGTTCTTGAATTTTACCTACAATTTACATATATTTAATTTGTAACTGGTTTTGGATGTACCCTTTGATTTTGAAACATGAAAAATGATCTTAATGTTTGGTCACCCATTTTTTGTATGCAGTTACATTCCTAATTATCATAAAAATAATAGAATTTTCACTTTCAGCCTATTTTCTTATATGTTTTTGCAATTGCAGGAGTTCACCACTGCAAGATCATACAGGCAGTTCAATTACAATACCTTCACCCCAGGTAGCACAATTTGTAATGATCTGAATCAAGCACAGTTCCACACTTGATGTTCTTCAACATCATGCATCATAATCAACCATTTCTCTTTTTAAGGTTTCTCCAAGGCATGCTCGAATTAACTATAAGGATGGTGCCTTCTTCTTGACTGATTTGCGGAGTCAACATGGCACCTGGATCATTGAGTAAGTAAAAGAAATGGAAGGTACTTTGTCTTACTTATAAAGTTTTACATTCTTGACAAACCCTTTTAATATCATTCTCATTATGTTTTCAGCAATGAAGGAAAGCAGTATCGGGTACCTCCTAATTATCCTGCTCGCATCCGCCCATCTGATGTTATTCAGATTGGTTCTGAGAAGGTGAGATGAGAGGTCCAAAAAAGCAGATGCAGTATTCATATTACACATTTGCATATTTTAGAATTTATATTAGGTACATGAGAATGAGAGATGCCAGTGATCAACATAAAAGAAAGAATCTACATTTTTTTGAGTGACTAATCACTAATTTCGTTAACAGACTAAAAAAATTGTACATTAATAGTTGGATGGTTCAATATCATTGAATAGTATTATTGTTGTTGGAGTAAAAGTGTGAGTAAGAAGTCTCATATTAGATAAAGATGGATATGTTGAGCAACATACAAGTGGTAAAGATCTACAAACCCTAATGCTTTAAAGTTTAGATGAGATGTGATGCCAAGTTTATTTCTATAATTGGTTCGTCGATCATCAATGAAATTCTCTCTCGAGTTTTATTTTCCTTGTATTCCAAACAATTGATATTAGAGTCAATGGTACGACTAGGTGATCAGCTTAGATGAGTATTGAATAAAATTGGTGGTGGATCCATGGATCCATGTATGGAGATCCCTTGCATCGATAATCTATCTGGCAATGTGGAAATCAGGCAGTGTGTAACATTGATGTGAGCTACGTAGAGCATATTTGACAACAATGGCTAAGATTTTTCTACAATGTGGAAGAGACTCACACTTGAAAGAGAGATTATTAGAGTACAAGTGTGAGTAGGAAGTTCTACATTGGATAGAGATGGGTATATTAACCTACATATAAGTGACAAAGACTTATAAACTTAATGGCTTAAGATTTGGGGTTGGATATGGTGTTAAGCTCACTTTTGTGGTTGGCTTGTGACTCAGATGAAATTCTCTTTGGTGTTTTATCCCTTCATGCTCCCAATAGTTACTAGTACACACTTTACTTCTACCTAATTATTTAAAATAAAATTATTAATTTATTGCATATTTTAATAATGCCGAAATTTCAGTTAATTTTATTTAAATACTCGTGGGAGAGGTGCACAAAAATTATTCAAGTAACATTTCACATTTCCTTCTGATTTGCTGACATGTAATCTTTTATGCATATCATTTATCCTTGCCTGAAATTGTGGAAATTTATTTTGTATGGTGCATTACTTATGAAGTCTGAGCAATGAGCATCCAAGTTATGTGCAGGTTTCATTCCGTGTTAAGGTGACAAGATCTGCTCCAAGAGTCTTGGAGAAGGAAAGTACACGAACTCTCCAGAAAGTATGACTGATTCTGTTCGGTTACAATTTGTAAGTTATGGAAAGTTATACAGAGCAAATTTGAAATTGTAGAGTACTATCTGCAGCATTGTAGGGTGGGGTATTATACAACGGTCCAATCATTTAGGATCTGATCATGGTTCGTGCCTAACTGGACTTTTAAGAGGGATTCTTGTGAATAAATTCGGTACCCCACTCCTATACTTTTTTGTGTAACGACATCTGTTAGACTTAGATTTATAACATGACTCACACAAACTTGCACATGACTAATGTTGAATGGAGTGAGAAATGCCTAGCTAAGAATTTTTCACTTTTAATTGTGATTTACATAATGAAACTGTATACTTATCAATATAAGGAGCAAATTCAATTGTCACCAATCACATTTTAACTCTTCTTGATTTGGATCTGGGCTCTGTTTATTATTGCTCTTGCATGTTGTAACCAAGTTTTGTTGGTAATTTTTTACAACATATCAAGCTAGCGTTGTAAATAAATCTCACATCTATATTTCACACAGAAATGTTATATATAACACTAATATTTTATTATAAAGATGTTATAAATATTTTTTTAATAATATTTTTTTATATCTTTAATAATATTTAAATATTGCTAATAACATTTCACGACATGACATGAGTCAAATACAATATTTATTAAAATATTATCAAAATTAATAGGTAATATTTTTTCATACTTTCCTAATATTTTAAAATGTTACAAAAATTCATATTTATAGTAGTGGTAATTGCTACCATCTTATCTTGATGATTGTCTTGTAGTACAATTTATTCATTTCATTTTTCTCTTCCACGTGTTGTTTATATTAGACCTTAGATTTAAAAAAGCAACATTCAAATAGTTACATTTCTCTAGTGCTTCTCTCCATTCAATTTCACTGCAAGTTTCTCGTCTATCAAGATTCTTTACAGATTCTCTCATAGCATGTTTCGCATGGTGTTCCTGCTTTGTGACAGAGATATGAAACTCAAATTGCTCCATGTGCATACCAGGCCCCGTTGATTTTGTTTTGAGGTTTGTAAATTAGTGCATAGATGAGAAAAATATTAACAACACGTTATTTAATAGTCAACATGAAACTTAAGAATGATTTTGTGTTACATTGGAAGTCTAAGACACATACTGTATAGCAGGCCCAAGGTTGGAAGGTCCATCTCTAGACTAAGGGTGACTCTAGGTGGTTCACCAAGTGGTTGTAAGAGGGAAAGTTTATTGGTAGTAAGGGGCCTTGGTGATTGAGGCTACAACACTTGCATAGACTTGGATTAATGTAAAGATATTAAAGGTTAGAAAATATAACTTAGAGAGAGTAAAGTTGCTAATTAAAGACATGAGCTGGGGAGCACTTATCTTAGAGATGAATACTTACTCAAGTTGAACAATTTCTTGGGCATAGACTAGGTTTTGGTGTGGAGGATAGGAAACCTTTGGATGATTGTGGCATCCAAATCTGATCAGCAATCAGGAAGTGTTTGAAGTTTTTTGTTGTCAATGGGATGAGAGTAATGAAACTTTACGTTTCTTAGGTGGTGGCATGTCTTTTTTGACAAAATTGGACATTTTTATGTTCTTGTGTTACAAAGTCAAGGAACCTAGTTCGAGAAAGCAATTCTAAAGGTCACATGGCATGCCTTAGTCAAGTCTAAGGTTAATCTTGAATCAAATAACGTTAAGACCCCTTTTATTCTGCCAAACATATTTGGGTTGGATTTTCTTAGGGTTGTGCCAAGTCTAAAATCAAGAAATGTTTGAAGTTATTTGGTGTTAATAAGATGAGACTTGTTATGTTTCCTAGGTGATGGCATGTCTTTTGAGAAAAGATTGTCAGGAAGTCTTGCTCAAGATATAAGGAAACGGTCTTAAAGGTCCTGTGACATTCCTTAGTCGAGTATGAGGTTAATCTTGAATCAAAGAGCTTTACAACTCATTTTGTTTGGCCAAGCATATGTGGGTTGGACTTTTCGAGAGCCTAACCTAAAATAATTGTTCCCAACTTGATAAGTTGAGGTGTCTTTAGGTCATGACCAAGATAGGATGCCATATTCATTACTTTTAGTTATTGGCCAATGACATTTGAAAATAATTTTATTTATAATTTAATACTACCACCAAAACTTTTGAAATAAATTATAATATTTATATAGTTTACAAATATATTTTAAAATAATAAAATAAAATAAGAGCAAAACTAATATTATATTATAAAACATGTACCTTTTTTAGTATGTATGTATATATATATATATATACACATGGTTTTAATTAATATTATCTAAATCCCACAAAAAATATATTATCTAAATTATATTTATTTTTGAGGTAAAAGTATACAAACATAAATCATGTTATAATAAATATAATTTTAACTAAAATAAAGTTTATAAATTAAAATTAATTCAAAATTAAATATACAAAAGTATAATGTAAACACGCAGTTCAATCCATGATATGAAAACCCGATGAAAGAGAATGATATTGCACTCCTAAGGCGAAAGTACTTGAGATTTTAAAATGGGTATGTTTACTTCATTAACATACCTTGATGGTTATCCAAATTTGAGACAAAAGGAAAACAAATATGGAATTTGTGCTAACGTGGGCCAACTTGTCATTCACATCACAAGCACAGACGCTAATTTACATATACATTAATGCACAATTGAGAAATTGAGATGTGAAAGCCGAAATGATATATAGTAAAGCAGAATATAGAGTAATATATATAGTTAAAAAATGGACTAGCTTACCTTAATATGAACACGATATAGTCACGATCTCAACTACTCGATCCCACTAGATGTTTCGAAACCAAAGTGATGGTGTCTCCCCTTGCATGAAGTGGTGACCACCATGATCCTCTACACCAGACATATATGACACAAAACTTTGACATAGCTTCATTCCCACCGTTCAAGGTCATCTCCAACACCTCATTGACACTGATTACTCCCTTCATCAATGACTGGGATCGATCACAATAGAGGGACATGTAGACGTAGCACGTGCAGTTGAACGTGGACCCTATGGGTTCCTTCACTGGGTGTTTGCGTCTCGTGCTCTGCTTGCAGGCTCCGAGACAGATAACGATTGAAAATTGCTAAACTCATACTATTAAGCTTCACCTATACTTTCCTAGCGTTTATTTAATTACTCACCTTTTATTATTTTAAATTTTTGACTAAAATATAATTGTAGTCTTATATTTGATTTTTTTTATTTCAGTTTGGTTTTCCAAGATTAAATTTTTATATTTTAATCAAAAAATGTTTGTCAAACTGTGAATGCTAAGAAATGTCATGTGACAATGACTCGTCTAAATGTTCTTTTAATTTCTTATTATTATTGCATGTGATTAGACTTTTCACAGAAAATATATGCGTTGCAAACGTGTCACATGTCACAAGCACGATAATTGTGTTATGCAATTTTTCAAACCCTTACTAACTACTTGAATTTTGGTTTGTACTTACCCACAGTTTATAATGCTTATGATTATTCGCGGTTTGGAACCAACCCCATGTACAACTTATATATTAGTCGCAGATTAAACCGCAACTAACCCAATTCTTTTACCGTAAAAAAAGAAACAATTCTTTTTGTTCTTTTGCAATTTTTAATGTAGTTAAAAATATGTCGATTCATGGAGGAGTTTTGGTTCAATATGTGGATTCATGGAGGAGTTTTGGTTCAAAATACAATTAGTAAACAATAAAAAGAACACAACCTTCCAAAGCTCGTAGATCCAAAGAAGTCAATACAGACGAACGTGGAGATCCTTAGGAGACTCAGAATCAACGCTGTAAAATTGGGAGAGAGAGAAAAAGGAGAGTGAGAGGCAAAGAAAGAACTAAGGTCCTATACAGTTTACACACAAGGCGAAGAAGTTTGGTTGAAAACAATGTGAACATTTTAGGAAAACACTATAGAGATGGACGAGAAAATAAGCAAAAGTTTACCATAACCTAATATTTTAATTAGTTTAATTTTATATATTGATAATGTAAATAAATTTTATATTATCAACAAACTAAAAATTATTATAAATATAATTACTCAGATAATTTTTAAAGAGTCAGTAAATTTATTATATGTAAAAGATTAAGATTTTAATTTCTGTCTGACTGGAAGAATCCCATCCGCTTTCTCTTGGTTTAGTGAACTGTAACTAAAAAGTCGAGCTTAATATTAAAAAGAAAAAAGTCGTGATTAAACATATATTTTTAAAATAAATAATATAATAGCGATAATAAAAAAAAATTAAATTTTCTATATATTATTCAAATGATATAGAGAACTCTAATGATTTTAAACATGTTTAAATACTTGACAAGTTATTCAACAAAAAAAAAATTACTTGATAAGTTATTAAAATAATAATAGAGACTATTTGAAAATTTAATAAAATTAGTATAAAATTAAAAATTAAAAATAATATATTTAAAGAGACTTAAAAAATATTATCATATCTTGCCGTACAGATCGATGTTAAGAAATAACGATGCACAGGAAGGCACGTGGTGAGAAAGGACGAGGTTGAGGCGGTGATAATGAAGTCACATGAACATCATTTGCCTGTGACCAATATAAATATTAACGGTTGGGTTCAGTTCAGGAGTGAGGCTATGACTCTGGAATCAGGATTACTTCATTAGGCTGAGGAAGGTGACAGTGGCATGAATATGCATATGCAGATGCCGAGAGTGACCCTTACTATATTTATTACTTTTGTAGTTGCTTATTTTACTTGTTACCCACTTTGGGATTGCTTTGGTTCCTTTATGCACCTTTTTGCACTTTTTGGTCCAAAGTCTAATCACCTACCCAATATATATAACTCGGGTTAGTCTCTCTCACATCCACAAAAATATTGTAAACAGCATTTTACCAGTTTCATCGTGCATCTAATCTACAATAAAATCATATATTCTAATTTTTTAAGGACCCAATTCTCTGCATTAATGTATGTCTGATACAACCTGCTGCATGTCAAATTAAAATGCCACATAAAAGTAATTAGATACAATATTTTTGAAATTGAAAGGTACAAACTAAATCCTATGCACCTTATCCCTGTATTAATCCCACGCCCCATCGGCCATCACATAAGCACCTACGTTAAATGTTATGCTCCCCCAAATGTTTGCAAAACAGGACAATAGTCCAAACCAGAAAAATTACATTTCAGCTTCATTTCTTATTCCCCAACTACCAGCCCAATCACGTGGTTCCTCTCTTTCTTCTCTATCCTCTTCGATAGAGATGTAAAGTAAGAAAATGAGTATTTATATATTATTAATTTAAATGATTCGAATTTATAGAATACTTTCATTTTAGTAGTCATAGCTAGACGTAAATACATGTAGTTTGTAACAAAAAGAAAACATCGTTACTCAAAATATATCCATATTTCTCAGGCAAACACAAACAGGTGTATCCCTTCTTCTGTTTTCTGTCTCTTAAAAGCTAAACTGCCAGAACGATTGTGTCTTCTCTCTGCCTGCGAACCTCAACCATGGCACCAATATATATCCTTTCTC